>KK118868.1:87150-144824 GCA_000611955.2 Stegodyphus mimosarum
GGTTAAAGAGATGCAAAGAAATATTGAAGGAAGTGAGCGAGCAATGGTGTCGGGACCGGTTAGCGAGACTCGACCGAAGAATGAAAAGATTCGAACGAGGTATGCGATCAAAAGAATTGATTCAGACAAGCGCTGATACTCTGAATTAATTTCTTTCAGCTGTAGTTTTGACATTTCTCAAAACCTCCTTTCTACACAGAACTAACAATAAATTTCTCGATTAAAAATGGTAATGAGAAATAGTAAAATTCAAACTCAATTTTAACATAGAATATAAACACTGTTTTGTCTCCTAAAATGGAAAGAGAACATATCTGGCCAGCTTTCAGTACAAGTTCTGACGTTTTTCCTCCAATCACGCGTAAGCTTCCTTGGTAGAGGTAATCATTTCGTGAACGAATAGCAGATGACCTTTTCTTCCAACAAGAACTTTCCGTAAACTGTAAAAGCTCTGAAATACCTTTTTAAAGAAACTCAATAAATTTGCTCAGTAAAATGAATAGGTTCAATGAGTTAGTTCCACAGCAGTTCTTTCAGCTCTAATGCCAACAGATGAAATACAGCAGTATTTTTCATATACATTTTTTATATCAGTGTACGTCATGAAGAGTGTCATTTTCTGTCAAAAGAAGGGTCTGCTGAAGGGCGAAATTATATGCGAAAGCCTGCTGAAGGCCGTAGAAACACTAACATAATTTAAATGGATAGATATGTTGCTTTAGTGGCGAAAAGAAGCAAAAATACAACTCCTCGCGGAGAGCAGCAAGCCTTGCCAAAAGTCCCGGCATTCGTTTATCTGTGGGAACATTTTCTACCGGATTAATAATTCTGGTTTATATCAAGGAACTATGCTGCATAAATTCTGCTACGAGCACACCATCGTAGGAAAAGATTACGTTATTATAAAGATCTTATTGATTGGGTGACAAACATTACTCCTGAGTTGTGTTTTCTGACGAATTCCGCTTCACCGCACCAGTAATTCTGGATATTAGCAAATGTGGAAGGAGACGAAAAATTGTTACCTTCTCCAAAATTTCTAGGAAACCGAACGCTATGGAGTAATTGTGGGGAGTGCAGGATACGCGATGGAAGAACTATTTTTCACATCTTTGACGGAAGTACAATAACATAAAAGCGGTATTGCACCGAAACGTTCTTGCACCATAGCGTTTTTTTTTGTGGCGCAGTTATTCCAGAGTTGTTTCATAGATGACAATTCCCACCCGCAAAGGACAGCTGAAGAGTACGATACGCAGTCAGAGGAAGATATTGAGTGCACGGTAGAACTTGCATTTTCCTCGGACCTAATTACCACACAGTACGCCTGGGATACATTGGACAAAAGCATTGCTTAAATAACTTTATTCCAAATGTAAACAAACTTAGTCACGCTGAGAGACGAATGGAACACAGTCCTCCAACAGTATAGGGGACAGCATGGATAACAAATAATAGATACCCTTTAGTATCCGAGAATATTTTACACTATACGGAAGCCTCTCACGCTGTCCTTATTTCAAGTAAAAAGCGCATTTTGCGTATTTGCTGAAAGTAGCATTTTTTTTTTTATTTTGCTTATCCGTTTTGTCAAGTGATGATACTTGTACCATTTTGATTAAAAAAAATATTTCATTACATTTTTTAAACATGTGCCAGACTTCAATTTTTCAATCGATATCTATCCTTAATTAAGACGAAAAGTAACTCTGTTTGTTAACAATTGTTAAGCACGATAAAATGTTCCCAAGATGCCTCCACGTCTGCCAAACTAGAAAATTCGACATCACTGAGCATTTGCGAAATACGTACGAAAATTAATTAACTTACCTAATTGATTTTCGGTCCAGAATAATAAAATTCACTATCATTTATTTTTTAATGAATATTTAAAAGGTTTTCCGAATTTATGACTGGACCTGAATAAAATTAGAAACATGTTAGCAGACGCTTAGAATTTGGGAATAGCACTTTCTTTTATGCTGTCAGTGTAATGGTCTTTTTATGTGTTAATAAGATCAGTTGTCACTTTGTACACATTAGCATCCGTACACCTAACTTACTCTACATAATCGTAATTAAAATTTTTAATAAAAGCATTTTAATTTGAAGTAATCGCAAAATGAAGACATTTTTATATTTCGAAATTTGCATAAAAGGAGAATTTTTTATTAAACTCACTAATTAATGAATAAAAGAATGTGCACACTTTTCGGCATTAAGCATTACATTTTATATTAACTTCTACCTTTGTGAGAGACTCACTATTTACATCTTATACATATGCAATTGCATTTTTAATTGAAATATTAAATTAAAATTGTATAAACGCGGAATTTCTTAGTTAAACTCAATTACTGAATTTCTGTTTTTAACTCTCTTACTTTTTTTTAATTTCTGAATGTCAGTTCGTTAAAATAAAATGAGCGCTATCATGGCATAAACAACATATAAAAAATACAATGTAAATTAAACTGTGATAAAAAATAGTAGTAAAATTAAATTTCTCAGTTTGAGTCCCAATCTTTGTCAAGCGTTTTTAAAAAGTTTAGTCTAATTTTTTCCTTCTTTTAATTCTAATAAAGGATATGATTAGTTAAATTGCTACATCGTGAAAAAAGCAAATAGCATAATATTATTTATTGCACATATGCAATATCATGGGAGGAAGAAATGAGTAAGTTTGCAGACGGTTTGGGGTACACTTAGTGCGGAATTCAGTGCACAGATCTATCGCTCTTGGCAGCAATAACAACTCTAATCCACTTGAGTATCAAGTCAAACTGGCCTTTGAAAACTGAAATGGGTAACTCATTTCATGTGGCTTCACTTCTGGGTAAGAATACATCAATAATTGTTGTTGGCGAGTAGTGGCATGCAGATTTCACTAGGTGGTGACTTAATGCCTGATGGCTTCAATGGGTGAGAGGTCTAAAGATGTGCTGGCTAGAACCACGTTTTAACATTATCTGTATCGAGGAAAGTCCGGATAAGATAGGCAACATGACGTGCTACATTACCTTTTTTAAAGATGGCGACACACAGGGATCGAAAATACATCAAACCCACTGGTCTTAACACAAAAAACGACAACTGCCCACGTTACCAGCTATTACCGCATTACAGTTAAAGCTAACTGCTCACATTACCATCTAGCGATAACTGCCCATATTACTCGCTATGCGAAGTTGAGGTAACCGGGATGCGTACCCAATGCACCCCATAACGGCACGCTAGTGGCTGGGACCTTATGACGAATGCAAGCTGACAACATTCGATCTCCTCAATGTCTCCACACATGAACACATCTCTCATGATTCTGTGCACTGAAGTTGTATTTTTCTGACAACATGATGCGGGTCACTCCCGTATCCAGTGTCGGCATTCATCGTACCATTAGTGGTGCGCCTGTCTTTGCTGAACCTCCAGTTAACACTGTGGATATTTTTCTTTCACAAGTACCTGTCTACTTTGGAATTTTCCAGACACTGCATGAGCTCCACCGGTGCACGTTTCGACGCCAAGTTTCACTTTGTGTTTGACTCGTTCATAAAATTCTTTAACATAACAAATAATGCGAGCGCTGTTTTATTGTTTTCTATTGGTTTGCAGAAACATAGTTTTGCTGCTGACATAACGTCACAAAATCTGATCAAATGAACAATAGGCAATAAAATAAGCATCTTTCTTGCTATCTGTTAACATATCAAGCTGAATTGAGAACACATAACTTCCTCAAAACCTGCTGCTGTATATCTTCAGCTATATCACAAATTCGACGGGCAACAAAACTATTCGATCCAGGTATTAACTGCAATTGTTTGGTAAAATTATCTCCAAACACAGGGTCTGCAGTCTCAGTTGTAGCTGGCAAAATAAGCTCTTCCTCAATTTTATGAAGCCTTTTACATCTGCTTATTTTATATGAAACTTTTAAGAGCTTTGTAAACCTTTTTCATTCATGAAGATTTTTTAAATGTTTTTTTTTACTTTTCCTATTACTTTTATTTTAATTTGAAGAATTCTCTAGCTTTCTCAATGTACTCACTATGAAGCGTTTCCAAACGTCATGTAAGTTTCTTTATTGCTATAATGTCAGCTGCCAAGATTTTTGAGCAAATGCACAAACGTGTCATTCTTCTTCATTAACTTTTCTGTTCTGGTGAACTCAAAATTTAAGTATTTTTAAGAATATTTTCTTATTTAACACAGTGAATTGCAATTTAAAAGCAGATTACAGCATTCACATTCACGATATTATCAATAGCAACAGAAAAATCGACTGAATTCAGACTGGCCGGAATTGAACAATGTGCAGCATTTATGAACGTGTGTCGTCATGGTAGCGCCAAAGCCTCGAGAATGCCCGATTTTGTGAACGTAAGTCTGAGGGGAATAGAGACGAATTAATTCTGGTTTCTCAATGCAGTGGATGGATATTGCCAAGCATTAATAAATTCATTTTTTCTTGGAAATTTGTATGCTTTATAATTAAGGGAGCAATGTAGCTTTAGCGTCGAAATACTCGAAATGCATTTTTGTCTACATGTCATTCTACGGGGGGCGGGTCACGACGAAAATTATGATTGAAAATTGAGTCGCAAATGGTTGGAAAACGCCACGTAATACCTCTCAAGCAAATTTGATATTCCAGGCACGCCGATTTTATGGTGAAGCTGTTTGGTCGCCAGTGTATATATTTTAAAAGTGTTGGGGCTAAAGCAGATCTTTCATTGCTCATAGTTTTACTGCAATTCGCGTTGTCCCTTTTTTAACTGGTCTGCACAATTATTAAAAGATATTGAACGGAACACAAATTTTCAAATAAACCACATGGGTTGTAAGCACTATATAAAGTTCATCAAAGAAATATTAGATATAAGTCGAAAATGCTATATTTATTTTCAAGATATATTACAATTCCATAAGGCAAACTTTTCATTTTTCGTAAAAAACATTTTTCATCAAACAGCTTTCAGTCAACTGCTTTTAACGTTTTGTTACTAACGCTTCGTTAGCTGATCTTTCTACTTTGAAATGGCTTTGGATTTTCCTGGTGTAACATCTAGAAATAATATATAATCACTTTAACACTATTTAAGATTTTATTTATTATCCTTAGCATCACAGTAAAAGTGCTCATCTTGTTCTGCATTATTGTCAGGTCTTTCAAAATATCATTTATATATCCTAAGCAGTAGTTTAAGCAGACAGAAGTGTCTTGAAGCACAAAGACTTTCTTAAATCGAGTAGTTATAAATATATATTTTTTTTTCAATTTTGAATGCAAAATATCTCCAGTTAATATGAAATATTGTCAGATTAGATAAATATAACTAAGCGTTTTACTAAATAGATCTAATTAAATAAATCCTTGTAATTTTGCGTGTAATAATTTTATATTAACATACGATTCCTAAATTAGAAAATTTGCATATATATATACTAAAGTGGGCTTACAACGATTTCATCTTAGACTGTGACATTGACATTTTTTACGCAGATGAGTTAACACTCTTAAATTATCTTGCAGATATGATTATCAAATGAATAGCCTATATTCTGGAAACCCGGAAACGAAGGAAATCGACATTGAATATCTAACACACAAGTTAACTAACGGACATACGAGTAATTGCGCAATGTAAAAATTGCTCAAAATTCAAAAGAAGTAAAATCAAAGTTATTGTTTTAAGAATATTTCTTTAATAAGAAGGAGCTGATGCATAAATTATTACATAATTGAATAAATTACATTTTATGCCTCGTTCAACTGATTAAGGGTTAACATCTAAAGAATAACAACAATAGATTAGAACAAGCAGAAAATAACTTACCTGACATGAAACAAATGAAATCGTTTCACATAATTGGAGTTAAAAACGAATTTCAATCCATTCTTAGAAAAATATCCGAGAAGATTATGCGAATAAAGCGAAGTTTCGTTTTTCTTAGTGAGGGTTTGCGATGAATGCATTGTAATTTTATACACTAAACAAACTTTTTTGCCACTGAGTTAAGCAGATAAAACTATTTTTCCATCAGACTTGACTCTACTCTCTATATTTTACGTTTCAGTTAACTAATAGTTGTTACCTTTATAGCATAAAATTCAGCATAAGAGTTCCTAAGTTTTTTAGATAATGTGAGACGTAAGAATGTAAATGCATAATAAAAATATTTGTAGATTTCCTTTCTGATTTACATGATTGCAGAAGGCAAACTTATTCTACTGCATCTACACTCATGTCCATGAATTAAGGATAATGCAAAATCAGGCAAAGGAAGAGTTAGAAGCAAAACAAATTTGACTTATTTGTAAAGCTTATTTATTAAACAAAAAGAGCAGAAAAAAGATGCTATATGTTTGATATTATTTAAAAAATTAGCGATTTTTCTCTCTGGAGCACATTACGAAAAAAAGCCTATTTACAAAAAACCAATATTACGCGGTTGGTATGATTGTTAATACATTGTATTTCTCCCAGACGATGCAATACAGTCCGTACAAAGCTGAATATCTAATTATCGATCTGATCTTGGGGGAAATTGCACCACTGAAAAAGTAATGCCCTCCGAAGTTCCGGTAAACATGTAGGAGGAGGTTGATGGGCTGCAACTCGTCGGCCAAGCATGTTCCACACGTGCTCTACTGGATTCAAATCCGGTGAGAATGTTGGCCAGTCCATACGGGTGATATCCTCCGACTGAAGGCATTCGCTTACGATGTTTGCACGGTGAGGACGGGCATTGTCATCCATAAACACAAATTGTGCGGCCATGGTGCCCCGAAACAAATGCACATGTTGTTCCAGAATAACGTCCCTATCGCGAACAATCTCCTACCTCTAACTGTGACTTTAACTTTAGAGAAACTCTAAGTTTTGATTTCGATGTAGCCGCGTGAAGGGTAGTGTGTGTGCGTAGTAGCTTTCTGTATCTGCTTTAGAAATGTGCTTGTATCTTTAATTTCTTCATTAAATGTTTCAGATATAAAGTTTTTATAGCGTATTTTGATGACCGTAGGATTTTTAGCAAATATATTCACCATCATCGAACTCGTTTACTGAAGCGGTCGAAGAAGCCTGCAAAAAGGTGAGTAATCACCGTTTCTTTATTGAACTCTTAATTTTTGACAACATATGGCATCCCTGCCGGGACGGTGTAATGTTTTGCTTTTATTGAAAAATCTAATGTGTTCATCAAATATATTGATTCAGTATTGAATATTTGAGAGGACGGGCATTGTCATCCATAAGCACAAATTGTGCGGCCATGGCGCCCCGAAACAAACGTACATGTTGTTCCAGAATGACGTTCCGATAGATTTGGCTTGTCATGGCTCCAATTTGAACACGCAGGTCAGTTCTGGAACCCAGAATAATTCCACCCCAAACGAGCACTGCTGCACCACCGTAACGGTGTCGTTCAATGATGTTTTCCTGGTAGTGACGGGTACCTGGAGCTCTCCATATGAAAGTCCGGCGAGAATCAGACTGCAAGCTAAACCTGGACTCGTCGGAAAACATCACACAAGCCCACTGTTGCGGTGTCCACAGTGCATGCTCTCTACTCCAGGCTAACCGCAGGCGACAGTTAGGTGCAGTAAGTGGAACGCATCTGACAGGTCTACAAACATATAGACCAATCTGCCCTAAGCGTCTGTACACGGTCTGCCTTGAAATTGTCGTACCAGTGGCTGAAGAGAGCTGACGAGACAGGTCTGAGGCTGTGCTCCGCCTGTTTCTTTTGGCAGTAACTGCCAATCCTCATTCGGCGTTGTAACTCTGGGGCGACCTATGCTGTAACGTCTACTCACATTACCATCATCTTGGAATTGTTGCCAAATCCTGGAGATGACACTCTGGGCAATTCCAAGTTCGTCTGATCCTTCCAGTTGGGTACGCCCACATTCCAGACGGCCGATAATTCTACCACGTAAAAAATCATCCAAATGCGTCCTTTGTGTCATACCTATTCGGTTATTGCACTGAAATGCTTATAAAGCGCCTGCGAACAATTTTACTTCTTTGCCTGTATTCCTTATATATCACTCTCTTACACTCTCGTCATTGTGACGTACCATTGGTGTCATCTGGTTGCTTCCTGAGATTTGCATATGATTCTTGAAGATGTGTGTAGTGATTTTACAGGTGATATATTTATTTTAGAGTTCGATTTCCGCGTGACTCCGAATTATCCTTAATTTATGGACATGGATGTATTATGGTTGGGGTTTGTAGTGACTTCAGCCATAAATTAAATAAAAGGAGATCTTTTAACGTATCATGTTCAATGCATTCTCTGGATTTAATTGACGAAATCACTACAAAAAATTGTTCAGATGTCATGAAGTTAATTGTTTGTCAGAATCCAAAGTGTCTGAGTACCACGGTTACAAACTTGCAGAAGGGGTAAGGTGAACCCAGAAAAATCTGAATTACATAACAATGCAAGTTTGGCAGTGGCATGTGCATGCCGTAGTTTGCATTTGAAACACCAGAAATGAAGGCGCATTGCATAAGTTTCCAGGAGGTTTAATAATATATCTACGTTCTTAAAAGTAAGATAGGTCAAAAGTATGCTTAAGGGAGCATGCATTTTAATAACAGATTTTGCACGCATAAAAGTAGTTGAGGTGACCTTCACAAGCAGTAATGAAGACCTCACAACTCCAGCACATGGAGTGTCTTACATTCTGGGAAGTTCCAAGCATGTCTCATACTTCCACGGCAGCTGTCGAGATGTGCGCAACCAGTTCTATGGAGCTGTCGGAAGGGGACTTCATACGCCTCATTTTTCACATGCAGCCAAGAAACGTAGTAAAGGCATGATAGATTCATTATCTAAACAGTTCAATGCAGCCAATAATATTGGCCTGAACATCCAATTGGTTACAAACGTAACGGCCGAAATGGGCGTAGTCGCTACCGTTTCAGAATCACAGTGAAGTTCGCATCACTGCTAAAATTGTTCGTCATGCGAACGTTACGGCAGCATTTGTTGCAGGGATTTCAAGTAGTTACTACCGGTCAGACATAAGGGAAATAGATAAAGTCTGATGAGACTATCCCCCAATCCTAGTCCAAGCATTAAAGCAAAATGTTTCTAGATTGCAAGGCATCCTATCGCATAATGAGAGAAAAGGAGGTATGTAACATCCTGTTATAGAAATCATTCGCAATTCAAGGAGCATGTTCATCTGATTGAAGTGCCTGGACGCTATGGATGTGATAATTATGCATTTGCTATTCCTAATACCCCTCCACACACTAAAGACAGAAACTCCAACTTTCTGCGCTATAACTTGCATAATCTAACTCAGTACAACACCTTCCAAACGAAGTACACACAAAAACGAAGTAACATCATGAGAACTACACAATGTCCATTACACTTTGCATTCCCGTATACTAGTATGCCTGATGCATTTCGGCTAACTTGACGCTCCTGTAATAACCCCTCCTTCACCTCTGCGTCAGCGTTAGAATGAGACGTTCCTGTGAAGACGCTCGAACTAACGTCATATACCACAAAAAAAAAGACTTTTCGGCCCTATAATGCGTTATGTGATTCTGAGTCCTATAGGTGCACCCTACTGCAAGTCTGCAGTTTTCAATCAAAGATACCCTGTGTATATAATTTTATCCTGAGGTCTCAAAAGCACGGACTAAAGAATGCTAAATTAGTCTTAGCAGGAATAAATTAAGTCAATACATTAATTGCTAAAAATAACTCACTTTAAAAAATAACTTCTAAAAGTTACTTCAATGCATAGTTTTTTACAAAAGTTTCTTTCAAACCTTATATAAATTTGTAAATTTGTTGTCATAGAAACTAAGGAGAAAGATTAGTGAAAGAATTGCTTCAAATTCCAAGAATGATTAAGAAACACCCATTATGTATTGGTAGAATGAAAAGAATAAATATATATACATATCAGTAATTTCTATTAATATTCTATGTTTTCATTGACTAACTGAATTTTAAAAAGTAAACATTTTATTTTATAATATAGCTTCAAAATTTGAATTTTTAACAAACTTGAAAAATTAAAATGAAGCAATAATTAAAAAAAGCAACTTCACTTTACTGTGTTTATTCAATTAATTTCGGGATGGAATAGTTGAAAAGAATTTATGCTTTAAACATATATATTTGTTAATCAACGTTACCCTGCCAGAAGCTCTCTGTATCATGCAAATAATATGTAAGTCGTAAATCAAATGTATGTTTCCGGATACCGCCCTTCGTATGGTTATTAGTAAAATCATCTTCCATTTCGTTAGGGCAAAATTCCATTTCGTTAGGGCAAAATTCAAATGCCTGGGAAGGCATTTGAATATTTGTATTTGTATCGTATTTTCCTATACGGCCAACAACAGTTACTTCACTTTTTCTGTTTTCCATGACGAATGCGTAGACTTCATCTAATTCTTATAAGATAATGACAGTATTCCATAGTGTAAGAGCAACAGTGCCAGCACTAAATACAATAAGAGCATTTAAATAGTTTTGCTCCAATTAAAATCGAAGGGATTATTTTCTATCTTGAACCGAGTAAACTATTATTTGTTTACTTCTCAAGGAAACTTCAAATTCAGTAATTTGGATATTCTATTCATGGAATACAAAGGTCACATTAAAAAGGAAAGGTCGTAATGAAATTACATGTAACTTTCCAGAAAGCAAATGCAAAAAAAGTCTATTAATTAGATTATTTTAATCATTTTTTCTAGTTTGTGCATTTCATAAACCCAAATAAATATTTATTTACATATTTTATAGATACTGTTTTATATTTTAAAGAGATTCATTTAGACAAAATGTGCATTGTAGACATATCATAAAATCGATTTTCTACGATTTAAATTACTTAATTATTTACATGATCATTTATTTGTTATCCCAGTCAATTTAATGATGAACCAAATTATTTTATCTAGGGATGCCCCAATTTGCTAACATGAATCTGCTTGCTACATTAAGGTATTTTTTAAAGCCAATCTAGATGTGAATTAGAAAAGATGAAAGTTTTGCATTTATTGAAATGCCAACGCATTTGAAATGATGTATTTTCGATCAAATCACCAACAGTAGTTAACAACTACATTCACACTTAAATAGTGCCCTAAGTATCAGTATCATTTATTATTATAAACATCATTCATGAAAATTTCAAAGTTTTCGATCATTAGTTTTCTAATACTTGATCCAATGAATATACCTTCGTTCAGTTCAATTTCTAATAGGAAATGGAATAATAAAGAAGAGTTTCAATACTGGCATGCAAAGCAGTTTTCATTCTATTCAATGATTTCCCAAATTATTACAGGAGATCCAGTTAATTTGAACACGTGATTTAATGCTTTTGATGAGTCATTTCTCTATTAAAACAACGCAACTACGTATTTCCCAAAAATCACCCAATTGTTTTACAATTTTTGGTAGATTTCTGTTAAGGCATTTTCAGATTTAATAACTGTTACATGTTGGCACCAAAAATGTTAGCTCCTAAGAGAACTCATATATTTCACTGCTATTTTATTCCCATTTACAATTCTGCACTGACGGCTCTATACGATGTTAGTAAATGTATGTTTGTAAAGCTCTATAAGATGTTACCTAAAACTTCAATCGAGTTCTCGTCATCATATATTTATGTTTGCTGGCTCGTAATTATTAGATAGGATGATAGGTCTATATTTATTAGATAGGTTCATATTATTTACTAGATAGGTCCATATTTATTAGATTTGGTTCTTATTGGTCATTTTCCTTAGTACATTGTTTTCCAGGCTTCAGCTGTCTATAAGTAAAAGCCAAATACGAATCAAAGCACTTGTTCAATAATTAAGAAGAAAAAACAATCCTTAAGGATTGTTTTATGGGTTAAAATATAGCGCAGTGTAAATAAAGAATTATATTGCACTTTTTGATTGGGCGTTGTATTAGAATGGTCGCTATGTCATGGCGAGTATTGATTACAATTTCTTAAAATTTCTGGAGCTAGCGCTTAAAATAAATATGGAACTGTTCTGACAAGTACAAGTATACAAGTGCAGCTACAGGTTCGGTAGAAATCCAATTGCTCACTACTGGTGGAGCAGGTGTAGTCGGTCCGCACTAATTATTAAACTCCCCCTCAATTTCGATTGGTGCAGAACACTCAGCGGGCTGTCCAAAGGTTTCCCACCAAACCAGGTGAGAGACTCCTACAACCTGCCACTCGAGAAGATTTTTGGCATCCTGTGTATTCTGAATGCTCCTTGTACAAATACTGCATACAAACAAATATCCATGCCTTCACTGAGATTCGAACTTATGTCCAACAATACAAATGCTTGGAGCACTAACCACTATACCGAACAGAGTGACGAAAGCACAGGATGAGCAAATAAGAGACCAACTGTTCTCAAAATAATAAATACAGTTTACTCTTAATAATTATGAAAGCGAGTTGTAAGAGTAGTCTTTGCTGAAATAAAGAAAACGATCTGTGCAATAAAAGATATAGTTTTACAGTAATTATAAAAGTAAAAACAATGACATTGTTCATGAGAAATCTAATGGCTCAAATATATTTTGACAATACATTTAAGAAGTTTGATTTCTTCATTTTCACATTAAAGTTCGTAACTATATAGCTTAGGCAATCTGTTCTAGTTCTGCTGAAACTTAATCGAACTTTATTAAACGACGAACGAAAATTTCCTTTTCTAAATTTATTCATCTGTTTTTATTTCTTTGCTATCACAATTCCAGTAGTTTTGAACTAAATTAGATTTTACAGCTCCTCTTTTCACTTTATTTTCCCTTTCAGTACTGGATTGAAATGCAGATCAGGTACTGAAAACCGAAATGTCAAAAGTAAACTCACTTTGCATTCTCTAAATCTATACTCCGAAGTTTTTCCCTTTTCAGTATCAAAGCAATACTTTCAGAATCATTTCAAATAGTTTCGAAGAAGAAAAAATGCAATAGCACTGAGATACAAATGCTGATTTTAGAAGCGTTTTATATTTCTCGTAGATCTTATCCAAAATTTTAACAATTACTCTACTTGAAATGAAAATAGAATGAATTAGGCAAAATTGTTGTGTACGCTATTAAATTAACGCAATGTTATTTTAAATATCAGCTACACCTTCCCAAATGTAACTATTTATTTTAATTAAGTATTGTTTAATTTTCGTAACAGCTAATTTGCTCAGTTAATTATTAATTGTAAATTAACATTTTAAATTCTGTTAATTAATTTGTTTCTTAAATTTAACGTCAGTAATCTCCTTTATTCTGAAAACCGCAACCATAGCTTTAAACCTTAGCCACTAAGGATTTCATTTTAAATAGATAGTCGTCTTAAGTAATTTTTAGGGTTATTTGAAATTAATAATACAATTAATTGATTGATCAATTTAAAATTTACGCACAGTGTGCTTAACAATTTTACCTTTCTGATGAATGCAGCTGAGGAACTTTTTGTATTTATCTTCTTTGTATTAGAAATGACCAGGCTTATTTGCAAATAAATTTTTCGATACTCTTTAAGCTTTCGCAGTTAAGGACCTGATAGGTGTTTCATCGTTTCTCCACCTAAACCAGTTTGGAGAAGATTTGAGTTGGAGTGTTTTCTCTCTGCTGTTAAGTTAACTTTGGCTTTAGAACGAGAGTGTTGAAATTAAGAGAAGAAAGAAATATATTTTTTTGGCATTAGTTTGTTCTTATCGTAGATGTTGGAAAATCTCTTATCTTTTGTGGTGTAAAATGAAATGTGGTAGCCTCACCCTTTAAAAGTTGAATGCGCGTTCGAGATTACATCAACAACCTTAACCTCTTTAGGGAGATATTCCCTGAAGTTACAAATGCTACCTATCTAGAGGTCCGTTTCACCAGCACCCTTACATGACGTGCACGTGCGTACTTCTACTCCAATTAGTAAGGCCATCGAAGGCTCTAGAAAGCTTATGAGTCTACTTCAGTCTTCATCCTTATTTGATTATGAGGGGGAAAGAAGATCTACATATCCATCTTACTGATCTACATATGAATCTTACTGATCTACATATCCAACATATGCTTTGCCAACTTGAATTGCTGCTTCTAGATCGGACCTCCGTAAACTAAACATTTCAAAATAACTTTTTACGGAAATCACAGGGAGTCCCTGGTTTATTAGAAATAATCAATTACATAGGGGCCACAAAGTAGCTGGCCTTATTACCTTTATTAACAATCCTAAAAACAATTATTGCGCCAAGAAAATAAATTATGAAAATATTAATTCGGCAGATAATTTTAATTAAATACGAACTGACTGAGATGGACATTAACTTGCAGCTTTGCATTATCCCTGTAGTCAGGAATATCGCACAGAACAGCTAGCCCTCGCTAGGTTCCTGGCGCTTGTTTTGCATTTTCACACCATTTCTTCCTATTTTACATTCCGCTTTGCATTCATCCAGCTTTTTATCTGAGGGCTGTACTTGTCACAGCATTGCAGTTTCCCGATTTCTGTCAGGTCTGAATTCCAAATTTGCATCTCTGAATGCAACGCCGATGTAAGCCACATACATTCCTGATTCGTCTAACCGAGTCATGTGAGGCAACAATTCATGATCGCCCCTTGCGTGCTTCCCTTGACTACCATTTTCCTTGCATTCCCGACACTGGGATCTCTTAATAAGTTTTCTGAGCCACCTTGACAGTCATAAAAATTATCATATCAAAATGCCCCTTCATTGAAGTTGACAAGATGAACCTCTCATCTTCCTTTCTTCTAAAACCTTTAAAATCTCCGGCACCTTGCAAAGCAGTAGCTAAGGGCCATTATCTGACAACCGCCATCTCGTAGCTTTTGGACTCTGAACAACCTATTCGATGACTATGCCCATCTTGCGACCTTCTAGCTGAAGCTAAGAAAATTAAGACATCAGTCTCCAGAGATACCAAAAACTGAATCTCTTGTATTAGCTATAATCATCATCTAATAATCATTCTCTATAGCAGTTCAACTGTCATTGCTTCTCTTCATTTTATTCAGAAAGCTGTAACCAACTTCGAAACTTTATCCACGAAATAGATTCCAGTAACGGGAAACTATGAGCAGTAAATTGCCCTTCAGTTTAAAAATTAACAACAGTTAATTGCATATTTAGAAAATTGTTATATATTTCTTAATATTGCAACATAATTAGTGTTTCATTTAAATTTATCTCCCTAGAAGTTTTATTGTTTTATCTATTCCACCTTAAGGCATTTAAAAAATAGATAATGATTAATTATCTATTTTAATTGGTTATGATTAATTGAAATCTGTGTTATATCATCTTTGTTAATGAGTTGACTTATTTTAGTTACCATCATTATTACTAATTAGGGATTTTTCCAAATGTCAATTACATTTGTACTAAACACAAAGCAATTAGTTTGGTTAATTTTGCTAATTTAAATGATCACTCACAACACATTAAGGTATTGTTGCATGGATTAACTAAAACCAAAATATAATGTATAGTGCTGTACTTAGGCTTAGTAAGAGTGATATGTATTATTAGTAAGAGTATTTATTAGTAAGAGTGATTGTATCTAGGCTTAGTAAGAGTGATATGTAAAAATTTTATTTTAGGAAACATAATCCACATAGCACAAAATATCATCCTCGGGATATTCTGATGATGTTGATAAGCGCACATCCTCAGGACATCCCGGAATATTCTCCGAACCTCCTAAGCACATCCTTCCGAGTATTTAATATCACATCCCAGTATATCCTTAGGACATATCGACAGCGTACGGGATGTTATTACGATCTGAACTCTCACTTATAACCTCCTCAGGACATCCCATTAACCTCTAAATACATCCCATTATATCCTCAGGACATTCTATCTACGTTCCATCGACAGCGTATGGGATGTTATTAGCATTTAAAACCATACTTACTACATGTTCAAGAGATCCCGTAATATCCCCAGTGTCCACCTAAACTCATCTTCTCGAGCTCTTAACGTCGCATCCCAGTATTTCCTTAGGACACCCTATCGAGGTCCCATTGACAGCATATAGGATTTTATCAAGATTTGAAATCCTAGTTACTATATCCCGGAATATCCCTGTAACTTCCTAAATACATACTCCTGAATGCTTAATGTCATATCCCAGTATATCCCCAAGAAATTCCCTTACATTCCAGTGAAAGTACGTTAAGGTGTGATCATCTAAAACCTACTTATTAAATTCCTATTATTAGCTCACGCTCTCCCTATATCTTCTTCAAATTTCCAATAGTTAAAATACTTTTTATTCATCCACTCAAGTTTAAATACATTTTTTAAACTTGTAGTGGATGACACTTGATGTTAATACAGTTTTTTCAAATATTAAAGTCAATTCCTGCTTATTTATTCATGTTTATCGGAACCCACGGCAAAGGTTCCTTGCAATAATGAAGCATTACAAGAGATGGATAGAATAAGAAATTATAGACTACCATAAATCAGAAAAGAAAAATGTTAATAGTGTTAATAAAAAGTCCCTTGGTTACATAACAAAGTCCGTTGGTTACTCGTTACACCCTATTTGTTATGCAATAGCAGCTAAAATAAATCTGATGTATACACTACATGACTTCCTTGTGTGGAATGTTAAATTATACGCATTTTTCCTGCATTTCATTTAAACTTATTTCTTCCAGTTTCATTAGAGAAATATTTCTCATTCAATTAATCCAGTTCTCACTTTGCGACAAGACAAAACTACATAAAAACTTAAAATATATTCATTCAAAATTAAAAGCTATTGAAAAACATAAAACACTAAATGTAGTTAAAACAATTTAAAAAATTTACAATTAAAATTAGAGTTTCTACACATAAACAAGCAATTCGACCAGCAAGCAAGATATTTCAGTGCACACATCTAAATGTTTCCTTTTGGTCCCACTCGGCAAGAAGACGCTGAAAATGCAGAAAGACTTAATTCACTGTTCTGCTAAGTTTCAAATGTAAACAAATGTGGCTGCTATGTAAATAAAATGTATGTTTAGTCGCATTTAAACAACTTTTAAATTGTTGATAATGCTACAGCTATTGCATGAAGATTAACAAAAGGCATAAACACCTTAAGCGTAAGATAAGAGCAACATATTTCAATATATATATATATACTTTTCTTCCGGCCAAAAATTTCAAACAAAAATGCAGCACACAATTAGATATTATAGCAGTCCTATATACAAACTTTCAACGTTCTGAAGCTACTCGGTTTTGAGCTATGCAAGATATCTTTAAACGTACATACGTACATGCCTACAGATAATACAAAAAATCTTTTATGAATCCATTTTAAATCAGTTTTATAATTCGTTTAGAGAAAAGGGAGTCCTTTATTCTTTTCTTAGGTACACAAAAACCTTAGTCCTTATGTCACGCAAAAACTTCGTTAAATTGCATTCTATAGCTATCAAAATGGATATTTTCGTTGAAATTTGATATCTGATATTTTTCATGATTACAATATTTCCTTTACTTCGTACAAGGAAGTAAGAAGCTGACATCAAATATTTAGAGACTCAGTGAATTTAAATACTTATATTTCACAGATTTAGCTTATTATTCTCACATACTCCCTTGTAATTCGTGAAATATATAGTTTTCTAAGACTTTGATCAGAATGTTTTCCAAACTTTACGAGTTTCTAGGCATAGACCAAGTCTGTTAGATTCTATAATTAGATGCTTTATGCAATAATTTTCTGCATTCTTCGGTTACAATCTTACTCAAGCGGAAACTGCTTATGTACAGAAACAAACTGCAAATTAATAATTTCGTGGTTTGTAATTTTACACTCTCGGATTGTATGTTCTGCTGTTTTTCCGGTAAACGAATATTTGAGATCTCCAGTTTTCGAATGTCTATGAGTTTTGGGAACTAATTAAGTGAAGAATGAATAAATTTTAATGAAGAAATACCCGTTCTTCGGGAGCGGAAGTAAACAATTTCCATTCGTCATTGTATTCTAGTGTAAAGCTCTAAAATTAATTTTTAATATTGTATATCTTAGTCTTTCCTTGATAATTTTAATTTTTTAATCGCATATATGAAATAAAATTTTACTTACCACTGCTTTAAAATGTAATCAAAACTAATTCTACCCCATACTTATATCAGTCAGCAATATTTAATGGAAATATAGTAGAAAATGTAATTTTTTCTGAATGTAAAGCACATAATGAAATAAATAAACATCTTAACGGAATGTTCGTTCCTTCATCTATTTTACTGATGTCCTATAATCTCCAATATTTTAACCTTCATACAATATCTTAGAATTTAATAACGGAATATCCTTGGGATATCGAATCTGAAAAGTAGAACTTTGAAGTTGAATGGTATTATCCGTGAAATTCCAGTTATTCCCTTTGACCGAGGTCTTCCGATTGCAGGGATCATTGAATGCATGCATACTATACGAAATGTTCTGTTTTGCTTGGAAATAGCTGAATAGGAATATAGATATTATCATATAGTCTCAATAGTCTTCCCACTGCTTGAAGTAGCAAATGAAAGATATGTCCTGCAAAGGCATGCGTTCATGTGTATCATCATTATTGCTGAATGTAGCGCTGATAGAATTATAAGCTTCATTTCTATCTTATGGAATTTCTTCCATTATTTTGTAACCTCAAAAATGAAATGTTGTGGTTATAGAGTAAAGATGTGAAAACATGGATTCAAACATTAAAATACTTCACGTATGAATAGTGAAGAACACTCATATTTATTCCCTGTGAAGAACCAGATATTTTGGCTAGGAAAAATCTGAAGCGATGTGATTTACGATCGCCTGCTTAGTTGCATGGGAAAGACTATATGTGTGTTTGCTGTGAAGCTTTGCCAAACGTATCGATGAAACTGAGCCGCTATCTGAGTTTACAAACTAAGCACAAAGAGTAACTGAAAAAAATTGAAAAAAGGAAAAGAAACTTATAAAATAAGTTAAAAGAACTGTAAACTAGAGAGGCATTGGACGAAAATGGGATAAAACGTATTAAAATAAATAGAATATTTTTGTTTTGCTTTAGTACATCAACTGTCATATCTTAGACTAGCACTTGGACCATGGAGAGGTTAGACCAGTGTGGATAATCCAATACTCATAAATATGACTGTACATGTAATGGACACAGAGAGCACATTAAAATTTGCTTTCATTACGTAATAGCTAAACCAAAACAGAATTCATGCACGTGGGAAAATATTGAAGGGCAATTAAATTATGCGTAAGAAATAGCAGTTTTTATTCATTGCAATTAGATGCACATAACGATTGCTCATAACGGGCTCATTTGACAAAATATTTTACATGCATTTAGTGAAAATATAGATGACAACATTTTTTGTTCCACAAATCATTTACAACTAGCGCAATAAATGCAGACCCACTCACCTATAGAAAATTTGACTAAACGAAAAGGAATAAAATGTAAAGGTGAGTGAAAAGAAGTACACACTGGGAATGAATGAGAAAGCAAGTGGTCTAGTCAACTTTGGTTAAAAAGCTGTAGCAATACATATTTTTAGAGACATTCATACAAGTCACTAACTACGCAACGTTCGACTACTGAATTCACTGTTTTTAATGTTTTCTGAAAGAAACAGAGAATCGACAAAAATTGTATATACAGGGTGCCTACTAAAGTCCTGCACTATCCGTCTAACTGCCGAACGGCTGCGCCTATAGTCATAAAAGTGGTGTATCCAGGTATAGTAAGGTGTCTATGCGCTACTAGATGAGATAGCTTTCAGCACCACCTGATGGAAAGTAGCGGAGTTAGCACAAAGCTCTAGAGTATCGTCCATTTAGTAAAAAAGGACACCTCATGGACATGTATGTTAAGAACAGAACATTTTAAACCCGCATTTGTTTCTCCGTGATTTCCGAAACAGTGACTACACGAAGTGATCTTAAAAAGAAACAACTAGTTATCACAAGCTACCTTTATTTTCGATGTTTGACACTTACCTTCATCAGCTGAGATGCATATCTGGAACCTTGTTAAAACTTCATGTTACACGTAGTAGCATAGCGGGCGACACGTTTTCAGAAGCATCTCTAATATGTCGTTGAAGGACTCGCAGTGTTTGTAGAGTAGTCGCATACACCTGCTGTTTGAGGAATCCGCACAAGAAAACGTCCATTGAAATCAGATCAGGTGAATGTGGCGGCCACTCTTCGAAGCCACCGTACCCAGTTCCTCGTTCTCCAAATTCCTCCTTAAGATACTGCTTCACTTGCGACGTCATGTTGGAACCTTCCATTCGGGAGCTGAAGCAACGGCAGAATCTCAACAAAATCGTGTGTTATGTCTTGCAGAAGTTCTAAATATTGTGCGGCCGTTAACGTACCCTTGTAAAATATTGAGCAGATTATTATAAATTCCACACCAACATTAATCGAAAACAGTATTTGATGTCAAACGTCGGCAGAACATGATGGATTTTCCACTGCCCAGTAACGGGTATTCTGCAAATTGTATGTTTTATTCAGCGAAAAGCATGCCTCATGTATCCGCATTAAACCTACCAAAAATGCACCATGCAAAACGTCTCTCAATATCCCCGTCCAGTCTAATCACGCTGCTAAAGCGATCAGTCGGCTAGTCACGCAGCCTATCTCCCTTAAACGTTTTACAACCTGTAAAATGGTTTTATATGAAGGATATGGGACTGCAGGAAAACATTGTAGATGCAACCGTGCTACCGATCGAGCCTTGCGCTTGGCATGAGCTTCAACATACGACCACGAGGAGGTATTACTTTTATAGCTGTTACAGGTGAACAGGTGTGACGTGTCATACATTATTTGCATAATATACAAATTCGCACACCAAGCTCAAGTTGCGTTGTGTTGTGTTTTGCGACAAGATTGCGCACGATCTGCATGTTGTCTACTCTGTTTGTAAAGACAGTCAGTACAAGATTGCACTCCCACGGGGTTTGAAGCATAGTCCACTCGAATATAATTACAAGCGACATTCGTGTTCGAGATACGGGCATTTGTTTCATCCGAGAGGTAATCTTTTCTTCTTTTGTCCAAGTTTCGTGACGTCACAGTTTGGGAAACCGCGTAGAAACAAATATGTGTTTTCAGCGTTCTGTTTTTAGTATTCATTTCCACAAAATGTCTATTCGCACTAAATCGATGACGCTCTACAACTTTGTAATTCACTTTTTTTCCTGTCTCGTATTGTTTTCGGGATAAGGAGGCTAACTCTGCCGTATTTCACCGGGTGGTGCTATACGCTATTTCATCAAGTAGCGCATAGCTACTTTACTGTACCTAGACACCAATTATATGAATATAACTGCAGCCGTTCGGCAGTGAAACGGGTAGTACCGGACTTTATTGGGCGCCCTGTGTGTATATATATATGTATACATTTCGTACAGAAATAACTTAGCTAACATGTGATCACCAACTTAGCTTGCAAGCAGAATGAGTGATTTTCCTAAACTGAATGCTTTTAAATAAGGGATGAAGGTACAGACTGCATATATATCTCAGTCTGAATGAAATATTACCGTTTTATTTCTTACTCCCAACCATCCTACTATATTTTAATAAAAAGAAATGTTTCTTCTAGTATGAATATTTTAAAATATGCGTAGATGTTGGTATATAACAAAATATAAGATTTAAACCAACGGTATTAATAATTCTTATAGAAGTTAACTAAGCGAGATCCAAGTAAACTAAATCTGACGTGTACACAACGTGACTTCCTTGTACGGAATATTAAATTTTGCATTCCACTTAAACTTATTGGATTGAATTAAATCTACTCCATCGATAGCGCATAAAGTACAACACAATAAACGCGCCCTTTAAAATTCACTATTTGTTTACCATAGCAACGCTCTGACGCTAGTTTCCCTTAACAGCACTACATTCATTATAATTTAGAATGCACAAAGATTATTATATCATCTGCAGTACCTAATCTCTATCACATATTCTATTCAAATACCAACGATGTGTCAAAGAAATTAAAAAAAGAAGAAAAAAAGGAAGAAACAATTTTTCACAAACGATTCAGTATTTCTCATTCAGGTAATTCAGTTCTCACTTCGCGATAAGGCAAAAATACATAAAACTCAAAATATCTATATTAAAAATTACGAGGTAAATCTTAAACGCTTATTTTTCGAATAAATTCCTGAATGGATTAAGCATGATTTAATTCGCAATAATAAACGAAGGCGTTATCTTTGTTGTCGCGAAGCTTATTTTTTCTAGATTGGCAACAAATCCACTATTCTCCTAAGTTTCAAATATAAACGAATATGGCATCCATGGCATAAATGTTTAGGCTTAGTCGCACTTAAACACCTTTTTAATTGTTGGTAATTCTAAGCTTGCAGATATACTAAAGGCATAAAAACCTTAACCGGAAGATAAGAACAGCATAATTCAATTATTTTTAAAGCAGAAATGCACAATTTACGAACATATAAGAATAAAAACACTGAGGTCACTGAGCCAAGTAAGAGAGTGGATATGTATATATATATTTACATATATTTATATACTTTTGGTGTGGCCGATTGCAACCAAAATAGTAAGTGCACATCTAGATGTTATAGCAGTTCTATATACAAAACGTCAACGTTCTGAGCGACTCGTTTTTTAGTTATGCGAGATACATTCATACATACGTACGGACAGACGGACGGACACCACGAAAAAATCTCTTCAAACTTCATTTTACATTAGTTTTATAATGTTTGGGGGGAAAAGTATCCTTTATTCAGTCCTTACGTACAGATATCACTCAAAAACATCGCTAAATTTCATTCAATAGTGGTCAAAATGGATATTTTCGTTGAAACATGAACGTGATTTTTCGCGATTACAATACTTCATTTTACTTCGTACAAGGAAGTAAAAAGGTAATAAAAAGAAAAGTATAATGCGAATTAGGAATATTCACGATTTTCGGATTCATTCTGCAGCACTACTTTTGCATCTGTGAGTTTATGGGCTGCTACGAAATCATGACACACAGTGGTCTAAGTCTCCGTTTCACATTCTGCCCCACTTTTAACTGCTTAGAGTATCCTATGCCGGTTCTTCAAAATATCGATATTATAGCTGTTACTTCTGTATGAAATCATAACACAGTTAGATGTTTAATGCTAAGTGACCACAAATAAGCAAAAGCTACCTGGTTGCCTAATATACACTGCTAGATACCGTAAATGCAACACCCTGAAGGAAGCATGCAAATAATATGAAATTTACAACATGCATTAGCGGAGGTGAGATATGCAAATGATTAGAATTTCAGCGCAGACGCACATTACCCGCGGCTGTGGCGCCACTTCGAAGCGCTATTTAAGGCTTGGAGCTTTCGACGATTTCAAGTTCTGGAATTATGTTTCTCTTGTGGGTATTTAAAAAAAAAAAGATTAATTATACCTCGTAGTAAACAGCGATCATCGTTTGATCAAGTATCCGAGTTCGACAGAGGAAGGATAGTGGCCTACCGAGAGAGTGGATTCTCTTTGAGGGAAACCGTAATCGTGTTCGACGAAACCAAACACCAGTAATACGGATATGTGACCGTTGGATGCAGGCGGGTACGACGGACCGACGTGTTCAATCGCATCCACCTCAATGCACCACTTCACTTGATAACAGGAACATTGTGCGCATAGCAGTGACGGATCGCTCAGTCACATCACGAATCATAGCACAGCACATTCCACATTCAGTCTGTAACGCATCATCCAGTGTCTGCGCATACCATTCGACGTCGTTTACAGCAGAGTGGTCTGTCTGCAAGACGTCCATTGCTTCGTCTACCCTTGACGCAGAACCACAGACGTCTCCGCCTCCTATAGTGCGATGAAAGAAGGATGTGGACGGCAGAATGAAAGGTAATTGTCTTTATTGACTAGTCACGCTTCTGTCTGCAGCAGCATGATTGTCGGATTCGAGTCTGGAGACACCGTGGAGAGAGGCTGCTGAACAGCTGCGTTATGCACCGCCATACTGGTTCTGCACCGGTTATTATGGTATGGGGCGGTATTGGATATCACTCTCGTACTCCTCTAGTACGCATTGCCCGTACTTTAAACGGCCAGCGCTACATCTCCGAGTGTTGGAGCCAGTTGTCCTTTCCTTACCTTCAGGGCTTGCCCACAGCCATATTTCAACAGGATAATACGCGACCACACGTGACACGCATTGTCCAAGGGTTCTTCGTCAATCGCCAGAATGAATTACTTCCCTGGCCGGCTCGCTCTCCGGATCTTTCTCCTGTAGAAAACATATGGTTTATGATTGCGGAATGATTGACCCAGATTACAGCCCAAGCTGCCACACCAGATCAACTTTGGCAACGTGTGGAAGCTGCGTAGTTTACTGTACTCAAGAACACATCCAAAGTCTCTTTGAATAAATGCCGAGGCGTGTGGCAGCGGTGATCTCCAACAATGGCGGCTATTCTGGTTACTGATTCTGGAAGGAACCACACTTCACAGAAGTCTATAAATTTAAACATTTGATACTAGGTCAACGTGTTATCTACTAAATAAACTTTGTTGTGACATCTCTTGCTTTTCTTGGTGTTGCAACTTGGGTGGCCAGTAGTGTATAATTCATTGTGATGAAAATAAGTAAATAAATACAACAGACAATACTGCGTGTTTTTCTCAAGCAATAAAGGACAATCTTGATAAGTGTATTATTGTTGTTGCTATTTACATTGACTCTGCAGGAGCTTAAGACTAGGTTTTAGAGCTAGACTCACCTCAAAACCTTCCGCATTGAGAATTTGAGATGAAATTCTCCTGCGTTAAAGAATTTGCAAGTTAGTTTTATATGAACGCACTACTCGCTAGTTTAATGTCTAGTTATAAACAAATGCAGATTGACCTACTTCAAAGACAATGACAAGATCAGTGATAAGCTTTCTCTTTCCCAAGTCTTAAGAGTTTTATGTGCTTTCCTATAATTTCAGGGTAATCCCATTGTTAATATCATCAAATTTGTATGATTTCAAATGCCTGATTTCAACACATTTACTGTAACTTATCAAGTTGTTTACCATCAAAATGGTGGACTGTTATTTAGTTTTTCCTTTAAAAGATTGAGTAATTATATAACTATATTATCACTTAATTGTTTCAAAATTTAAATTGAGGTCATGTAATAAAATTGATGGGGTAACAAGTAATCAGTTGTCGATTGACTAATGCCAGGCATCCTTGAAAAACTGTACGAAGTTTTAGCTCCGTGAAAACCATCTCCACAGAAAGAAGATCTTCTTGGATTGCAGAACGTATTTCTAGTGACAAACCCCTTGAACAGAAAATCTTGAAGAGAATTTAATATAATTTCATGTAGAAACCGTTTTGAAAAAGCATCTCGTTTCCTTAGAATCTCCTAGATCAACTGAGGTGGAAGAACAAGAAAACAATGTCTGGTTTCTTTTGGAATAAACTGCGCCACATTGCTAAATTTCGTTGTTATTTAATGCAATTTCTATAGTATTTTGTGACTTTTCAAATTGAAAGACATTCATATTCTAAAATATTTTTAATAATTATAAGTACTTAAAAATATGAAACTGACTATGATGAAAGACAGTGACACTGGTCCTTATTATATTTACCATTATTTATGTTTTCGGTTTTTGTAAAACTTAAAACATTTAATTTACTGTCTAATATTTTGTTTTTATAACATAAGACATGAGCTCCTTAATAAAATTTTCATAGTTCATCGCTGGACTAGATGCTATTGTTTAGTGTCAATTTAAACGATTTTATGGATCATTTAAAATATGAAGTTGATCATATTCTTGTATAAGCTGACAATTTGATGATGGGAACTTCAGCGGTTAAGAAAATAAACTAACATATGATTTTGAAAACTGTACCTCATAATGCATTTGATAAGCTAGCCTCTTATTTAACGAAAACAGCGTGACAGTCAGTTCCGAAAAATGATGTATCATATCCTCTCCCTTTGTCAACATTCTCTTGAGTTACATGACATGCCTAAATGCTTAAGTAGACTTAGGATAATGCATAACTTGTGTTAAAGTAAAAGCAGAGTTTCAACTTAAGATTATTGCAGTAACTTATGTGTGTTTATTTATATACAGATTTATATATTGTTGCATACCTACGGATTCGTAATTGTTTGAATGCACAAGTCGATAAAAAATTAATAAAATTTATTCTTTTCACAAGAAATAAAACACTAAATGCTGAAATATTTTATCAAAGATATTCGTACAATATCACAATATCTCCCATTAGATATATTTTAACTACAAAAATATAAACAGAACTCGTGTTCAAATTGCAGGGAGAACTAATCCGATCTCACCAAGAATTTTCTACAATCAATAGCAGCACTAAGTAAACAACTACAGTTCGCTTAAAACAACTGAATTGAGATGTTTTTGTTCAGCTTTTGTAAACTTTTTAATCAAGAACGAGAATATTCTTGTATTTTCTCGATTTTTTCTGGATAGCAACAGAGTACAATTAGGAGACATCTATTTATTAAATGTTAAATGCACGCGTTCTTGTATTTTTACTTTTCCGACTTTCTTAGATTTCGTCACGTGCTGCATTGCAAAAGAAAACAAGACAATTTTAATTGCAATTCTACTAAAAATAGCAAATTAAATACAAATTCCGTAACAATACACACACACACACACATATATATATATATATATATATATACAAGATCTGTCTCGAAAGTAATGCGCCTATTTTTTCAAGAAATTTATTGAACCGATTTGTACAAATACTCAATATTCTTTGAAATACATCCCTCCTGCTTTAACACAATTGTTCCAAAGCGATTTTAATGCTGTATATGCATCTTGAAAGTCCTTTACAGGGATGTCCTTCAGTAACTTCGTCGTAGCCGCCTTGATGTTCTCCAGGGTCCCCAAATGCTGTCCTTTGAGAGATTTTTTTAATCTTTGCGAAGAGAAAGAATTTGTTCGGGGATAAATCACGACTAAAACAATGCAAAAGTCTCCGACAGCATTTTCTCAAATTTGAAACAAAACTTTGCGTGTTCGCTGCCCGAGAGTTTTTTCATTTTGATTTCGACTGAGCACATACGCAAGGGTTCCCTGAAACAGGCACTGTGACTCTCCAGGAGCTCGAAGCCGACTTGCGCTATTCGCGCTATGTTCCCAAGTCTCCACCTACCCTTTGTGGAAGCGGCAACTCTGTGCGACGGATAGTCGCGACAGAAGAAAATGGATCGAATTACTTTATATGTGTATATGTGTATATGTATGTATCATTGTAAACTGGCCTGTATTCGAGAGTAAAATGAGTGTAAAATGTTTAATTATTGGTGAGAAATGTTTATGTACGGGCACCAAGATACGCATGTGTAAAAGAAATATTATTTAAATATACATTCTCAGTGTTTAAACGTAGGTGCACATAAATTGCACCAAGGCAGTGTTTAATTATTAGTGCATAATGTTTATGTGAAAGCTGCAGTGTGTGCATCAGTATGCAATTGTTGTATGGTGTAAAGTGTTTAAATATTAGTTTAAAATGCTCAAATTTCAATATACAGCATCAACAGAATTCTCTATTAAGCTCCTAACACCTCACTTCTGGGGCGCCAAAGAATTCTCCTGTTGTACAGTTGCAGATTCTAGACGGTACCCGAATAGTCCTAGTAAGCCGGACGGATTCGCTCTCACCTGTCACCTGTCATCTGCTGTTAAAAGGACTTAGTCGCTCATTTAAAAACATGAAATTGAAAAGCCTAAAGCTAAGAACTCTCGACAAAAAGCTTTCCAAATATGCTGGATCATGTCATTGGCCTATATTTTCTTCTTTCGTTACAAAAATTAAAGATACATGATCATTTCGCGATAAATATGAAAGTATGTTATAAAACTTTCTTAATATAAGAAAGTAAAGGAAATCCACAATCCTATGAGGTCCAGAAATTGGAATAGTTCTGTAAGCAAACAGCGGTTCATAGGGCATCGTTTACTCTCTTTTGTCAATGAATTGACGAGTGACTTTTTCAATCATCAAGGGATCTAATGGAAATTATGATACCAATGAAAGAAATGAAGATCGAAACGAGGTTCCAGAAAGCATTGAATAAAGTTGAATAAAGCCAGCTGTAATAAAAATTATATACTGAACGATGGCATCTGTTCAAATATAAAAGTAAAGAAGAAAGGAATTTCGGTTTAATTGCTTAGAAGTTGGATAAAACACAGATTAAATTTTTTGTTGTTACATAAAATAAGAAAAATTTGTTATATGCTGAAATCTTCAAGCGAATGTTATTTGGTGTTAGTTATTTTATCAATAATCTCAGCTGAGAAAAGTTTAATGTGTGATGAAATTACCAACAATGCTAGACACTGTATGCAATTTAATAATTTCCTTTTTTCTCAAATTTAAGTATGATGATGCTAAATGAAAAATATGCACTGTGCACTGTATTGTGGCTTGACTGCCATATTATTGACCGTCTGTCAGGAAACGCCAGTATTTCTAGGACTTTTTAATCACCAGGATATGGATTTAATTACTAGAAAAAGTGATTTAAAATAAAATTTCTGCAAAATGTGTGCAAACTTCCAACTCAACGATGGAAATAATGAGGCAGAAGCACCATTACTCAGGCCTCTCGAAATGAAAGAGTATTGTTGCCTATCTTATGCACGAGAAAAGCTTTTTTAGTCGCCCAAGCAATAACGCGAGAGAAGGAATATCTGTCAGAAGCAACACCCTTAAATAATTAACTGCCATCTAGACAGCGAGATTTGGAGAGCAAACATTCAGATTAAAAGGAGATTTCTTTTTTTCTTTAATAGTGTATTAGGATCTGGGTTTTGCGGGACAAATAACAGACAGTTGTAGTATTTCTAGACGTTTGCAAACACGGAAGAACAAACTTATTTTTTTCTTTCTAGATTGATTATGTATTGCAGGAACGTCAGAGAAAAAAAGGAAAATGAGACGAATGGGTTTCATGTATGAACTAAATAAATAAATGACTGAATAGAATTTTCGAAAAGGTTTTCCTTGGCATTAAGCGAATGAAGAATACAGTGCGATTAGAATAAGATGAAAAAATTGCACAAAAGTGTTAACAAAAAAAGACATACACAATTTCAGTGCTAGTGTTTCGTTTAGCAATAATAATTATTTTGAACGAAAAAATGCGCCGTTATAGCTGCTTTCATTCTTTACATACAATTGCTTGAAATGTGCGAAGGATTATTCTCCAGTATCTCCTTTTGAATTAACAAACTTCGGAGCTTAGTTTTTCGAATTATCATTGTTGCTATTATCGTAAAAAAGTATAACAATTTCTTGACTTGTAATCGAATAGCATAGTAAAATATTTTTACTGCCTACACGTACTAAAAACTATGAGTTCACATAAATATTTCACTTATTCTTCACCTGATTTATGTTTTCTTTTTCTCCTTATTATTTATGACGTTCCATAAACTGCTTTTGGAATTTCGTACAATAAATGTTCAGCTATATCTCTGACCTTTTTTAAACGGAGTAAGCTTGGCTCTCTTCGCTTGGCAAGTCATGTATTATAACAAAAATAAAGATTATTAATTCTTTCCCCAGGCTGGAAATTAAATTACCTCATATCATGTTTAGATTAACTGACATATATTTATATATCGTGCATTGTTATGTTACTTAAACTGACAAATTACTTCCTTTTAATTAAGTTCTCTAAGGGATTATATTTGACATTCTTGGATAGACACCAAATTCAAATATTTACTGATATGATGATTTTTTAATGCCGTGAAGATCCTCTTTGTACATATTTCTGCACAGGAGCTGTGAGAGCCACAAATGACTTGAAACATGTACGACGAATTCATATTAATTTTTCCGAGTTGATCTTGCATACTAAGACCCATACAGGTAAATAATATTTTAGAGGTTTTATTAAAGCAAAACATGTTAATCGCACAGCACCAGCATCACCACTGTGCAAGAAATTTTCATTAAGATATTGTGGTTCTTTTATATCCTTCCCTGTCATTCGAGGGCAACTACAGGAGTCCTACAGTCCCTCCTCATCAGGAGAATGAAATTTCTTGCCTGTAGCTGTCGTCGAAATCGATTGAGTGTTTTAATAAATGTACGCCAAATACAAGGTTGTTTCAGCGATTTTGATTGTCACATTGACGTGTTTCTCTTCTATTCTAATCTTACCTAAAATTTGCGCAAGGTCATTAAAATAATTGATATTATTATGAAACATTTTAAAAGCTCAGAAGCCGTTCCCAAATGCACGATTTTGATAAGAAAAAGCTATTTAAGATAAATCCAAATTCACTTTGACCTTAGATCTTCCAGTCAGATTTTTAAAATAGTTTTGATGGTTGGCATCTATGTCTAGTACATCTTAAATTCGGTGGACTTAAGAATAAAAATACTTCTTTAGAAGACTTTATATGTGGTGTCAATTTAACATTTTTATTATTCGAATATGTTACAAGTTGCAATAGGCTCCGGAAGTCTCTGAAACATTTTAGACAAATGGTTCCGTCTTGAATTTTTTGTTGGAGTATTTGATTTGACTTCTGGTAAAGAATCTTGTAATCAAGGCCAATATTTTTCACCTGATTATGAAATCGTTCAACAGACATATAAATTTTTATACTCATGGGCGATGAGAGGCTAACTCAAATCAATAAATCTTAAACCTAGTGGATTTCAAAAACATGGAATCAGAAAAGCTAAATTTGTTGGCCTGTAAGCCTTTGATTATTATTTTCTTTTGGTTAAAGTAAAAAATTTTATCTCCACGCTACTATTACTGCGGTGCTCTGTTTTACCATCGTAGTATTTTTTTCAAAGATTTAGTGTAGTTCTAGAAAATTATATTTGCATAAAAAATAATAGTACCTGTTATACCGTAGTGTGATGTACTAAAGTGAAGATTATTGATCTAAAACTTTCACTTAGATGATTTCAGTAGTAAGTAGTCATAGTACATACGGGGACTAAACAGATGGTGGATGATAATTCGTCACCAGCAGGATTTTGCGATTGGTCCCCTAACATCCCAGTCGCCTTTAAAAGGAGGTGTATATAAGGTATTTCCTCTCTCTTTCTGGCATGCCTTTGTGGTGTAACGGTAGCTCACTCGGCGTGTACTAGATAGGTCTAAGTTCGGATCCCTTCTAGAACATTGCGCAATTTTTCATGTACTCCTGCGTAAAAAAAAAACTTAAGGGATGTCAGAACCCCCTATACCGACAATGTTAAATTGGCCATTTTCGATGTACCTTTTCTCAAAATCTGCTGTAGATATATTTTTGAAATTTTTTTTGTAATTAACGCCCACCTACCTGATTATACTGAAATGAGCTTTTGAAACATTTTGAAATTTAGACTAATTTATAGACTATTTTATTAGGCAGTATATAGTAAAATTAGTTTATTGTATAGTAAAATTTAGCACTTTTCTCACGCAAAAAAATTTGTGAATTTTTTTTATCTTAATTTATCACAAAAAGCTCATTTCAGTAAATATTAGATAATATAATAAATAAGTCGTAAATAGTTTAGGTACCTGGAAGCAGTAGTTCCTCAGAAAAGGTACATCGAGTATAAAAAAAGTCACGTTTGCAGAAAAACGCGTTCTTATGTAAAATTCCTCATTTATCAAAGCATTAGATGATAAAATAAAACTAGATTTTTTAAAGTTCTAATTTTCATAGAGATTAAAGTATAGGAGTTTTAGAAAGCTAAAAGTGTAGAGAATTTGAAAATGCAAAAATCCTAAATCAATATTTTTTGAAGATTTTTGGCTTCCAACACCCCTTAATGACGCTACAGTGTATTCAACACAACGTGCTGAATACGTGGCCATTTTGTTCCTTCATCATTTTTCAAAGCTCTCTGGATTTCAGAGCACAACAAATTATCTTTATTGTTATGACCTAGTATTCTGCATTATTTTATTTCACTTGGCATCCAACCACATTTGCTTTTTTTACGCGCTATATAGCCGTTTGTGATCAATCCTTAGCAATTGGACATTGACAATTGGGACATTACCTTTGGACATCATATGAATTATTCAAGTTGTCTGTTAATTTAACGAACTCGGATGTTCTGGAATAAACGCTTGCCGTCTATTATTGGTGTTTCTGTTTGCCTTAATCGTCGAAATTTAAGGGTAATTGATTTCACATCTCAGTTTATATCTAGTTTCAAGATTTCTTGACAGTACTTCATAAAATAATCTGCATTATCAGCCTTTTCTTCCAATATGGTTTTCTTTCGGAAAATTTGCTAGTTTTTCTAGCTGAAGGGGTTTTATGTATATCATATTTTAGTGTCAAACTTTCTGATATCTAATTTAGAACAAATTTCCTTCCATTTTCGGCTTTTAATTTATCTTGCTTGCAACTTTGGCTGATATGGAACCTGAACCTTTGGCTGATATGAAACCTTCAGAATAAATTACCATTATTTGGTCTTAAAATATAATATATTTTATTACATTTGCATTTTTTAACACTCTGAGATTCCTACAACTACATACATCATGCAATCACAAGTTTTAAATTTTGCTTTTTTTAAGAACACTAATCTTACATCCCATAACCAAATTATTAAATTTTAAGACACTAACATTTCCCCTGAAACGACTCTCAGTCTCGAAACACTTTATTGATTCACTTTAAGTGTCGTTCACTGTAAATGCATTATTTCATGCTTCCTTCGAGTCTACTGCATTCGGCAAAATGTAGTATCATTTAGTTTTTTTAATTTAAACTGTCGGTGTTATTGGTGAACAAACTAAGCTACTTAAAAGCAACAAATGCAGTTCGTAAGAACTATTTTCTAGTTAAGAATTACTCTTAAGAACTTTACTTTTTTATATGATTGCTTTAAATAAAAATGCATTTAATTCATAATATAACTAACTAAAAAATTAAACATTTGTAGAGAATTACATTATATATTTTTCACTTTTCAAACAATTAGAAAATATACAACACTCTTACATTAGCTAAATGTAAATTCATCTAGTATCCAATAAAATATTTCTCTATTACACTTCGGCCATGTCTAATGTTAATTTCTGCTCATAAATCATGTTAAACACGAATCCTTCTGGGCTAAGTTAAGAATAGAAATTGAAAATTATCAAATTAAGAAGTTTCAGAATCTGCGCAACTAAATTCTAAAATCGAATGTTGCAATAAAGAACCTTTGAATAAGCTCGAAATAAAACCTTGAGATGCAATTATGTTGTTTTATTTAGATAAAATAATGATTACAGTTTCAGTAAAACAGACTATTTTTTTCCTATTTCTTTATTTAATAAATTTGCAAAACACCCTCCTTTTATAACAGCAGAAAACTGAAAGCTCAGTAACTGATACGGTACGATGATTTATGAGAGATAAGATTTAATGAATCAAGCATGAAAACTCTTTCTTCAGTTACAGCATCATTTTGCGATTTCCTTTTTTATGATATTAAATATAATTTGAACTGACTTCTTAAGTTGTTGCAGGTTGAATTCTTAATAATAACCTTTGACCTTTTTAAAATGCTCGCCATTGGCTTTTATTTCAAACCTTAACTTGTCATGAATATAAATTGTTCATACCTATTATCTATGTACTATTGTCCTACATGTTTTATTAGCTGAATACTAAATAAAATTTAAATGTGCAGTTTTAATGAGTTTTTAAAGTACGTAGAAAATTAAGTTCATCTTACATTATTAAACTGATACATTTTAAAATTTAATTCATTATGAACCGTTTCTTAACACCTTCGGAATAAAATCGAGTAGTAGTGGCTAATTGAAAAGCTTATTTCGAAGTGACCATAAAGTGTTATAAATTTAGTTTGTTTTAATTTATCAAAATTTTTTACCTTATAATAACAATAGCGTCTTGGCATATTGCAGTAGCAAATTCCTTACTAAAATTTGGCTCTTCTGAGTATTGTATCTGCAGTGTAAAACGCCTTGAAACATATTACCCCTAAATTCTAAGAGAATGCATTTTATCGAAAGGAACTTGTATTGAAAATGTAATTCAAACCCATTTTAAGTTAACTAACTCGGTTTTCTGGGAGCTTTTCAGAAACACTAAAATCTAAATGCTTTGGTTAACAGTATCAGTTATAATTTCTGAACTTTTAAAGAACTTAATTTTATAGTTGTCTCTTGCTCATTTTCCCATAAAGTAATTGAACCAGCTGCAGCTATCAATAGAATACTTCATATTCAAAGGTTCTTTTACTCCTTATCAGAAGTAAAAGAACCTTTGAATAAGCTCGAAATAAAACCAGAATCTTTCCAGTGGTTCTTCTTTTTCTCTTCCTTTATGCAAGCATCTACAGCTTGGTGCACAAATTGTTCAACACCTCTTGAAAACATGAATTGGGAGAATTCATTGCCGTTTTTAAAACAAAACTTTAATGCCAAGGTTTATAAATTTTACAGCATTTTAAAGATGATTTTACGTAAGAATTAAAATGTTTCACTCTTTCAAAATAGAATCACTATTTGAAATGTTCTAAACGAAAGTATGCTCATAGAAAACGTAATTAATCAATAAAAATTAAAACTGCTTTTTTATTCCACTATAGTTCTTTCTGATATCAGAAAAATAAGTATAAAAACTGTAAAGAAAGTCTATAAAAGAACATTTATTGCTTATTTTAAAGTTTTTGACGTGATAATTGTATACTGCAGTTTAAAATTTCTTTCATGTTAATTCAATGAATGTCGTTTCAAACAAAAATCATATGCGGCTGCACTACGCACTATACAGGACGGACTACCTTACTGTCAGAGAGCCATCAGATCTGGCTTCCGTGCAACTGATCAGTGACTCATTGGTTAAATTAATACAAAACGACAAAAATCGCTTATTACTTTAAAAATTAATGGAATACATTTATCATAATGAAAATATTTTGCATTCTTAAACTGTTTAATGTATCTGAATCATTATGAATATGTAGCATATTATGACTTTTGCTATGTATTATCTCTGGCATATAATTAATCTCCTCAAGTCTCAAATTATGTATCAACTCAATTTCTATTCCTTATCTGTATAACATTTATGTAGAGGAAAAAACAAATTCATTAATTTTGTTGCATATCTTTATTCATATATATATATATATTGATCCTGACTACAAAAAGGATCGTGTGTAACTGTAAATAGTTTCAATAAAGCTGTTGGCGAGGCCAACACATCTTTAAGACTTAAACTGTTAGGATTTTTCTATATTCCCTTTAAATTTAGTGTAATGCTTATAATTGTAATTTTAGCCTATGGCTCCGGTGTTACCTCAGCACTGAGGTGAGGACCGGATAACCCATCTTAATGTTATAGTTTAACAATTAGTAAATGAATTATTAAAAAGTTTTAAAACCGGATGGAATTGGAAGGCAAAATAACGAATGAAACGAAATCATCAAACCCTTATTTGTTTTCTTTTGAAACATCGTTTTCAAAATTAGAAAAATTTTGAGACATTCGTGGCAGATAAGCTGTTGATTTTGTTTCCAGGGAAGATGCAAAAAAGAAACTGGATAAATATGGCTTATGACCTCGAAAACCTGTAAATAAAACTTTCACTGATAAAGCCCAGAGGCTTTCCGCTACAATTAATACATTATAAAGTAGTTTTCCTGCCTTCTTCGCATGACTTCATGGTGTAGTGGTCAGCAAGTTCAACGCGTAACCGATAGATCCCTGGTTCGTTTCCCGACGAAGGCGTTGCTCGTTTTCATTCTTCTGCTTCATAAATACCTAATGTCTCTTCACTGGCGCCCGAACTAAAAATTGGTGGATGATGATTCTCCACCACCGGGATTTGGCGACTGGGTCCCTGAAACCCCAGTCGCCCTTTAAAAGGTGGAGTATATAAGGTATTTCACCCGACTTCTTCTCATGCCTTCGTGATGCAATCGAGCACAAAGAAGAAAGAAATAACTTGGATCTAAGTTAAAAATATGCAATTCTGTGTTTAATGGCTAGATCTTAATCCAGATAAGTAGTATATTTGGGTGATATTTTATCTTAATGTTTTTTTAATTTAAAAATTCATTTTAATTTACAAGAATTATGAAAAAGTGACTGCAGCAACTTTTTAACTGTATAAAGTTTTTTCGCCTCATGCACAGTATTTACAATTATGTTGTTATTTCAAATTTGAATATTCTTTTGATTTCATTATAAAATTACTTTTAAATTTACAAATTATTTTTTAACGCTAGCAGTTTAATTAGCTTAAATAGAAGCTCAAATATGGCCTTTCTTTAATCATCCTCTCAAGAAAACAATTTATGTTAATTAATTTCCTGATTATATTTAAATTGAAATTATATAAAGATTTCATACATATATTTACGTTCATAAGTATATTATTACAAAAAGTATTTATGTGTCATCTCCATGAAATATAAATTTAATTAATGCGACGAATTATTGGAGTAATTTGAGTCAGCATTTTAAGCATAAAAGTATATATTTATGTTAATTTTATCTAACACTGTAAAAGAACGTAATTCTTTAACACTTATTAACTTTCATCTGTTTTAATATAGAACACTTTTAATTCCATTTTGGAATTTAGAATGGTAATCTATAAGAGAACATTCTTACATTTCTGCAAAAATCAATATTCAAAATATGCTTAAGGATAGCATTTTTCATGGACTTGATTCTAAAGGATTATTTCTCCAACTTTTTATTAAATTTTTAACAGCTATTTTTTAGCTCAGTATTTGCTTTATTTCTTCTCAATGTTTACTTAAATTGTTACTTAAAAAGAATACTCAAGTAGGAAAGTCACTCCAATTCACAGAACTAAGCTTCAAAGCAAACACAGAATCTTTTTTTGTCAGTCGTATGTTTTCAAAAACCCTACGGCAAATATATTTTACATAAAAATATGTACTTCATTAGCAAAATACGTAAATATACAGAACTGTATTTGTGAACTTGAATAAACAACTCACCTGAAGTGTTAGCGGAGCCGAAATGGAAATTTTCTTTTGAAATAAATTTATTAAATTCAAATCTAATAAAATGTCATCATTCTACTTGTACTTTATGCCGTGTTAGTTTTGAATGGCATTTATTCCAGATATTTTTAAAATATCTTCCCTCTGGAAACTCAGCAAACTAAAAGAAGGAAATGCAGCATATGACAGAACTTTGAAATTTAGCAAAGTTATGCAACCGGAGTTGCATATCACAATATTTATCCCCAGTTTCCCATGTATTTTAACACGCGAGGACCTTTCCATGATGTTCTAGAGATATTGAATAGGGTGTATTGGGCAAAACAAACTGAGATCCATTCATTTGTCTAAAAAATAGGATTGCTGCCCTTGTGCCTCATTAGCTAAATTCCTTTGTCAGAATCTTGTAACTCCAACGTAAGAGTGTTCTCTTCTGCTTTCAAATAATGTTTGCCTCAAAAAGAGAAATATAAAGCAATTATAAAAATTAATAAATTTAATTAAACTTTCCGTGATATTTTCTGGAAATGAAAGATCTAACGTCAAAATAATAACATTTTAATTACTGGGCAATATTTAAAAATTTCACTTTTCTACGACAAGCGCCTGTTTTGTGCTTAATTTTTAAATAATAAAGATTTGCCAACCAATTTTGCAAGTGCGTTCAATTAAAACATAAGCTCGCTTCATATTAAAACAAGCATTACGAAGAAATTTAAGATTTGCGGTGAAGGCAGATTTGCTCTCGTGCTGCATTGCAACATTTTTATTTTAAGCAACGCCTTAAATTTGAGAATTACGTCTAACGAAATATAGAAAGGAAAATTACGCTGAGAGATGAAATTTTGTTATGGAAAAACTCAAAGAAAATGTAGAAAAACTTATATTTACAGAAAGAAAAAAGAAACGAAACAGAAAAAAGAAAAGAAATGAATTGAACTATCAACTTAAACGACACGCATAAAAATAAAAGTTTGAAGAAGAAAAGCACTATATAAATTTATTAATTGACAAAAAGAGAAAATTTTCTAATATGATGTGGAATATAATTTAGATTAAAAAGATTATAATCCATATTTATAAAGCAGAGAGACTCAAAAATCATACTCTACTTGAAATACAATAAGTGAAAATTCAAACAGAAGTGTATTAACTGTTAAAAATAGAATAATATGCTTAAAGGATAACGAACATAAAAGTTTATTTATAAAAGATAAAAATTCTAATTTGCAATTCCTCGTTGATAGTGGTGTCGATGCCAGCATAATTCCGGTATCACCTATAGATTTCTGGCTTTCAATTATATGCCTCAAATGGTTCAGAAACTGAAACATATGGTATTGAAATTCTTAATCTTGACTTAGGATTGAGAAAAGATCTCCAGTTTCCCTTTGTAAAATCAAACGTAGCAAAGTAATATTAGGAGCCGATTTTTTAAACAAATTCAATTTTCTTATTGACCTGAGTGGAGAACAATTGATTGATGGAGAAACTAAGCAGTGCGTTGAAGGTGACATTCCTTCAATATCTTTAAGTAATAATATGAGCACATTAAATAAGTCAAATAAATATTCAAATAAGTTTTCTAAATATTGTTACGTGCGTAAGAGTTCGTTATATATTGAATGCACAAGTCGTTAAAAAGTTAAAAAAAATTTATTCTTTCCACAAGAAATAAATTAAAATGCTGAAATATTTCTTCACAGATCTTCGCACAATATCACAATATCTCAAACATTTAGCAAAAACTCAGTTCAAAACAGATAAAAAAGTTCTATCTCACAGCGAAATCGCTACAATCAATACAGCATAAGTAAACAAACAGCAGTCGCTTTTTACAACTACAAGTATAACAGCAACAACAACAACTAACTGAGATGAGGTGTTTCACTTCGGCTTTTATAAGCTTTTTAATTATCAGTAGAACAATCACGATGTTTCTAGATTTTTCTGGATGGCAACAGTAATTACGAGATATTTATTTATTAAGCATTAAACGCACGCGCTCTTTTATTTTTATTGTTATTTTTTTTTTGACGTAGCTTTCTCTTCAAAAATCGTCTGCGTTGCTAAGGCAACATGAAGCAAATCTAATTACAATTCTAAATAAATAGCCAAATAAATGTGAAATTCGTAACATTGCCCCCTTCCCAAGGACTGCACGTCCCGGGCAGTACAATCCCTGGACAGGAAGCCAAACTTACAACTAAAGCATCAGTGCTATAATAAACATTACTTTATAATAACAAAATAAACAATAATTCCAATAAGTTACTTTCAGCAAATTAAATTCTATCCAACGCTAAATACAATTCAAATACTATCAAATACTAAGTACAAATACTATCAAATACAAATGCTATTAAATACAAATACTTATCAAATACTAATACTTAACAAATACAAATCAAATACTAAATACAAATAGGACCATGGTCTTATACTATGTACATTATTATTTACAACTATATACACTACGTACTATGGCCATAGTAATGAACTAACCTGTCGTAATGAACGACTTTAGGTTTAGAGTTCGATGACTTACGGATCCGAACCACGACGTCGTTCAGCCTGTTTAGGACTGTGTAAGGACCATCCCAAGGTGATTGTAGTTTCGGAGAAAGTCCTTTTCGACGAGTCGGATTCCATAACCACACCTTGTCTCCTTCGTTGAAACGATGTCCAGTAGCTCTCGTGTCGTAGCGGGTCTTCATCTTCTCCGTCGCCAAGTTGACTCGCTCTCGTGCAAAGTTGTGCATCACTTCAAACCGGGCCTGGAGGTCTTGAATGTATTCCTCAGGCGATGAAGGCGCATCTGGAGGGCGACCAAACAAAAGATCACATGGCAGACGAAGGTCACGACCGAAGAGCATCTGAGATGGGGAATAGCCGGTAGTCTCGTGGACAGCACTGCGGTAAGCCAGTAAAAATAGTGGCAACTTCTTGTCCCAGTCCTGTTGGTTTCTGGAAACCACTAATGAGAGGTTATTGAGGATGGTTCGATTAAACCTCTCTACCATACCGTCCGACTGGGGATGTAAAGGCGTCGTTTGGGTTTTGTCAATGCCGAGTAGCTTGCAGAGTTCCTTGACTACAGCCGAGGTAAAATTCCTTCCCTGATCGGAATGTAACTGAAGAGGCACTCCGAATCTGGAAATCCAGTGCTGTATCATCATCTCTGCTACTGTGACAGCCTCTTGATCAGGAATAGGATACGCTTCAGGCCACTTGGTGAAGTAATCAATGGCAACGAGGATGTATTTGTTGCCATCAGCAGTTCGTGGCAGAGGTCCTAAGATGTCAAAGGCGATACGTTCAAAAGGTGCTCCTACATTGTAACGTTGCAGCTTCCCCCGGCTGCGTTTCTTCGGTCCTTTCCGACTTGCACAGGCATCGCAAGTTCGGCACCACTTTTGCACGTCATCCTTTGCATTATTCCAGTAGAAACGCTCCCGAACTCTCTGCAAGGTCTTCATTATTCCGAAGTGACCTCCTGCAGGGCTGCTATGTAGTTCTTTAAGGACGTCCGGGATTCGGGATCTTGGGAGTACCAGCTGCCATCGGAATGTTTTTCCATCATCCGATTCGAATTTTCGGTACAAGACGCCGTTTCGAATATGGAGTGAGTCCCAGAGAGCCCAATATTGTTTTGTCGTGGGACTATAGCTCGAAATATCCTGCCAGGTAGGTTTTCTGTTTGAGGTCTCCATTAACTCAATTATGGGTTTAATATCACGGTCTTCCAGCTGGTCTTTCCTGATTTCCTTGTCACTCCATGGGTCTGGATCAGCCGATGTTGATGCTGTAATTTGCCGTGCGACTGGATTAACCAGTTGGTATTTAGCTTCGACCCTGGAACAATATCGGCAGTTTTCTGGGCAAGGTCTTCTAGACAAGGCGTCAGCGTTTCCGTGCGACTGTCCCTTGCGATGACGGATAGTGATGTCATATTCCTGGAGTCTCTGTATCCACCTGGCTATCTGACCCTCAGGATTCTTGAAATTTAAAAGCCAGGCCAATGATGCATGATCTGTGCGGAGCAGGAATTTTCTGCCGTATAGATAATGATGGAAATGTTCTACGGCTTTGACTATGGCGAGCAACTCTTTCCTGGTGACACAGTAATTCCTCTCCGGTTTAGATAGGCACTTGCTCCAGTAAGCTACTACACGTTCTTGGCCCTCTATTTCTTGGGACAGAACAGCGCCGACACTTTCATTACTCGCATCCGTGTCGAGAATAAATGGTCTGTCGAGCTGAGGATACGTCAGGATTGGAGCAGATGTTAAGGCTTCCTTCAGGTTCTTAAATGCATTCTCACATTCTTTTGTCCACACGAACTTTTGCTTGCTCTCTGTCAGCTTGTGAAGGGGTCTTGCGATGGAAGAAAAATCCTTCACGAATCTCCTATAGTAGGTGCAAAGCCCTAGAAAGCTTCTCAGCTGGTGGACATTTTCGGGACGTCTCCAGTCTTTAACTGCTGACACTTTTTCAGGATCCGTGCGCACACCTTCAGCAGAGATGACATGTCCGAGGTAAGTCACTTCCTGTCTGAATAATTTGCATTTAGCGGGACTCAACTTCAGATTGGCTTCTTTCAGTTTCTGAAGCACCTTTCTAAGATTTTCCAAATGTTCTTCGAAACTCTTCCCGACGATGATGATGTCATCCAGGTATATCAGACAGGCTTCGTATGAAAGACCTTTTAAAACAGTCTCCATTAGACGTTCGAATGTAGCCGGCGCATTACATAGTCCAAACGGCATCACCTTGAACTGCCAAAGTCCTTGTCCTGTAGTAAATGCCGTCTTTTCTCGGTCATCAGGATGTATTTCTACCTGCCAATATCCACTCTTTAAATCAAGTGTCGAGAACCACTTGCTTCCAGAAAGAGTATCCAGAATGTCGTCAATTCTAGGAAGAGGGTAACTGTCTTTCTTCGTAACCTCATTCAACCGGCGATAATCAACGCAAAATCTAGTTGACCCGTCTTTCTTCTTCACCAGGACGATGGGAGATGCCCAGGGACTTGCTGAAGGCTCGATGACATTGCTTTCTTGCATGTCCTTTAAAAGTGTTCGCACCTCTTCCTGTTTCGAAATCGGCAGACGTCTTGGATGTTGCTTGATTGGTGGATGGTCACCAGTATCGATTCTATGCTGAGTTAAACTGGTTCGACCCACGTCAGAAGACGAGCGGGAGAAAACATCTTGAAGATCTTTAATGACACGCTCGGCAACATTCTTTTCCTCATCGTTTAATTGCGCATTCTGCAATAACTCCGATATAATGTTGTTTGAAGACACGGTTTTTGAGATGTTACTTTTTCTTTCAACGCTGGTTACTGGAGTACATTCTGCAACCACTTCACCTTTCTTAATAACTCTCGCCTTATCAGTTACATTGGCAACTCTCACCGGGATAACGGTCCCCGATAGGTCGACGAGTGCTGAGGCTATTAATACTCCTTTAGGGCTATTACAATTCTTGGGATATTCCATGACGCCGTAGCGGAAATTTCTATTTTCGGCTATGGATCCAGGAAGTAAAATTTCTGTTCTTGCCGGTATTGTGATATCGTCTTGAGCTATGATTTTGTGGATAGATTTCACTCCTTCATCATTAATCCCGAATAAAGTTATGTCCTCAGAGGCAGAATGCAGTTCGTTATTTTTAAAGTCCAAGGAAAAATTGTATTTCCTTAAAAAGTCCAATCCGAGTATGCAAGGGTCTGTAATTTCTGCTACATATGCCGTGTGATGGTAAGCGGCACTTCCAAAGGTGATGTTAACGTTTAATTTCCCTTCTATATTGATCTTCTCGCCGGACACAGTCTGGAGGGTAACGCAGGGCGGCGTCCAGATAAGTTTACCTTCGAGTTGTTGAGCCAAATCTTTTCGAATGATGGTAACATTGGCTCCCGTGTCGATCGTCATGTTACAAGGAATTCCATTGATTTGTCCCATGATGAAAATTCCGTTATTGCCGCCACTCACTGCAGAAATCTGAAGCGCTTTAAACTGGGGCTTTTCATTATCTGGCAACCTCCGCCCCGCGAGATGGCCACGAATTAGTTTCCCTCCTTCTTGAGAGGCGCGGTCTTAACATCCGTGCCCTGGGGTGTTCTGCAGTTTCTTCGAATGTGCCCTTCAGCTCCGCAGTTCCAGCACTTTACGAACGGTTTCTTGTCACCAGTATTCCGTGTCAAAGCATTCACCTTTCTGGTTAAATCGTCTAGGCGAGCAGTCATTGGATCCACTGGTTCTTGTATGTGAGCAGCTCTGATTGGGTGGCGGTCTCTACGAGTGGCTTGCTGTGCTGCCTCGAATTTCATGGCATACACTAGAGCACTTTTTAAGTCCTTTACATCAGCCATTCGCAGTGCTTTCTGTATTTCAGGATCCCGGATACCGTCGATGAAGTATTGCAGGGACAGGATTTCTCTTGTTTCTGTCGGGCACTCCGAAAAGGCGAGGTGGGACAGCCTTTCAACATCCGTGGCGAGCTCCTGAAGTGTTTCCGTAGGCTTCTGTTGACGGGATTTTAACTGCAGCCTGCTGTAATCTTTTAAACACTTCTCTCCAAAACGCAGCTCTAAAGCACCGGACAGAGCTTCGAAATCTAGCCTTTTGTTTTCGGGAAGAGTTTGAAGGATGTCCGCTGCGTCTGCTCTCAGAGAAGCCGCAAGGTGACAGGCCTTAGCTTGGGAATCCCATCCATTTGCTTCCGCAACTATAGAAAATTGTGTCTTATACACTTGCCAGGAGGTCTTCCCATCATATGTCGATAGCTTCAGAGAAGGATGTGCAGGCATGGCTAGGAATTTAAAAGTATCCGAACTGCTTCCAGCCGTCGCTACGAATTTCTTTAAAGTATCAACTTCTTTGGCAACTGCGGAAACTTTGTCATCAATTTGTTGTTCCACTGCAGAAACTCTTTCTTGAATTTGTTCTCTCACAGCAGAAACTCTGTAATCGATTTGTTGTTCTACGGCAGAAACTCTCTCTTCTATTTGTTCTTTGACAGAAGAAACTTTATTTTCAACCGCATCTATTCTGCCTTCCATAGTCTCAAATTTATTTTCTATTATGCAAGTAATTTCCTTTTTCATCTCTTCTTGACTTGCTTTAACGGCTCTCATCTCTTCCTTAACGGATTTCTCCATCTTTTCTTGAACAGAATTCATTTCTTCCTTAACAGATTTCTCCATCTTTTCTTGAACAGAATTCATTTCATCTTTAACAGAATTCATTTCATCTTTAACAGATTTCTCCATCTTTTCTTGAACAGAATTCATTTCATCTTTAACAGATTCTTGGCCAGCTTTCATCTCCTCTTTCACGGAATCTTGGCCAGCTTTAATTTCTTCTTTAAATGCAGCAAAGGCTGCCATGAATTGCCTTAATTGTTCTTCCATTGCTCTAGTTAATGGCATTCAAAAATCCCACTTCTGACACCAAAAATTGTTACGTGCGTACGGGTTCGTTATATATTGAATGCACAAGTCGTAAAAAGTTAACAAAAATTTATTCTTTCCACAATAAATAAATTAAAATGCTGAAATATTTCTTCACAAATCTTCGCACAATATCACAATATCTCAAACGTTTAGCAAAAACTCAGTTCAAAACAGATAAAATAGTTCTATCTCACAGCGAAATCGCTACAATCAATACAGCATTAAGTAAACAAACAGCAGTCGCTTTTTACAGCTACAAGTATAACAGCAACAACAACAACTAACTGAGATGAGGTGTTTCACCTCGGCTTTTATAAGCTTTTTAATTATCAGTAGAACAATCACGATGTTTCTAGATTTTTCTGGATGGCAACAGTAATTACGAGATATTTATTTATTAAGCATTAAACGCACGCGCTCTTTTATTTTTATTGTTATTTTTTTTTGACGTAGCTTTCTCTTCAAAAATCGTCTGCGTTGCTAAGGCAACATGAAGCAAATCTAATTACAATTCTAAATAAATAGCCAAATAAATTTGAAATTCGTAACAATATCTTAACATACTTAAGCGAAACTTACTAATGTCCAGTATAAAGCATAACATCAAACACTATAGTAACTGAAGGTCAACCTGTACATTTTAAAGCTCGATAACTTGCCCCCAAACGTATAGAAATAGCTAAGAAAGAATTTAAATTCATGCTAGATACAATGAAATAATTCGTCCTTCTAACTCACAATGGCCAAGTTCATTACATATGCTGATGAAAAAAAATGGCTCATGTCGTCCGTGCAGAGAATACAGGAAATTAAGTTTTCAAACAGTGCTTGATTGATATCCAATACCAAAAATTGAAGATTTTCACCTCATTTTAAAAGACACCAAATTTTTTTCTAAAATTGATCTTTTTAAAGCATATTACCAAATACCAATTGCAGAAGAGGATAAATGTAAGAGTGCAATAATAATCCATTTGGCTTGCATGAATTTAATGTTATTAGATTTGGTTAGCAAAATGCGTCTTCAACATTTCGAAGATTCATCTATGAAGATTCTAGGGATTTAAATTTCTTTTTTGCTTATTTAGATGACTTATTGATCGCATCATCTAACGAAGAAGAGCATAAGAAACATCTGAATCTAGTTTTTGAACGATTAAACTAATATGGTTTAAGAATAAATTTGTCAAAATCAACATTTGGGGAACAAAATGTAGAATTTTTAGGTTATTTGATTAGTCCTGAAGGTCCTTCTCCATTAGCTTAAAACATGGAAGCTATATTGAATTACAAAATACCCAAAACCATCCATGAACTAAGTTCATTTCTTGGCATAGCCAATTTTCATAGTCGTTACTTAAAAGACGCTACAAAAACTCACGCTATTTTACATGACTATCTGAATGGTTCAAAGAAAAAGACCAAAAAAAAATTCAATGGACAGAAGAGGCATTAAAACAGTTTGAAAATTGTAAGCATGATCTTAGCAATGCTGCATTGCTATCCTACCCGAATCCTGAATTACCTCTAGCATTGTTTACAAATGATTCAGATTCGGCTATTGGATCAGTTTTACAAAATTACGACACAAATAAACGGAAGCCAACAGCATTCTTTTCTAAAAACTTCAATATTCCAGAGCAAAATTATAGAACGTATAATGGTGAATTAATTGGAATTTACATGTCTATGAAACATTTCAAACAATTTTTAGAAGGAACAAATTTACCGATCACAAAAGTCTGCTGTACGCCTTTTAACAAAAACCAGATAAAGCTTCACGCTTTTAAACATATCAAACATATTAAAAGTGATATTAATATAATAGCTGATACGTTATCAAGAATAGAAGAAATAATAGAAATTAATTATGATGAAATAGCGGAAAGCCAAACTGATGACTAAGAATTAAAAAAATTACAAAATTCAACTTCATTAAACTTTAAACAATATACGTTATCATTAGGAAACAATTTATGGTGCGACACATCAACCACAATAATTAGGCAGCATACACCGAAGAAATATCGAATGAAAATATTTATTCACTTATACGGATTTTCACATCAAGGAATAAAATCATCCGGAAAGCTCATAACTTCAAAATTCATTTTTCCGAACATAAAAAAAGACATACAATAGGCTCGAGTATGTATTTCCTGTCAGAAAAACAAAGTTTCTCGCCACACAAAATCAATTTTGGAAAAAATCAAGAACCTGCTGAAAGATTTCAAAAAATTAATATTGACATAATACAGCCATTAACCCCATCAAAAGGAAATGTTTGTCTGACTTGCATAGATAGATATACATATCGGGTTCAGCAATTCCGTTAAATAATATATTAGCTGAAACTATCGCCAAATCTTTCTACAACAATTGTATTACAAGATTTGGAACATCTTGTAAAATATTAATAGAACGTGGTGCACAATTTTTGGTGCGAAATATTTAAAAACTTGTCAAGAATCTGTGGTATCAATGTAATCACACAACAGCCTACCATCCGCAGCACAATGGCAAAATAGAAGGACTTCACAGGTGGCTCAAAGCAGCATTAAAATCCCATAACAACCTAGCCTGGAGTGAAACTACCAACTGTCCTCTTAGGATTACGCATTGCAATACAAGAAGATACCAATCATACAATAGCAGAAATGTTGCATGGATATCCTATAAAACTACCTGGTGAATGTTTCACAGAAAGTTCCATTCATACAGTACCAGAAACATTCGTAAATAATCGTAAAAAGCAGATGGAATTCATCAAACCAAGACCATCACATCACAAAACCTCTCAACATGTTTTCGTTCATAAGGACTTATAAACATGCTCTCACGTAATTCTGAGTGTAGACAGAGTAAGAAAGTCACTCGAACCTCTTTATGAAGGACCACTTATGGTGACTGAACGGACACCAAAATATTTCGCTCTTGAAATAAAAGGGAGAAAAAGTCAATGTAACAATTGATAGATTAAAACCAGCCTTTATCCTGGCAAACGAAAATTAAGACTTTCTCCATATTAAAGAGCATACATTGAAAGTAAATGGAGAAAATACACTTCATAATGACGAACCATGCACCTAAGAGAAAATGCACATCCTCTCGATGTGGCAGAATAATAATGATTTGAGTAAGATTTAAAGACTGAAATAACTCCGACCAGTTAAAAATGTTGATAGTAACTCAGTTGCTGGTGGAGAAGTAATGTAGGAGTACAAACGTATTAAGAATTCTAAAAATATTTAAATAGTGATAATATTCTCTAACAGCAATATTAAAAGCAATACTCTAAATTTACGCTTATTTAAAAACTCGTTTTTAAAATTTAGCTAAATGAAAATATCATTATCGTAATTTGGTTGCTATGGCGACAATTTTCCTAAAAGAAAAAACAACATTGTTTATAAGAAATATTTGATGGATAGATTTAAAATGTGTTGACGGATTTAAAAGATGTTAAAGTCCATTGAAAGAGTAAATAATTGTAAATATTTACTTTAATAAAATTGTTCCATTAGTAGCAGCATTGTTTGATATTTTGTGTGTTATCATCATTTGGTGACTACACTATTCGCTTCTTCTGACGAGCAAAACGAAATTACTTTTGAACACTGGTGTTTTCATTACCTTCATAAGTGAACAAAACTAATATTTCAAGGCGGAGAACAATCATTCAATTTTAGTAATTCAGAAATAATTTCCGCCCAAATAATTATTATTGGTTAAATACGTGAGAGTATGCATTTACAAAATAAACTGATCCCTCACTTGGGTTATTCTCGTTCGCTATGGTATCCTGCGGACTGCGCCATCAAACTTTCTTGTTCCTTTTCTTTCCATACTGGGATGAAATTTCATCACCCCGCATTTTATTTCAATGAAGAGAAAACTCGGTTCTTTTCAACAAAAATCCATCTTTGATAATATTTTATTTAATATTTTGAAAGCACAAACATATAACTCCTCCATCTAAAAAAAACTACAAGTACAAATTTTATATCCGATCTTTAGGATATCTTTTTCTTCTGATGTTGCCATTCCGGAAAAGCACAACTCTTTTTCTTTCATTCATAATTCACGATCTTTCTCCTCTGATGTTACTATTTCGGAAAGAACAACTCTTTTTAGTTTATTCATAATTCACAATCTTAACAACTCCTATAAATAAATTAAATTACAGCTAAAATGTTAGCAATAATAATTTTCGCCTTATACATTTTACTATTTATAGTTACAGAAAAGAATATTTTCATCTGAAATTTTATGCATCAATTATGAATTATATGAGCAATCTAGTAAACTGGCTCTTCAGTTTGTTTACATAATACTGTTGTAGACTATGAAATCCGGCTTTCATAGATTTCAAAGCAACTTTTTAACTTGCATAAAACAAATGATAATTTTTGTCTGTATTCCTTTCTTCAAACCAAAGTTGAAACCTAATGCGTGTAAGCCTCTGATATCGCATCTTCTTTTTTTAACTGTAAAATCTGAAATAATGTCCAAACAAATCATCACTGAGATCACTACTAGAAGTAGAGTGTAAGGCATTACAAAGAAAGCTATTAGTATTGTTAAAGTTATCAGATTCTTCAGATTTCAAAGTATTCCCTTTTATCTAGTATTTACTTCAAATTACTGGCGTAAAAGTCTTAGGGTCTCTAGTTACAGTTTAAAATCGAAGTCCTTCAGACTCTACTAGCCTTATAAACGAATCAAAGCTTCGCTTAAAAGTAGTATGATATAGTTCTAAGCAGTTTGTAAATAACCTTTCTATTAAACTCTTCAAATTAAACAGAAAACATCAATTGCGCATACAAACATCCTCTACCACTTGCGAATATTAAAAGTAACACAAATTAATAATAAAAGTAACAAAAGCTGAAATTCAGGTTCAAGCTAGCGTAGTTGATACCACTCAGACTATTCTACTTAAGCTGGCTCAGATATTTTAACAGCGACTTTTAACTTCGACTAGCGAACATGCTAAAGCCGGAATAATCACTGCTAGACTGTGGGATAGATTGAAATGTTCAGAAGATGCTATAAAAAGCTTTAATACTAAAACATATAAAAACCTTGACTTAAATGCTCAGTTTACTAATATGCATTCTGTTGAAAACTACGGAAAAGAGAAATTGTAGTAAAGTTTCAAATCATAACAATTAGATTATAACTATATAATACCTTATGTCATTAATAGGAAAATTACGCATATGCATATTACAATATTTCTATTACAGTTTCGCTTCACAGGAGAAATTTAGCTTGTATAGAAATTTGCATTTTTAATGAAATTTTGTGAATTGAAAACTGTGCAGTTATATACAATTCCACTTTGTCACAGAGTTCATGTTTTATCTCCTAAATAAAAAGTGCTTGTAGGCCTATCATACATAAAGCTTAATATTTCCTCAAGCCATGGAATCTTGTATTAAATAAAACAATGCGAGAGTAATTCCGGTATCATTATGAAGGTGCGAAAAAGTCTTTCGTACAAAATGAACCAATTCAAAAAATCCTGTATTCAAAATTGAAAAATTTAAACATACACGCATCAAAAACATCAATTTCCATCAAACCCTAAAGGACAAAAACTGTAAAAAAAACATGTTGGAAAAACTTTGATTAGCAGAAGCTGAAATAAACTTTCTCAAAAAAAGATACAGGGTAACTAATTTATATCTAATAACTTTTTTATTAACTAATTCCTAATTTAGGAAATTGGAGAAAAATTCAACATTAGATTGTCGACAAAAAAACTCTTTGCATTTGGGGGACTTCTTCTTCAATTCATACGATAAAATGTGCATTAATACAAGGAACTGAATTTTGCCTAAACTTATTTTATTTTTGTATTGATTTTCATGTTTTTTGCCCTTTCATTTATTCGTCCCAAAATTAGATTTAATGCAAAAACTTGTAACTTTTTTTTTCAGAGATTTCTCAGAATTCTTTTGAAATCTGAATGCAGCATCATAAGAAACAATTCTACAAAATAAATGTTATAAAATAGCAACGCTTGCCAATGTGGTCTTTTTGTTGCTTCAGGTAGATCACTTGAATTAAATTTGGCTAATTATAAGTAGTCATTTTTTTAATTATTACATAAATTTGATTTCCTTTAAATCAGATAAATTGCTTCTGATAACGGATTGATAATTAGATTGATAATTAGATTTAATTTGTCTCAGTGACCTTTAATATCTGAAAATTATTTTTTACTGTGCCTGCAGAAAATAATTAGGAAGTGGTATTTGTTTAATTTTATATGTATCTCATAAGTTAATTGCATAAAAAATTCCTAAAAAGGAGGATAGCTGCGCGTCGAAAATAGAATGATACAATTTTCATGCTTTAAACAGATCCTTTAAACTAGCTAGAATTTTAGCAAAACTCCTTTTCTGCTCGTATTTCGTATTCGCTTATTAAATAGCATATTTTTTGCGTTGTTGCAAGTCCTATGCATATGAAAAGCGTTGTTGGAAATCCTATGCATAGTTCAACTATCTGGAATTTATTGATAATAGAATCGTCTTCAATTATTATTTACAGCACTTATCAGGTATAGCATTTGCGCATGTCTGAGACCTGTGACTCATAGTCATAGAATAGACCAAGAATCATTAATTTCTTTCCCAAATTAAAAATAATAATATAAATGGCTGAAAGTTTTATGAAGCCTAATTTACCAGTCTGGTGACATAGAATACAACATTTGACGGCCACGGCTCTTCAGATTCTTTTTAATATAGTGCATGCAACTAATACGAATTACGTAAAGTAATTGATTAAATATTCTAAAGAAATCTGAAAACTTTCAGATTTTATATTAGGCCCAAAGAGGCGTTTTTAACTTTTTGTGTGTTACCTTTATTTACTAAATGTCACGTGTTTCGCATTTAAAGCATAAAATTAAATTCAACAGCAATATCACAAAATATTTAAAAGAGCATGTCTTTAGAATTTCCGATACACAGTCTCGCTCGCTAAAGATAATTTTTTTTTTCTGTACAGTTTGTTATTGCTCGCTTTGAAATCGTTGAGTTTCTTAATCAAAAACTCATAAATGCTTTATAAAATATGAAATAGATAATAAAGCAAATTCCAAATTCCAAATTTGGGCTTCCAGATGCCCAAATTCGTGTGAAGAAGTACGTTAAGCAAAATTCTCTGCTTGTATGTAAAGTTGTTTTATCACAATGCGAGAGACATACATACATTTATGCAGATTCTTCATTATGTAATTTCTTTAAATATAATACAGAGCTCTAATAGCTAGTGGCAACAATTTGAAAAGTGATTCGCCGTTTATAGTGAATTGACACAAAACGCCAAAACGAAATTAATAGCCTTTCTGAGAAACACATTTTGGGTATTTACTTTATAAGGTTTTTTCTCCCTCCTTACTGCTTGCCTTCGTGGTGTAACGATTACACACTCGGCACGTATTCGAGAGGTCCAAGTTCGAGTCCCGGCCAGATTTTTCATGTCTCCTGCTTCAAAGCAACCTAATGAGTTAACCTATAACTTATCAAATACACCAGTTTGAAAACAATAATCTCACTTCTCCATAATGTAAATCTCTCTTTCATTTTTTATAATAAAAGTAATAGATGTAATTTAAATTACATCTGGTTTATAATAAATTGGTGGTTCGTAGTAGAGGTGGTAGTTGGTGGTTCGTTCGTGTTCGTAGTAGACTGAATGAAGACGGGTCCGATGATAGATTAGTAAAATTTATTTTTATCAAATGAAACACCTCAAATTTCTGAAATTTTCCGCAGAAATACTCGTACAGGTGTTCAAAGTATCACAGAGTATAATCAGTAGTTATACTTCCACCTGCTATGAATATAAAGCGCACCTAATTCCGGACATATCTCAGCTCGCGCTAAACTCACAACAACAATAACTGAGATTAGACAGATGCTCTCTGCGGCCTTATATAGTGTTCAGCTGGCCGAGATATCCCTAGTACTTCCTGCTTCTCCAAATTGTTGGAAGACTGTATGAGGATCGAATTACAGTGATATATATATACTAATGTACTAATATAGTGATTTATTATACTTCTCCAATTTGTATACCGGACCCAAATAGCGTCAATTAGTCACCAAGTTTGGCGACTTTTGGCAGTTTCTCTCCAAATTTGGCGACAAAATTAGTCAACACCAAATTACCCATTTACTCAATGTTAAACAGATATCTCCTGTGTTCTTACTTTGCCGGCATAGCGTCTTTCTCTCGATTCGGCATGTGATATTACACAGAAAAATACAACAATTCAGATATAAGTGAGCTAAAGTTACCGATTTATGTACAAAATTCGTAACAATATACCTAATTAATAGTTAAGAATATTTGCTACATTAAAAAATGTCTGGAAGAAAATTCTGTTATTTCCAGTACGTGAATTTCTTGTCTTAGAAAAACAAAAGTACTTTGCTAATTAACTTGCCGAAAATATTTACTGCGAGCTTTTTTGCCAAACTATCCCGTGAAAAATCTGAATAATTAATGTAGGTCTGTCTTTACTAAAGAAGTGTGAAAGTCTCTTCGTAATATTAATTTATTATGGAATAAAAGGTATAGCAACTTTTTCTTACTTCTTTGGTTCTATTAACTTTCCACTGATCGTTTAATATCTACGCTGAAGGTGTAAAAATTAAAATTTTTAATTTTTGATATCGCAGGAGAAAAACTTCACATGCAACTTTTTTTTTAATTACAATACTTCAGAATTACATTTCTCTAAGGAATAAATTTAATTAAAAATATAGTTAATACATTTTCGGGCAAATAATTGTGATGCTTTTGGATTCTTTATTGCTACAATAAATTAATTATATCTCTTTACGTACTACATATGCCGCATTTCGTTGCAAAATAAAATTCGAATTCAGTATTTTTTAAATGCATTTTAGGGTTAATGTTTCTGCTTTTATGTAATACATAATTAATTAGGAATAACTTAATTATTAAGCTCATAATAAGATTATTTCTAGTTATTATTTCATACTAACTTATTTCGGGATATTTTAATTAATTCTTTGTGAACAATTTCACTTTTATTTTATTATTAAACTAAGGAAACATTATAAAAGTGGTATTATCCTTACACTGAGGATCCAAATAATAAAACACTCTGTCGCTATTACAGTTTAAGTTAGTAGAATTTGTTAGAAAAATAGGAGTTATTAGGAATGTCAAAAAGATTAACTGTCTTATGGAGATTTGGGTAAAATGCGTATAGTCGCAATAGTTTCGTCTTTTATTAATCGCGTTCCTTTTTCGGACACTTGCAGCAAGTTTAAATCTCTAAAGGAACAAGTTTCGTTTTTTTGAGCCCAAAAGGGCCCCAAAGAGCTATTAGTCTCAATTTTGTGGCATTTTACTATAAACGGCGAATCACTTTTTAAATTGTTGCCACCATAGATTATCGTCCTGTATTATATTTAACGAAATTAAACGATGAAGAATCTGCATAAATGTATGTACGTTTCTCGCATTGTGAAAAAAAAGACGGTACCTAGAGCAATAAAATTTTGAATAAGGTAATCCTTCATCCAAGCATGGGACGTAGACGCCTGAATTTTTAATTTGTTTTACAATCGATTTCATACTTCGTAAAAGTTTAATGAATTTCTGATAAAGAAACTCAAAGATTTCAAAACTAGCAATGGCAACATTGTGAAAAAAAGTATCTCGCACGCGTGCCTATCTGTCGAAACTTTTATAGATATGCTGGTTTTTAAACATTTTGTGGTATTGCTGTTGAACTGAATTTTATGTGATTTAAGTGCGAAGAACATGACATTTAATAGTTAAAGGTAACACGCAAAACGTTAAAGAAACATGCCTTTGGGCGTAATATAAAATCAGAAAGCTTCCATTTTGTTTTGCTTTGTTCTGTTTTTGCTTTTTGTTTGTCTTGGTGGTGTTGTTTTGATCTGGAATACGAGAATCAGCTGTACTCTCGTCGGGATTAAACATATTTTGATTGCTAACCATGTGTGTTATCAGCTGCACATCGCGAGAATAATCACACAGAAAGCTTATAATTCCGTATATTTCCTCCCTCTAATTTGAAAGGTGACCGCAGAGTGTCTAAGACTCAGTCGACCATTTCAAGTAATAAACATTTATCGTGTACTACGATGAAACTCGAATGCCAATGTAGAGTCGTTAGGTTTATTTCGTAGAAACATACGTACGAGAGTGAGAATATTCTCTCAGAAATTCAAACCGCGAATCTTCCAGTTGCTAATTGGACTCTCTACGGTTGTACAAAGAAAGTAAACAATGGAAAGACGATAATCCCTGAAATGAATTATTCTGGAAGAGGCGTAACACACAGAAATAATCTCCAGGTGCTACTGTAGTGTTATTAGCTTTTTTTGATGCCGCAGACGTGAAAATTTAGCAGTGCCCTAGCCGGGACTCGAACCTGGACCTCTTGAATACGCGCCGAGTATGCTACCGTTACACCACAAATGCATGCGGGAAGGAGTAAGAAAATACCTTATATACTCCCCTCTAAGGGCCGACTGGGAATGAGGGAATCCAAAACACAAATCCCGAACTGAACGGTGGGGAACGATAAATCACCACCGTTCAGTTCGGGCGCCACTGTACAGTCATTAGGTTTTTTTATGCTAGAGACGTGAAAAATGTGCAGTGCCCTGGCTGGGGTTCACATCTTTACCTTCTGAATACGCGCCGCTTTTGCTACCGTTATACCACAAAGGCAGGAAGGAGGGAGAAAATACCTTATTCCCTTCACGCAAAAAGAGTTAGAGAAGTTCAACAATAACGGAATTCACCTTAAGTTAAGGATATTTAAAGGAAAGATTTTTATCCTATTGACGTTAAATAAACGAAGATATTATGTTCGTGAGGTGTAAAATGCGTGCGAAAACATTATAAAATAAACAACGTTTAAAATGTGACGAAGTGTAGGAGTTTTAAAAGAAATGGTAATATATGTTCGATGAAAATAACTTCAGATATTGACCAATCTAATTTCTTTGTAATAATCTTATTTTTGTTGCAGTACCTGAGATAAGACTGAATACTTCAGACGATAACAATGCATTCTAAAACTATCTAAGATGAAATATATCATCGTAAAGAAATTTCTAAGGAAAACTGACTCGTATTCCCGTTACATATGGAGAAAAACACGGAAGCTTCTCTGCAGCTAAAACAGATCTTTCACAAGTATTACAGCCCGGCTTAAACTATCAATATTCAGATCTACCAAGTGCGTCTATTAAATGTATAAAATTATTATTTTAAACCTTTTGAGAAGCTTGCAACAAAATTTCAGCATATGCTTATGAAATCGAAATCTAGGACTGTTTGAAAAAGTTCGTGTATAAAATAAAAGACTCATATAAAATTTGTAGTTTTATTGGAGGAGTCAATATATATACAGAAAAAAAACAGAAAAACAAATTATTACAATTTCAGAAAAGCTAGATGATTTTTTCAAGAGAATGGACTTCACAAATTGAGCGAATCAAGAAAGTATTGGTCCACCTCTTGCCCTTATGCAAGCAGTTATTCGGCTTGGCACTAATTTATAGAATTGCTGGATATCCTCCAGCGGGATATTGTGCCAAATTCTGTCCAACTTTCGTTAGACTGGAAAAATGGTTGAAGGACCCTGCCCATAATGCTCAAACTTTCTCAATGGGGAAGAGATCCGGCGAATTTGCTGGCCAAGATAGTTTTAGCGCGTACGAAGATAAGCAGTAGACACTAGCGCCTTGGCATTGCCTTGCTGAAACGTACGCCCAGAGATGCGTGATCTGAAGGAAAACACAACGGAGCGTAGAACATCATCGACATACCAACTATGCTGTAAGTGTGCCACGGATGACAACCAAAGTGGGCTTGCTATTAAATGAAATGGCACACCAGACAATCACTTCCGATTCTCGGGGCCGTGTGACGGGCGAAAGCCAAGTTGGTATCCCACGATGTCCGGGACGTTTCCATACACGTCTTCCCTGGGCAGTGGGGCGCACTCGAAGCCGGAGTCATCACTGAAGTCAATTATACTGCAGTCAGTAGTCCAGGTCGTTAGTACCGAAAATGAACGTAAACGGGCTTGTCGATGTGCAGAAGTCAATGGTAATCGGCGCAGGGGGCACCGTGAGCTCATATCCCTTTCTCTGAACTGCCTATTAATGGCCGTTGTGATCACTGAAGCACCATTTGCTCCTAGGTTCGATAGTACTGATGAATCTGGGACGCTGAGGGTCGCTCTGACGATTGATCGATCCTCACGTTCTTTCGTCTTTCTATGCTGTCGAGCGGTTCGTCGATTAGATCAACCGGCTTCTTTCAGCCCAAATACTTGCTGACATGCTGTCAGCATATAATGATGCTGACATCTGCGCCCTCAAATTGCGGACTGCGAGGCATAGTTGCTGTCTACTTGAGTATACGGAATAAAATTTGCAAAGAAAATAAAATTTGCGCAGTTAAGATGCGCTGCAGTGTCACTTGTTCATTTAGTGGCTGCAAAACTTTAAAATTTTGCATTTTCCATCGAAACCTGTATGCATATCAGTTTATATCAAATTTACACTACTCCTTCATGGTGCATGGCTTCTTTATTTGTCTTAGAATGATTTTTCAGAGCACTTATTGATTTCAGTAATTTTTTTACTTATACAAAATACGTTTAATATGCACACTGCTCCAAAAAAAGGACACTTCTATTTTTCCTGTTCTACTGGGCCGACTGACGAAATTCAAATTTCGTTTTCCAAGTCTCAAAGCGTAAATTACGATATATATAAGATTTATATATAGCATTGTTCTAACATAGGTAGTTTGACACAAAATCGGACTTTTTCTGAAATGACCTGGCAATTTTTTTTTCCATATTTCTATTCTACGACTCAAATAATGTCTAAATATTAAATTTTGTAAAAATTGGTGCGAAATTCAGGGAGAAATTTAAAAAATTATTTTGGCCCATTTTTTTAAGTTTGAGCCAAGAATAATTAATTCACTTAGCGAACTTATTAATTTATACCAACCTATTTTTTTTCCTTTTTTCATTCTACACCAGCGGGGAAAAAGTCATCGTTCATACTTTCAAATA
>KK118869.1:10123-21207 GCA_000611955.2 Stegodyphus mimosarum
CGCCTGTCCTTGGCAAGAGCCTTGAGCACCATACAAGTGACAGTACGACTTCGCTCAGTTCCGCCCTCAATTTTGATGGAGAGCACCCCTAAGAGACGGGTCCGAGGGTCTCCCACTCCTCTTCCCATACCACTAACCTCTCGAGAGTACTTTCGGATCGCTGCCTATTAAGAGCCCCCATGGCGCACGGACACTATACATGTAAAAACAGACAAGCCTTTTCCGAGATTCGAACCCGGACCCATCCATACCGCAATAGGTTTTCCTAACTACTATACCGTCTAGGCGGCTTAAGTAAGAATGTTTGTCAGTACATCAAAAGATTCAAGAATAAATGCTGTTAAGAAGTCAGTGCTCACCCAATCTCAGTTGAGATCATACATACTTGAAAACTTGCATATGATATATTACAGAATTGCAATCAGTTGCGCAAAGCCTAGAAAATTTACTTGAATTGAGTTGGTTAAGAGACCTTACTTAAAGGAAAATTCTTACCGTTTCATGAATAATTCATTTTTCTAATGCAGCTCTTTGAAAGTATGCGAATTTGAGAGTACCTTTCCTCGTACGGAACATAAACCAGGGAAAATTGCAAATGAAAACTTACAAACAGAATTTTATTTTAAATTGACTATTCATATTATCATTCTTACATTCTATATCATTTGAGTACATTAATTTCAATTGTTCCTTGAGATAATGAAATGTCGTAATATAATTTGTAAGTATTTCAAACTGAGTCACGTACGAGCAGGAATATTACGTAAAAAGAAAAAGAAAAAAAATTTGAAAAGTTACAATTCATTTAACTAAAACGATGAGAATTAAAAAGGATTTTCATATGTTTCGTTTTATACATTTAATCTGTAAAATGCGGAAAAGGGAGAAAATCCTGTCTTTAAACACATAAATAATTCTTCCTAGTCTAGCAAAAGATTGCACCAAATTCATTTGACTTTCCGTTTGATTTAAAAATGCAGTCTCTCAAATTAACTCAATAAAATTTTAATTTTAAATTTCATATTGCTAGCAAACGCACAATAGCTGGAATTACCGATATATTTTTAGAAAACCGCCAAAATTCTAGAAATTGCGTTAAAATTCAGAAAAATATACGCTAGGAAAATTATTGTTTGATCGGTCCCATGATCAAAAGATCAAGCATTTACCAACTAAGAACTAACGAAACGAAGGGACAAGCTCTTGCTGCTATTCATTAGCAGGGAGATCTTTTATGGCTTATCCATCACTCTAAGGGGGAGCGAACACACCGCTCTAGGCAATGGCCCATTTTAAAAGCGTTTCCTGAAAGCAAAGCAGACCTTTTTGGAGGGAATTGTTAGACAAAAATACAGCCGTTTTCAACGCATTTTGTTCCGAAAGGTCAGCCCGTTAATGGGTTAAAATACAACAACACGCCAAACAAATATTAATTTAGAAGTCAAAAAACAAAAATCAGCGTTATATTTTCAAATTTTTGCAGGACTAGTTTCGATGGTTTTATCGAACCACCATCCTTCATCCTTCGGTGAAGAACTAAATTATTTAAAAGCAATAACTATTGACAGGGGCTTTTCACCCAACATTATTAATCAAGCAGTTAAAAAATTCTCATCTCAACACACCATAAGGCAGACTCTTGTTTTAGGAGATTATAAGAATTCTGTTGTCATTCCCTTCTTTCCATCAATTAGCTATAAAATTGCACGTATTTTACAGAAATTTAACTTTCGGGTCGTTTATTCTCCCATCAATAAAATTCCGAGTTCCATACTCAAGGAACCCATTCCGGATATGAATTCCTGGAGTATTTACAGGATTCCTTGCCCGTGTGGTTTAATTTACATTGGCCAAACTAAGAGGGTCCTAAAATTTCGCGTTAAGGAACATGAGGCATATATTAGAATAAAGGAATTACAGAAGTCTTCTGTTGCCCACCATTATTGGCCCGAAAATCACACTTTCAATTTTCCTGCTGCCAAAATTATTCAAAAAAACATCTTCCATTGGTGAACGGAATTTTCTAGACGCATTTCACATTAAAAAAATCTTTCTGTTCTAGTTAACGACACTAATTCCAATCCATCTTTGCCTTCAGCCTTTAAATAAATTATATTTTAGCTCTGGTTTCATCAACAGATGGCGTCAGTAGCATGTCTCCCGTCCAGGCTTTCTTATCTTATCTCGTTCATTTGCGCTTTTGCAGCTGAGGATGGTGGTTCGGTAAAACCAACCAAACTAGTCCTGCGAAAATTTGAAAATATAACGCTGATTTTTGTTGATTGACATCTAAATTAATATCCATAGGTGCCACACGCTATATACCTTTCAGTCGGTGTGTGTTAGCAAGGCTTATTTACGACTGTCATAACCGACGACATATACATAGGGAATATTCGCTCGCCAGGTATTAGCTATCAACAATATATCTGCCAGCTACCTTTGAGATCTCTGTTGTTGCGCCGATAATGCATCTACGTTGAAGTTTCTGAAGTCGATCCGTTTATGCATTATCATTGATTACGATGGTCACTTTCAGAAATGCCAGACATTTGCTTATTTACAGTTTGAGTTTAATTTAGGTATATTTCCATTCCGCTTTAGATTGTTCAACCCTGCACTAGTGTTCGAGTACATTAATTTGCCTGATTAGCCGGTTCAAGTTATTAGATGCATTTTTGTTTTATAAATTTACCGAGATTTAATCTTTTCTGCTTTTCGATTGAAGTTTAAAAATACACGAGTTTTAGCTGATCTAAAAGCATTAATAACTTTAAGGGTATCGAGGGGAAAATAAAAGAGCTTTGCGAGAAAGTTGTTTTCGTCTAAAAACAGAAAATCTAAGAATATCAGGGCGTATTTCAGATATTATGGAAATAGTCTGGCAGGAAACATCTGTGGAACTGATGTGATATGCATGAGTTCACTAATGTGTATCTCTGATTTCTCGAAACCCATTTAATATTCTAGAGATAAAAGTCATTTGGAGTTTGGAGAGCTGGAACGTTGCGAAGAATTCTCAGATTGAGGGGAGGATGTTGTATTCGGTAATAAAATACCGTTTATCGAAATTTCCTAAAAACTATTCATATAAATAAATTCGATTGGGGTGCTTTAAAATTCAAAGGAAGCAGTGATAAAACAAGATCGTGTATTTATTGTTTTACTAATAAATTGGGATTTGGTCGGCACTTTTATTTTAAAGGCTTGAAAATGGCTAGCACGTTTCAGATATATCATCTGACGTTAAAGTGTTTCGAAAAAGAGTTCAAGGGAGTTTATCGAAGAGAAATTAGATTATAAGAAGTTGTGGAAATTGTTGCGGCTTGAACTTATACAGAGACTTTAAATACTGATTAATATTGTTTTATTTATTTTTTGTTGTGTTGAGGATGGCAACAAAAAGATTATTCAATTTTTGTTGTTCTTGGAATGGCAACAGTAGATTATTGTTGTTATCGTTCTAAAGAGTTGTTCTGCATTTTCTAAAAACGAAATAAAGATTATTTTCGATTTAAAAAGTGGATTAACGTTTTTTGATGAAACGGAATTATAATTATAAGGATTGTTATATTATAATTTGAAGTCAGACACAATAAAGTACAAAAATTTATTCGATTTCGTGAGGAAAAAACTATTATGTAGTATTATAGAAATAATGCTATTGAAGTTTATTTTATTATAAGACCATAAGATGAAAACTTGAAGAATGACATGGTGAACATGACATGAAACATAAACATGAAAGCAAGCTGTCAACTTGGCATGATAAGCGCGTACCAGATGTAGCGTCTGCCTCGCAGTTACTGTCTACGGATGAGAATTGAAACCTAAACATATTTCTCGTTTATGCAAAGCCAAAGTTAAATGTTCCATATGCGGTAAAGGTCATTTTTCAATAATCTGTTATATAATTAAGGGGGATTGTCACGGAAATAATTCTACAGACGTTAATGAGGATGAAAATGATAAAAAAGACTGTGTTCTGACGAATAAATCTTGCATGCAGTTAGTTAATTTACAAACTTTAGTAGCAAAACTTCGTGGGGATGGGATTGAAAAATATGTGATAATTTTAATAGATAGTGGTTCCCAGCGACCCTACATTTCGAAGTATGCAGTTAGTGTAATGAATTATAAAACAGGTGGTAAAGAAGATCGTTAGAAAAGGTAAGCCTTTTTTACCTTTATTCTAAGAATGATTATCTAGTTAATCATAACAATATCTTTTGACATCCTAAACCGGGGATTGCGGGTTCTAGTTCCGGCAGGGATGCCAAAAAATATTGTTATGATTAACAAGACAATCATTCTTAGAATAAAGGTAAAAAAGGCTAACCTACCTTTTCTGACGATCCTCTTTCTCGTTCTTCTCCAGAGGTATATCCGGGAATATTTAATTAATTTAACACATCAAAGGCACTACTCATCTAAAGAAAGAGAGGCTTATAAAATAATAATAAGATAAGATTTAATTTACATTACTAACTAATTACATACACGACACAGAGAGAAGATAAATGAAGAAGTGCGGTATATGTCAGACAGGAAAATAAAAAGGTAGGGTGTATTTAGGATATAGAGGAAAAAGTGAAATGTTTCTAAATGTATGTAGTAGTAGTTCTACGTATATACATTCCTTTGTAAACCTTTATACCGAGTGAAGATAAATAGCAGGGAACGTTCGTAAATTCTGCGTCTTATCTCTCATTTTTTTCAATTTAAAGTAATTAGTAATTTTACATTCTGTGGTGTTTTATTTCACTGGTTTCACTGGTATTCAATAGAGAAATAACCGATTAGATAAGAAACCTATACGTTTTCTTTATGCTGATAAACCAGTTATTTTATGTTTTGGATCTTTACTGTTAATTCTTCCTTCCATTTCCCTCTCAAAATGGAAATTAGTTCGCGAGTATCTGTAGTGAGGTTTTCAGATTGTAAGACAGAGCGCGTTTTGCTTCTCGAGGCCATGTTACTAGGTTGCTAGAACGATAAGATTTGTAGTCTTCGGCCTTGCATTATAGTTTGTGAGGTTTCCTCTTTAAATCTAAAAATCTAACTTTGAACCCCACGAACGCTAGTAAGCGAATAATCGCTTAAGTGCGTGAACAGAACACGTAAGACTTAGAGAGGGTTTAATAACCCTTTATTATTCAGTATATTTACAAATCAGTTCCGACTTGGAACTTTACATAAAGCCGCCACTCGGGCTTGAACTTAAAGTACTAATAATTTAAACTAAAGTTAGCTTAACTAAGCTATTAAAGGGTATAGCCGAAGCTATCAGAATCTAACTATTGGCCCTTAAGTATTAATTAAATCGGCGAAGCCTAGCAAGGGCCTAAGATATGGCCGAGCCTAAAACAGCTAAGAGAGACGTAGCCAGAAGGCAAACGCACGCTAGTCAGGGAATCAGACTCTCTCTCCTGAAGTCGGTGAAGTTGTAAGGTTTTAGTTAAATTAACAAAGTTTTATTTTAATTTAAATCTTTCTATCTCTTCTCATGTTTCAACTTCCCGTCAGAAGAAGCGCGCGTTTTCAGCTTATGCTAATTTGAAGTAGAGCCAAGTACTATTTAAACCAGAGGTAGAAACCTCTCAGTGTGATAGAGCTTTTAGTCTCAGATCACGGTCATTCTGTTCGACGTTCGCCTGACCAGCTAGCAGCTAAATTCTAAGCCATAGTGCTTGTTACGTGATTGCTCATTGAAATAAATTCAAGTGCGCTAGTATTAGTAATTCTTGCTACGCGCCATTTAGTTAGAGGCCAACTCCGCGAAGAGCTCTGTGAGCAAAGATCAATTAAATTTCTATTTAGCTTTAGTTTAAATTTATGTGATTGTTCATTTAGACCCAAGTGTGGTCTTTTACTTTCTGTATCCCTCCCGAGTTGGGAAGTGACTTGTAAATAATATTGATTTAATAAAAGAGGATTTTAAATCCCTTTCAAGTGCAGTTATTATACAACTGAAGCACAGTATCTACAACCAGAACATAGCTGCATTCAGCTCCCTGTTCCAGATCAGGACTTAAGGACTTTAAGGAGTTGCTTTAAGATGTTTGCCAACAACATGCACAGAACACTCAGTCCTGACACTGGCGCCCGAAGAAAAATAAGAGGATGGCCTGAAAGACGAGAACACGCACCTGAGATACCTGCTGTACCTGTCCAGAATCCTAAAATAGCACCTCCTGGCCTAGAAGGATTTGGCTACATCATACACACCATGCGAGCAGCCATGAAGCCAGCGGCAAGTTTTGACGGCAAGACAGCCGTAATTAATTTCCTGGAAAAGCTAGACTCCCACTTCATGCTATATCCAGTTCACGAATTTCAGAAAGTCGCTCTTGCTACCAGCGCTTTGAAGGGCCAAGCGCTAAGTTGGTTCAAGCGCATTGGAAAGAATCTCTTGGGGGAACCAGGAAGCCCCACATATACGTATGAAAATTTCAAAAATTCCTTGGTGAAAGCATTTCCTGTAGTACGAGATCGAGCCAGACTGGAAGCGGAACATTTTAGTCGATACCAAGAAAAAATAGAATATTTGTCTAATTTTATTTAGAGAAAAATTCAAGTTTTCAAGCTTTTGTATGGAAGTCGCCCGGATCCTGAAGTTATTCAAATTATACTTCCTAGGCATCTGCCCCAAGTTCCAGATTTCATCGAGCTAAGAAACCCAACGACGTTAGACAGATTATTTGAGTTCGCAATACAATTTGAAAGCCGAAGAACAGCCGACAACAAGGTCGCCAATTTGAACGAAGAAATCGAGCGGCGAACAAAAGGAATTCAGTAGAAGAACAAGCAAAGATTCCGAGGGCAACCAGAATAAGAAAATTTAAACTAAGATGGAGTTCTTCGAGGAAGGTGAAGAAGTCCGATGCAGAGCAAAACCCTTCACAATTAATTTAAACACCGTGGTCGTGAAGAATTTGAGTTTACCGAAGATTGAAGTTCTAATTAACAACATACTGGCGACAGCCCTCTTGGATACAGGAGCCCAAAGCAGCTTCGTATCGGAAAGATTTTTCAAGAAGCACTTTCGCCGTTACAGAATTTTTAGTGCAAGAGACACGGATGTCGTAGCGGCCCAAGGAGAGAAGTGTAGCTGTTTAGGCAAAGTACCGTTGTTCGTGCGTATCAACGACGAGCAGGTAAAACTTTTATTTTATATTGTGCGAAACCTGCAAACATGTATTATTCTGGGTGTGGACATTTTAATTTGGCAGAAGCAAAAATTGATTTCAAAGGGGGAGAGTTGACGTTAAATATGAAACCAATAGAAAGCAAGAATGATAAGCTCCCGCAGCTGGACTTGCAGCATCTACCGGCAGAAGAATAAGAAAAACTCCAGGGCCTGGTAAGTGACTTTTCGAATTTATTTAGCTATGTACCTGGTTTTACACAGGTCGTAAATCTTAGTATTGAAACGGGGGATGCTCAGCCAGTTAGGCAAAAGGCCTACCGCTACGATAAAGTCAAAGAAGAAATAATTGAATATCATATTAAAGAGATGTTAAAGAATAAAATCATCACGCCAATTTCTAGCAGTTACGCTAGCCCCGTTGTCCTGTGTAAGAAAAATAATGATTACCCGATTACGCACCCGAAGCGGTGGCGTTTTGCTATATATTATCGCAAGTTAAATTCAGTTACAAAATATCCTGTATATCCGTTGCCGATAATCGAAGAGATAATTCGAAATATTTCGTCTACAAAATACGTGACTACATTAGATCTTACGAGTGGCTATTTTCAGATTGGGGTAAAACCCGAAGACGTACACAAAACCGCGTTCATAACTAAGTCTGGCACGTACGCATTTCTTAGAATGCCTTTTGGTTTATCCGGCGCCCCGGCAACATTCCAAAGATGTATGGACATCGTCTTAAGACCGGTCCTTGGTAAAAGCACGTCCATATATTTAGACGATATTATAATTACAAGTAGTAATCTAGAACAACACTTACAAGATTTAAGAAAAGTGTTTTCATTGTTAAATGAAGCTGGTTTAAAGATAAATGCGTCCAAATGTAAGTTTGCCGCAAAAGAGTTACGTTATTTAGGATTTAAAATTTCCCAAAATGGAATCGAAACGGATCAATCAAAAGTAATAGCTATTAAAAATTATCTTGTTCCTAAAACCGCGAAGAAGTTATCGTCGTTTCTTGGTATGTGTTCATACTATCGGTCCTTCATTAAAGACTTTGCAAAAATAGCTGAGCCGCTGCTAAAGTTGAAAAGAAAGAAAGCTAAGTTTTCGTGGTCAGCAGAAGCCAACTTGGCGTTTCAAAAATTGAAAGACGCATTGACTCAAGCTTCCGTCTTAAAATTTCCGGAGGGAAATAAAGGATTAGAAATTTCAGCAGACACTTCAGATTTTGCGATTGGGGCAGTGCTTTCCCAAAATGGTCAACCCGTGGCCTTTTTCAGTCGAACATTAAATGAAACCCAGAGAAACTATTCGGCAACGGAAAGAGAAACTCTCGCAGTGTTATCAGCAGTACATAAATTTCGTGTGTTCTTTGGAAGTTCTCCAGTAACTGTATATACCGACCACGCGGCGGTCACTAGACTCTATTCTGGAAAAAATTTATCACCCAGATTAATAAGGTGGGCTCTCAAATTACAGGAATATAACCTAATAATTAAACATACGCCGGGAAAAGAAAATGTTGTGGCAGATGCTTTAAGCAGAATTAACTTAGATGAAAATGGAAGTGTAATTAAGATAGCCATGTTAACATCCAAAGTATTAGATTCTCGTGAAACAGTAATAGCCGAACTCAAAAAAGATCCGGAGTTCAAAAATATATACAATTATTTGGCCGACCCTGAGAATTTCAGTCATCCGGATATTGTGCCGATAAGAAATATGGCCGCAAATTACGAAATAATTGACGGACTGTTATTTTATACGAAAACGACTAATGAGAACCATGAATATAGACCGGTTACCCCAGCTAGCATTAGATTGAATGTATTAGAGGAGTTGCACGATTGTGCCATTTCGGCCCATTTAGGTATAAGAAAAACTGTCCAAAGAGTTCGCGAGGCAGTTTTCTTTCCAGAACTGCAAAAGTTTACTAGGGCGTATGTCCAGTCGTGCCCAACATGTCAATTAAATAATTATGTTAATTTCCGCCCGGCCGGGTTCCTAAATAGTATTAAATCAGAATTCTCAAATCAAATAATAGGCATCGATTTATTGGGACCTTACCCTAGAAGTAAAGTTAACAAAAGCCGATATCTTTTAGTTATAGTGGATCATTTTAGCAAATGGTTAGAGTTGATTCCGTTAAAACGAGTGTCTGCAAAAATTGTAGTAGATTCAATTCTAAATAAGTATATTTTAAAATACGGGGCGCCCCTAAAATTTATTTCCGATAATGGTCCCCAGTTTGTTAGCAATATTTTTGAGGAAATGTGTGCAAAACTGGCCATACGTCATCTAAAGATGGTCCCGTATCGTCCGCAGTCAAACATAGCGGAACGGGTTAATCGAAATGTAGTGAAAATAATTCGAAGTACGTGAAGAATTATCACTCTACCTGAGATAGCCATATAAATGAATTTGCATTTGCCCTTAGGATTGCCAAACACGATACTACACAAAAAACGCCCGCTGAACTGTTTCTTGGAAGAAAGATCTTGACCCCCCTAGATAAACTGTTCTTTGTACAGGAAAGGGCAGAAGAATTTAAAATGAGTGATATACAAAAGTTAATACGGGAAGCGACGGGAAATATAGAAATGGCCCAGAGAAAACAAAAATTATATTATGACGAAAAGCGAAGAGGGGTCAAGTACAATGTGGGAGATGAAGTACTAAAAATCAAGCATAACTTGTCAAATGCCCCAGAAGAAAAGGTGGGGAAATTTTTTCCGCGTTTTGAAGGTCCCTACATGATTGAGAAAGTTACACAAACAATAGTAATACTAAGAAGAAAAGATGGGCGGAGAATTACTGCGAATGTAGACTAGCTCAAGCCCTTATATAACCGTAACAGAATGTCAGTATTTAAAGATTTTTTTCAGGATCCGAGCCAATGTATTCGTACGGAAGATGTACTTCAGCGAAAACAGCAGGAACCAGCTACAATGGCATCAAAAGACAGAAAAAGAAAGCTCCCCCTCAACAAAGTAGAAGCAAGAACCAAAAATGTGGATTCAAAAGAAAGACTGACGATGCAGGTCAGCAGACCTACGAACGGACCTACGAGCAAACCAAGCGACGAAAGCAGAATGGGCAAGGAAAGCCCAAAATAGCCAAGAGAAGTGCGGAAACATCGGAGAGGTGCCTGAGAAACAAGCAGCCGCGGTTGCAGGTGCAGAATCAACGTCCTGAATGCAGCAGGAACCAGGAGCGAAGGGCCCAGTCTAGCAAACGCCCAGCAGAGCAACTTCCTCCCCAGCGCAAGTACCCCAGAATGGAAAAAGGGATTTCCAAAAGGAAGAGGAAGGAGCAACAAGCGGAAAATGGTCAACAACCAAAGTCAAGGAAACTGGCCCAAGCTTCAACTTACCCAAATTTCAAGGATTGGGCCAAGAAAAGGATGGCTGACCACAACAAGATAAGTAGTATTTCTTATTCCAAAGTTTAGTTAATTTTCGAGTGTACTGCAAGTTGCAGGGTCGATTTTACCTCAAGCGAGGTTGAGTTTTACGCCAAGTGGGCGATAAAGACTTATCTTGAAAGAAAAATGTTTTTGTTTAAAAATTGTAATTCTGCAAAGACTTAAAATTACTTAATGTTTGTAAAGTAGATTCTGAAGCATTGTAAATAGATTAATTTTGTAAAAGCAATGAATTGCTGAAAAAAAAATGTTAACTAAATATTTTCTTTTATGCTTTGTCGAAAGACTTGTAAAATTTCTAGAATGAAAAGTCGGAAAATGGAAGAACGCGATTTAGTCTACGGACTATTATTTCAGTGTAATGTGATATTTCAGGAAAGTACCTTGAGAAAAGAATAGGAAGCACTTGCTGTAAACTTAGAAATTTAACCTACATTTGTATTTCATGAGTGCTATGAAATTGTTAAAGTTTCATAAAATGTAAATTATGCTAGCAATGCACGT
>KK118869.1:23285-79136 GCA_000611955.2 Stegodyphus mimosarum
AGTTAATAAAAGTTTTTATTATTATAAAAGTATTATTACTGTTATTAAATTAATTAGTAAAAGTAAGAATTAATAATAATAATAATTTAATCTCCTTTATAAAGATGCTTTAGTAGTTTACATGTAAAATATAGACTAAAAGGATGATTAAGTACTTGAGGATAGCTACATTAAAATGATTCACTTTTAACTACTAGTTAAATTAAAGTTCAAATATTTTTCTGTTACTCTCTTTTCATCCACGTTTTTCAGCAAGAATGTAAATGAAATAACGACCGTAGAGAAAAAAAGGGGCTATTTAAGCTTAGGCTTCGCAAGTTAATTTTGCAGCGTGTTCTGCCTACTTGAGGTCACGTTGTACTTAACTTAATAGCGATTTGATTCTGTGACATTGAGTGCTTCTAGCCATTAGGCTTGTCTCGCCTGTTTTCTACAAACCAGAGCCTTTTATGCGTGTTACTCTATCCTGTGAGCCGTTAGGGTAATCTATTACTTTTGATTTAGTTCAGCATTACGTATATAAATTAAGCCAACAGTTTTGGCTTGCGTAAACCCAAGTTGATTCATTCTTACTTCTTTGTTTTCAAATAAAAGGGTTTTATACACTCTTCTTCTGAATTTTGTTTCGTTCACAAGACTAGAAGATAATGCTTCTAGAGGCTTTTTAAAGATGCTATTGTATGCTTCCTATGAATACAAGACTTTTACAAACTGTTTAATCAATTAAATAATATTATTTAATAGTTAAGTGTTTAAAATTCTATTAACTGCTATATTGTAGCAATAATTTTCTACTCATTTTCAGTTTTCAAATTCTTTTCCTTTTGCTTTTTCAGAATTAATGAATTAATTAATTCAAAAATATAACATATATAGGTAAAAATGCTTTTCAATCCTTCTTGCCGTCAGATATCATTATTGGAAATATACATTTGCAGCTTTTAAACCTGAAAAACAGATGTCTGCGATGATATTGTCACGTGATGATTTATAAATGTTTTATTTTTCACAACGATATTATCTACGATCATGCTGTTTGATACCGCGATGTTAAAGATCTGCTATGCTTTCTCTTTTTTTTCCTCTCCCAGAATTTTTGTACGATGAATGACCCTTTTTCACCTTACACTGCTTTCTTTGCGACGTTTTTGTTCGCAATAGTTTTGCTGCAATGTTTTCGGCGGGCACGTGTTTTTCAATTACTGAAAGAAGTAACAGCACCCGTCACGAGGCAATAATAATATGCATGAATCAATCCTTGTATTATTTGTTTGGGATTAGGTTCTTCTTTACGCAAACATTTAATCACAGAAAGATACTCAGTTTTAAACTAAAGGCTATTCAAACAAGTGGAACTCTTAGGAAAGTACAAATCAAAGCCAATACAAAACAAATACCCTTTATAATACCAATTTTTTAGAAAACCAATTTAATTTAGAAACTCCCTTTGGTAGGTCACATCATTTGGTTTTACTTTTGGTTTTGAATTTTACACTTGCCTACATAAATGACGAAACACGAATTGAATAATTGAAGAGTTAGGTTTGAGGGCAACTGCCCCTTGATAAGTCTGTCTTCTTCCAGCTCAACAATTATTCACTTATACATATTTTTTATTTTTAGGATTTTAAAAAAATTAATTATAATTTTATATTTGATACTTGCACTTGATTTACTTATGTTCTCAGAATTTAAATGATATTGTAGATTAGTTCACAGCAATATAAATTCTTTATAATTTCTTTTAAACTTATTTCTATAATTAATTTTTTACTTTAAATTGCTTTTTACGAATAGAAATTTTGTTAAATATATATATATATATATATTCCCACACTGTTACCTGGCTCCGTTAGCTTATTTTTTTTTATTCTTATATGTTGGTAAATTGTGCATTTTTTTCGTTAAAAATGATTGAATTATGTAGTTTTTAAAATCTAGTTAAGGTTTTTATGCCTTTAATTAATTTGCATGAAACTGCTGAGGAATTATCAACAATTTAAAACTTTAAGTTGAGAGTTAAGCCTAACGAACATCTGTTTACATTTGAAACTCAGCAGAATAGTGAATTAAGTCAGTTGCTGCAGCTTTAGTGTCCTTTTTTCCGAGTGGGAATAAAATAAAACTTTCAGTTTTGTGCACAGAAAAAACTCCCTTCTTGTCTGCTGGCCGAATGGCTTGTTCTCGCGTAGAAATTCTAATTTTAATTGTAAAAAACTTTTTTTGACTCTTTTGACTGTATTTGGTGTTTTATGATTTTCTGCATTTTACAACTTTTAATGAAGATGTTTTAAGTTTTTATGCATTTCTGCTTTGCCGCGATGTGAGAACTGAATTAATGGAATGAGAAATATATCTCTAATGAAATTCCAGGAAATAAGTTTAAATGAAATGCAGCAAAAAATGTGTATAACTTTTATACACATATTATTTATTTTTCCATACAAGGAAGTCATATAGTGTCCCCATCAGATTTTTATTATTACAATTTAACAGTAAAAGTATTATTTAACGTCCAAAGTATTTTATTGAATACATGACTATACGGAGTTTTTTTATATACTAAGTTGTTCCACAAGGAAATAAATCTACTCAATTAAAACTGAGTACTTTATATATATATATATATATATATATATTTCGTATTGCAGTTTTTACAACGAATTTCGAGGATATCTAATTATATTGTTTCTTTAAATAGCAAGATAAATTATGGAATTTGAAATTTAGAATCAAAAGACGTGAAAGCTTAAGTTTACATGAGAATGAATATAGCAGTTCTCAGAGACAGCTTTTATTATTTATTATATTGGGAACAACTTTTATTATACAAGGTGTAAGCATTTCCCGTAAGCTGGTAAAGTAATAAATGAAATATTTCCTTTTGACTCCTTTCATGCTGACTTTTATTTGCACTATATTAAACAGCCTGCTTTTGATAAATTTGTTAAGAAATAAACTTCGTTCGCGATTTTATGGAGGAAAATTTGAAAATCGTCCTGCAGCTGCAGAGTTAAACGATCACCAACAAATATAGAATATTGAAATATGTATTTGCTGTCAAGTATGCACAGTCTGATGCCATCGCCCATTTTGAAATAAGTAAATAAAAGAATAAAACAGAAAGAAAGGAGGAGAATTTAACGCTATTTCGTATTCTCATTTCTGAGTCGCAAATTCTTATTCTTCGTCGAACTGGAACGTATTTCATTTTCATTTGTAGAATTTCTGATCTTCGCGCAACACCTGCACGAATTCAAATTCTTCTTTTATTTCTTTTCTTTTACTGAAACATTGTGTAAATTAAAATTGTTTGAAATGGAACTGGTTCAAGATTCAAAAATCTGATTATTTATATCTCATTGGTTAGAAAGAACTTTTTTTTTTCTTTTTCTTCTTCTTTTCTTTTCTATTTTTTTATATTTCTAATTTATTTGAGACATACTGCAATCTGAGAAGAATATATAATTGCCCACTAGCTATAAAAAATATATTATATAGTATTAATGTATCATTTCTCATGGCATTAATGCAATACTTTACGCCATTTTTTGCGATAAATGGAATAAGCTAATGCCAATCAGTTAACCAATTGATTTTCTATGTAGTTAGTATTTATAACAATAGTACTTGTGCAAAAAGATAAGAATTTAAGAAGAGGATCCTTTCCAAAACACATATTATGTTCTTATACGCAGGGCTGTGGAGTCGGAGTCGGGGCCATGGAGTCAGAATCGGAGTTAGGCAGATTTTTGGGTAAAAGGAGTGGGAGCTGGAGTCGCTAAAAACGCGTCGACTCCGATTCCAGTTTTTGTTGGACAGTTTGAATTTGAAATGAAGTTAAGTGAATTGAAAAAAGATTAATGACAAACTTGAGATATTATTTTTATTTATGGACAATATACATTAATAAATATTTAATTATTTCCTATTTTATTGACATGTTAATAAATAAATATAAGGGAGGAGGATAAGATGTTTAGGTGATGTTGCTAAAGCGGCATCGAAACTCTGCCAGATCAAGCAAATGCGTTGTGCAGTCCACACCTTGGAGTTTGCTGTTAGAGATGTTTGAAGGAACCTCATGGTACAAATCTCGTTGGTAACTTTAGGCCAGCTGCAATAGCAGCAAAGAACTCGCAAAACTGGTGCCATTCTTAGGACGCGAGCAGAAAAAGGAGCAATCATGCTACCCGATGGGGAAGTACATTATGGGATGCTAAAGAGGTTGTTAGGATTAAGAACTTTTTTAGAGTATGTAGATAACCCTAATGCTTCGCTGACAGAAAGACTGTGGAATGATGTTGTAGAATTGGAAATTCTTCTTTCTATACCGCATATAGCCGCAAGAAAGCTACAAGTTGAGGAATTAACAGGAGATCTGAAGAATTCTTCGAGAATAGAAAAATGTGATGCTCGTTCTTTCTAAAATGGGAGGTCTTATCAGACGGAATCATTTCCTCAATGAAGAAAAGAGAAGCTACTTTGCTAGAAAATGAGATCTTTCTGGGTTCAATATATGTAGATCCAAAACACGGAATTTTGTTCGATAACGAACAGATTAAAAAGGCAAAAAAAATGCCATCTATGAACTTTCACTAAGAATGAAAATATTCCAGTTGGAGTACTCATATCATGACAATCATACTGCGTATATTGTAACTGAGTCTCTATCATCCTATTCCAATGATGAGAAATATTTGGGCACTTGAGAAATATTTGAACAATATTTAAAAAGCTAAAAGGCAAAGTGAATGAAAATAAAGAACCAAGAGCCTTTAGATATAAAAAAGAAAAATAGAAACAAGATTTCTACACAGCCCTTGAAGAAATACAGAAATATGATCGCTCTTGTAAGACACCTGTTTCACAACTTATGCAAATCAATCCTGAAAAGTTAAAAGAAATAGCCCTAACAGTAAAACTCTTCCACCTAACCGTCCTTAGTGTTGAAAGACTATTCTCAGCTCTGAAGTTTATCAAATCGGATTTACGGTCCTCTATCAAAGAAGATCTTGCCGAAACTAGACTGTTGTTTAGAAAATAATAATGCCAGTTTTCCATTTCATGTTAATTAAATAATCTGATATGCCATCAATTTTGTTTTCTGTAGCATCTATTCCTTCTTTTATATTTAAAAAATAAGTAAGTTGTAAAGCATGTGTATATGTTTACATACATATGAGGGAGTCGGAGTTCAGAGTTTTTCAAATTCCAGGAGTCAGAGTCGGAGTCGGTCATCTTCCCTACCGACTCCACAGTCCTGCTTATACGTTTACTTTTATCATTGTTTTCAGACATAAGGTTTCAGACACCGCAATTACAATAAAAATGTTATGAAGCAATAAAACATCTGTCGCATTTTTTAATAAATGTTGTGGGGTTTGTTTATTCAGTTCTAAAGATCTGTCTTAGAACCCCACGAACACCAACAAGCGAATAATCACTTACGTGTGTGAACAAAACACGTAAGACTTAAGAAGGGTTTAAACCCTTTATTTTTCAGAATAGTTAAAATCAGTTCCTACTAGGAACATTACACAAAACCTCCACTCGGCCTTGAGCTTAAATAATAATGAATTTAAATTAAATTAAACTAGCTTAACTAAGCTATCTGAAATGTCTAGCCGAAGCTATCGTAAATCTAACTAGTTGGCCCCTAAGTACTAATTAAATCGGCAAAGCCAAGCAAGGGCCTAAGGTATGGCTGAGCGTAGTAGCTTAAAGAGAACGTAGCCAAAGGCAAACGCGCGCTAGTCAGGGTATCAGACTGACTAGCGCGTGTAGGTAGATGTCGGTGAAGTATCGACTTAAATAGTACTCTTTCTCATTTGCATTAACTGCGTTTCTGAAATTACATTCTGGCAGCATATTGTAAGCTAAAATTAGAATAAGATAGGGAAGATACAAAACTTAAAATAGCTGTTAATAAACTTAGGATAAACCTTATAATGTTAGAGATTAGGTATCCAGTTTCTCAATGGCTAAGACATCTTCATTCTCTAATGAAGTACAGTATTAAAAAAGTATGTTTAAAAAAGTATCATAAAAGTACAATGGATCAAATACGTTTTTGGATACACTTCTATTTTTAAAAATTATTTGCGTGAATCTTGTACTAAATATTGAAAATTTGTAGAGACTTTAGATTATTTTGAAGTAGGAGGCATGAAAAATGAGCAGAGCCTTCGCCCGGACTCGAACCTCGGACCTCTGGAATACGCGCCCAGCGTACCTTTTACGTTAACTTCAAATATTTTTTATTATATTATTTGTTCTGTATTTTAAGATTAGCTTGTTGCAAAATAAATACACTGGGGAGCAATTGATAACACAGTTTCTGTTGATCTCTATTTTTGAGCTGTTTTAGAGTTCAATCAATAGGTATGCAAATTTCAAAACTTTAGTTAGTTTTCTTCTATCACGTCAGTATTTTTCTCTGTACTTTACGTGAATGTGACTTCTCTCCGTAGATCAATCGTAGATCGTCAATGCGGAACACGTTCTAAATTTCCACTTGGTATACCTACAACTTGCGAGAGCCTAAAGCTCACTCAAGTGATTGTTACCTTTGTGTAGTGAAAACGTCAGTACATAATAAGAAAATAATAAATGTAAAACAGAGTAAAATTCAGGCATATGCAAGTGATTTTCTGCTAGTTGTAAACAGTCGCTCAGAGAGTATAAAAATAGAGTTCAACATACAATGAATTTATTCACAAGCTGGGCAAAAGGTCAAAAGCTTACTATATTTGCATCTAAACCTTAAGGCACCCTCATTAGTTCAGGTCGAAGATATACTCATATACCTTGTGTAAAATTGGTGTAAATAATATAAAAGTTGTGAAGCACATGAAATACTGGTTGATTGCATTAAAACCGGCTGTTTACATTCATGACCAAACAAAAACGTTATGAAGCAATAATACATCTGTCACAAATTACGTGGCATGATCATAACGAGCAAATTAAACAACGATTGCACAAGTTGTCTAATTTAACAGAATCACAGCAGCCAAACGGGGAGTATTGTGTCGGATACTAAGAATATGGTATCAGAGAACACCTGAAAAAATAACCCTCCATGTAACCTCTATGTGGGCTTATCATACCATAAACAGTATGTGCCTGCAGCTGGGACCTGCACAACGACCTTTCCTCCTGAGGATCTGTCGAGGATACAGAATATCCCTTGCCAGTGCACTAAGCGCACGCAGTGGTACTTCTAAGCTGACACAATTCCTGGCAGGACATGGTCCATACATGAGCTATTTATTTCGTTTTGGCTTTAGGGATACTGCGCAGTGCATGTGTGAAAGGGCTGAAAACCGTGACCATTATATTTTTGACTGTCCAGAAACAAATTTTTATTATCTCCACATTCCATCAGCTGAAAACAAACATGTATGAACAACTAACATCTGCTACTACACATACGGCTCAGAAGCATTCAAAAATGCGTTGAAATAGCTTTTGGAATCATCTTGTCATAAGTAAGGGCAGTAAACGAAAGTGCCATAAACTTAAAAAATGCATAGTATGAATAACATTTCAAGGTATAAGTATATCAGTACACTAGACGTCTTTTCAAGTACCGTTTGAACTTCTAACTTCAATGAAAACTCTGGAATAACAGCATTACTATATATACAACAGATTTGTAAAATGCATTAGTATTGGAATATATTAGTCTATCATAATATTGTATTATTATTATACTTGTATCATACCGCTTTATTTACATACTTAGCCTGCGGCACCAGTATTTTCGTATTGCGCAATATAATTTACAGCGTATGTTATGAATTGTACTATATATTATACAGTATTATTTTCTTGTTTATGTGTATAGTTTAATGTAATACGTGTAATGTTGTATAATAGCATTACCATATATCTGTTTTCAAATGAGTACAAGAGTATGTTTGCAACAGTGTAGTATTTCGAGAACCCACAAAAAGATAGATATTTTAAACAAAAGAACAGCATTTGTACTGTCCCCTTCAGCTTAACAGTAGTACAATCAAACCAGACTGCTTTAGCCATAGGGCTGACTTCTGTTTTTACACTGTACTTTTGTTGCCCTTTGCTATAAAGACAGATTCCTTCATCCGGACTTGTGAACAAAATTAGAATCACTCGCAGGATTTAAACAGGCTGACAAGCACCATCTCTAAGTGGACCAGCTGCTCTGTCGGTCGAGTAAAATAAAGGTAGCTAACTGGCTAGTAATGTAGCATTTATGCAATTCTTTGATGTTTTTAAAGTAAAAACATATCGATGTAGACACGAGGAAAACAGCGTAAAAACATATAGAATGTTTTTGCAAAAAATGTAAATGTTCTATTTTTATTGCATCATTTAATCCTTATTTATTGATTAAAATTGCATTTTTATTTTCTAAAGTGTATTTTCTGATAAATATCGGTAATTCAACAATCTTTTTAAAGATTGTCGCGAAAATCGGCAACTTACACCTGATAAAAAAATTTATCTTTTCATTTCGTCGCTAAATTTCGTCGTCAAAGGAGATTGCGTTAATATATTAGTGCCGAAAATTATAAATTTAGCTTAAGGATACCCAAAGAAACATTGAACTTTCATGCTTCTGTTAAATTTTAATTGTTTTTTGAAGAGTCTGAATGATTATCTTTCAGAATCAATTTGCTTTCAGAAGAATCTCTTTCAGAATTTTTGAAATAAATTATTATTATTGTTATTATTATCTAGTATTAGTCAAAAGAGGCTTTGTCCCTGAAGGACTACTGTTTTCGTTTCGGCATTTTGCGTCGGAACATTGAATGTCGCTTCCTTTTCAAACTGTTGCCACCAAATATTGCAGCCCTGTATTATATTTAAAGAAATTAAATAATGAAGAATGTGCATAAATGTATGCATGTTTCTCGCATTGTGATAAAACGACGGTACCTAGAGCCATCGAATTTTGAATGGCGTAATCCTACTGCGAATATGGGCATCTGGAAGCCCAAATTTGAAATTTGGGAATTTATTTTATTATCGATTTCATATTTTGTAAAACTTTAACGAATTTTCGATTAACAAACTCAAGGATTTCAAAGCGAGCCATGGCAACGTTGTACAGAAAAAACACTTTTATCTCCAGCGCGTGAGACTGTGTCTCGGAAATTCTAAAGATATGCTCAATTTAAAATTATTTAGCGATATTACTCTTGAACTGAATTTTATGGCTTAGCTGAGGAGAACATGATATTTAATAAATGAAGGTAACACAAAAGGTTAAAAAACTCTCCTTTGGGCGTAATGTAAAACCTGAAACCTTTCAAATTTTTATAATTATTATTATTATTATTATTAAAAAATTTCGAACAAATTTTTTAAAAATAAAAAGGATGATCAGGATCTTGCTGGAAAGAAATATAACTTCATTTAGCTAAGCTTTATTACTGATATTTACAAATAAAACTAAAATTTAGAAGTTCAGAAAACAATGGAAACAACATAAATCTAAAAACTTATTAGCAAATTAATTATATAACTGCACTGCTTTTTTAAATATATGCTAAATATACCTACATTTTAAATAATAAAATTAAATTAAGCAAAGGAAGGTATTCAGTTTTATGAACCAAATGCTATTATTTTATTCCTTAATTCATTGTTTCTAAAATTTCCGCTCAGAATCAGAATCTGGAATACAACTAAAAACGCTTTATTTAAAATGAGCGTTTAGCGTAAAGAAGAAATAACTTTATTATACTTGCAGAAAAAATGCTTTAGCAGCCTTATCTTCCAACTTTTAACAACAACGCACAGATTTTACGGAAGATAAAATCTGTAATTTAATAAATTGTACGGAGCAAAATTCAAATATTTAATGCTTAAAGCACGTAAGTTTTTCTAGTTCACTTTTCTTATAGTACAATAGAGATTGTCACGCGAATCAGTGATCAAGCTTTCGATGAAACTCAGATAAAACGTATATCAATTTTCTTTAGAGGACAACAATCTTTTTCTTATACCACATTGAAAAAGTTCAATCATTTGCAAAAGTGGAAAAAAAAGTATCTTCTAACCTTCAGAAACGAGTTAAAACCATTCAAAATCATACTAAAGATCCATATTTTTTAAATGCAACTTCGTTATTTGAATATAGCTATAATAAATGAAATTTTTGGAGCAAATATTTCAAGAACTTATTAAATTCTTTTATTCAGTTTACCTACCGTGTTTATCAAATGATCAAAAGTTCGTCACTGATTTATAAATTACTTTCTGATAAGCTATAACGTATTTCTCCCGCTTTCTTCCCTTGCCTTCGTGGTGTAGTGGTCCGCAGGCTCTACGCGTAACCGAGAGGTCCGTGGCTCGATTCCCGGCGAAGGCGTTGCGCATTTTTCATTCGTCTGCTTCCAAAAAAAAAAAAATACCTAATATCTCTACACAGCAACCGAGTTCCCACTTAGTCATACATTATTTGTGGATGACAGTGCAATGTAATAAAGCGAATTTCTCAAATTTGATTTAGAGATTTTTAAGTTGATAATTATACGATTTTTCGCACGTATCTTAGTTTATGGAAGAAACATCAGAATTTTATTGTTTGCACTATGAGATACAGTGGGAAAATTTTAAATTAAATTTGTATGAATTTTTTAACTTAATTTCTGCATTTTGGGCGAATTTTCGAACTTTGTTCGATTTTTTTTCCACTATTTGACACCCATGATTTTATGATTTTAAAATTTCAACATCCAAAAATACATTGGATATAAGGTTTTGAAATTTTCCCAGATCATAAATAAAATTCTTCGTCCTCTTTGGAAACAAGAAAGATAAAAAAAAAAAAAATTAATTGGGGGATTTTCTACATCTTTTTTAATATATGTTGCAGTCTGAAGCAGACGAGAAAAAAATCTGTTCTTCTGGCCATCGCTTGGAAACAAACTTTCAAGTGTTCGGTTAGGTTATTCAATTATGGCAAAACACACGAGGGCTATCTGCCTAAAGGGAGGGATGCCTTCATGGAGGACTTTCTAAGGGAAACTGACTCGCATACACGTTACACATGGGGAAAACCACGAAAACGCCCATGCAGCCAGCCCGTTCGCGGGATTCGAACCTCTGACCGAACTACCAGTGTTCAGCGGCTTTACCGCTCGGCCGCTGGTAGGCACTTTCAAGTGTTATAATCTCATTACGTCACACGATTCTTATTGCGTCAGTACAAATGAATTTAAAATTTTCAAAGATTAGGAAAACAAATTTTTATCTTCTTTTAAAATAAGAATGACAGAAAAATATTAATTAGACAACTTTCTAGTATTTATTTTAAAACTAGTGGCATTTTCATTACCTCTTTTTTAAACTCGCTTATGGTGTTTGTCGCTACGGCTGAAACTTCGCGACTGATTTTTTAAACTATTCTATGTATGCGTTTTGGTGACACTCTAAAAACTGAAGATTTTCTTTTTTTTAATACATATCATAATTCATTTCATACTTACAAGTTCAGGTATAGATTTATACTCATCTGAAACTGAGACACTAGTCTCGAAACCATACATTTGTGCTAGCATTGCAAAAATACTGTTTTTTCTATCTTTCTCAAAGTTTTCATCGAGATTTTACGGAAGCTGGGCCGCCCATTTTTATTTGCATTCATTTCCTGAAATTCATTTCGTTTCGCTTTCGCAGTATGTCAAAAGTTTCATCCAGACTTCAGTCAATTATTCATTTTCCCAATCCAGAATTCATTTTTATAAACAAGGCACAGTTTGGTGGAAAGAAAGGAAAACTTCGTTTTCTATGATTTATTTCCTTTTTTAAATTCTCCTTTCAATTCTTTTCATTTTGACTTCAGAGTTTATATATAAGGAATTATCTCCCAATACCGTGAGCCCTGTCTTGGTACAACTGGTAGCAAGGCTAGAAAGCAAGCTCGAAGATCCGTGTTAGAATTCTAGCGAAAGAATAGTTGTTTCATATTTCCCACTTTGAAAAAGCCTAGTGTCTCTACAGTATTGTTTGTACTAGAATGTGCTTAACATATACCTATACCTCGTCACTATCTGAATTTGGTAGACTGTGCCCTTTTTCTCTGCCCCATTTGCCTTTTAAATGGGGAACAGTGTAAGGATTCTCTCGTGGGCGCTCTCGTGGCGTAAGTGACAGTACACCCAGATTGCAAACTAGAAGATCCGAATTCTGGTGAGAACATAGTTGATTTTTCATGCTTCTGACATCGAAAACCCCAATGTCTCTCTATGTGCGAAGTAAAATGTAGTGAATTATAATTCGAGACCACTTGGATTTAGACCAGCAAGTCTCGTCCTCCCTTCTGTGGTCCTTTAAACGGGAAAGAATATAAATAATTATCACATTGCTTTTTGCGCACTCCTGTGGGTGTAATTGACTAACATGTCCAGTTTACAGTTGGAGGATCCGTGGTTCGAATCTCCGCAAGGAATAACTGGCGTTTCATGTTTTTTGCTCTGAAAACAAAACTTCATATTTCTCTAAATATTATTCGCACATAATTTTTAATACACTCAGTGTTTCTTACCTTTTTCCTAACTCTCAACTTCATGTCAATGGTTTCTTTATTTTCTCAAAATCTTGTTTCTCTCAAATTCATTGGAATTTTCTTTAATATTCTTTAAACTGAAAAAGAACCGTGGTAATCTGAAATGCAAAACGGGGGACCGATATGAAATGCATAAGTTTGGATATACAAAAATAATTTTAAAATTTAAATTTTAATACCTAATTTTAAATTCTACAGATTTATTTTCATTGAATATATTTTCTCAATTTCGTATCGTGTAATCTTTTTGTAGTTTTCAGTCTAGGTTTCTTTTCATGTCGTTCAAAGGAGTCTCCAATATGTTTCGGGTTTATTTACCATTTATTTTGAGAAGAAAAGCCGATTTCTATTTTTTGCATTTGCAAAAAATTTTCCGAGCAGAACGCCCATGTAATTCAAATGATACGAGCACTCGTCGAACAGTTTTAAGTGAACACTGAAGTAGAAAATGTTTCCGTAAATTCTGTAGAAATCTTTACAAAACTCAAACGTAGATTTTTTAGAGATTTTCTGACTATAAATCTCTAATCACTTCGAGTCATGTAGAATCAGCTTTGCCAAGGAACCTCTTCTTACTTTATTTTGGATCCGCTTTTTTTATTTAGAGCATTTTATCACATACTGCACTGTAGAATGGGATAAATTGACTAATTTAACAATATCCAGAATCGGATTTCCATCCTTATGATAAAAAATGATCAGTTTGGTAATGCTGTTCGTTGCTTTCTTACGACTAAATATTTAATGAAATATAATGAAGTAAGCAAGCAAAAAATTAAGCTAAACAATTTTTTAAACGTCGCCAAAATGAAACAATAGAACAAAGTGGTAGACGATAATTTTATTTATGAAATTTTACGAAAATGTTCCGGTGTACGATCACTTTTTTGGCGTGTTTTATCTGTACCTACTTACATTTTCACTTTTAGAAAACAAAAATAAGTCAGTATTAAAAATTAAAAAGTTTGGTTTTATTTAAAATCACACGGAGATGATACCAAAAAATATTGGGCTTTATATTCGAATTCAATGCTGAGTTACAGCGCTTTTTCTGCAAATTATTAAATTGCGCGAACACTTTTGTGAGAAACTGTATACTCACAAACAGAAATTATGTATTCGAACATAAGAGCAAAATATTATTTTGTCGATTTACCAGTTTGATCTCTTGCTGCAGAAATCTCTAATTATTGGAATTCTAATCCTGAATCATTTTTTGATGTATAACACCTTATTAAAGTGTACTCCAAAACTGACATCTTCACTAAAATATAAATTGCAAGACAAAACGTACAGAAATTTAAAACATATCTGATTTAACCTCCATTAAAAAATTCTTTTTTCAAACAAAAAAGTAACTGCATTTTGTTGCACGAAGTTAATCAAGTTAAACGAGTTAGCTAGGTTCAGAGCATATCGATCTTTCCAAGTTTCAAATGTTAATCTATCTAAGTTCAGTATTAGTTTTCAGTTTTTATAAGAAAAGTTCTTTATCATATTTATTTTTATTTCTTCTTCTTCTTCCTTTCAAAACTTTCTTTAGATTTGTAAAAACTTTTTTTAGATTTGTAAGAAGATGTCAACTCAAAAAATAATGCACATTTAATTTTGTCATTCTTTCTTATCGACAAGGAAACAAAATTACAAGTTTAATAGAGTTGCCATGCAAACAGAACGCTTCAAAACTTTCTTCTTTTATGCATTCTTTTTAACCAGCAAAAATGTGCTAAGAATTGTTTTGCTTCTTAGATAATAACTAAGCGATGTTCTTCTTAATTTGAATTTCCTTAATTACTTTTGTCAGAGCATAGTGTCTTTTAATTACATAGTAACGAGAACTTATTATCGTCTTCTCCAAAGAAAAAGGCGTGCAGGAATATCTAAACACACAACTTTGTTAAAAAAATTCTTTAGCTAAAACTACTGTAATCTATTTAAGCGCACGATTTGGATTACTTCTGCCATAAAGTGTGTTATACTTTCTTCTGTTGAGCGACTTATATTAAAGTATTTTCTTCATTACTGACCTGTAATAATACGTTTTAGGGCTAAATAATAATGCTTCGTAAATCATTTTCTTTCATGATTGTCGATCGTTGAATTACAAATTTCCTAGCGAAATCTTAAAAAATATTTTTCAAGTTTTTTTTCATAATGTTGGCAACTTAGAGTGAAATAAAATGTGTATATATCATATTTATTTAACAGGTCCGTAATCTTCAATCTTAATTTGTCCGGAAATCTAACTGAACAGAAATGAAGCTGCTTGTATTTTTTGCCCCTCTGACCGGAAATGATGCATTGGCGTCGTTTGTGGCATGAAGGAAGGGATCCAAAATGATCAAGAGGCCGAAGCGGCCAGGCGGGTCGGATCCCCTCAGATTCGTACCGGTAGAAGTATCTATCTACAAGAAGAAAACTATCCTGGGTCTCCATGCTAAATTTCGACGATTCAGGTCGAATAGAAATGCAATGATACACTTCCGATGCCAAAGATTTGGCCACGGTCAACGTTTCGGCAACAATGCACGAAGAGATTTGAAGTGTGGTTTTGATTACTTAACCTATACTTGTGTTCTGACAAAAGAAGAAAAACCCACCTGTGTCTGGTGTAAAAAATCGCACATTGCGACTTGTAAAGGTTGCGAATTCTTTCCAAAAGTACATAATAATAGAAAAGGTGATAAGATTGCTTCCGAGCCGCCCAGTGCATTTAAAAGAAAGCTGAAAAGCCTAGAAAATCAATACATGACGTTACTGCTGCTTCAAAAACTGCAGATGCTAAATTAATGACTTCGGACATTACTTTAAAATTCACTAATTTATTAAGCAAATTTGCTGGATTCTTCGCAAAATTTTAGAATTTGACACAATTATTAAAGATTTGAACTCGCAGAATGAAAAACTAGAGCTTGCCCTGCAGTTTCTTGGACTTACTGAAGAACTGTATATTTAATTATCTTCTTCTTATATCGGAGGATGACTGCGAACAAATGCACCAGACCTCAGATGGTGCCACCTTTGACGCACGGCTTTTTTTCACTTTTCATCCTAGGCCAGTTATGTTTTTGGCCCCTTCCTTTATATTTATGACTTTGTATTTTTAGATTATGTATTTCTTATACTTGCCCGTTAATTTTCCTTTAATTGAGCAGGAATAAAACCAGTTAATTACACTGGCTACTTTCAGCAAAGTCATGCCATGTCTTTCTTCAGTCTTAAAGGTAATGTAAATTAAAGCAAAAAAGTCGGTTAAATTCAAAGGCGGGTAACGTAGTCTAAGACTACACATTTAACAAAATAAGTTATAATCTGGCTCAATATTTTACTGGCACGTAAGTTTAAAGCAAACGCTAGAAAAAAATACCAAAGCCAAAATACCATTTTTAAACAGATTTGGCGAAAACCTGAAAACAGATGCAAGGGCCAGAAGCTCTCTTTCTGAGACTCAGCACCCACAGCTTAAAATACTTTCAAAGATAATTTGCGTTTTGGTGAAGAATACAAAAAAAAAACATATTGCAGTAAACATTAAAATCATAATAGCTAATTTATTAATATAAAAACCTTACAAGGTTTCTCAATGATTATAGGGGAAAAGCCATCGCAGATAGAAACCGATTTTAAATAATTGAATTCATGATAGAGCAAAGATTCTGAAGAACAAACTTGGAAAGCGTGGCGTATATGTGATATACAGAAAAACTTGTTCTGTTCAGCAGAATAACATGAAAAATAGTCTGTCAGCCGACCGAATCGCATTTCCGCTTCGGAACATCGCTCAGAAGCCTGTGCAGGTATCATCTTCAGTGATGATGCGTTGGAGAAATGCTTTACTGTTAATTTTATAAGATTCATCGACACATTTTTGTTTCATTTTGTGTGTCAGATCTCGCGCACTCCTTTTGCATATTCTTTACAGGATTTTAGCTCGTCATAATAATGTGTGTGGCACTCGAAAATTAATTTCGAATAATGACGCTGTCTTCTTGATTGGGAATACGAGAAATCTCTTAACATTCCTGCGCATTTATTTTCCTTGACGACTGAACCGTGGTGAGAAGAAACTTCCATACTATAGTCTGTTACTTTAAAAGAGTCGCGTCAAGACAGCTACGCCACTCCCTGTCATTTAGGATCGTAACGTGTGCCGTTATTTCTGCTCAGAGAGAATTAAGAGATTTTAGTAACTTGAAGAACTGGGCTGTATTTCTCAGAAGTAGTTACCATGGCTACGAAGCAAGCCACAAAGGAAGAAATGGCCTTTGACGTGCATATTCTAATGTAACATACTGTAGTGATGACTTTTTTAATTATATCAGTTCAGTGATATACTTATGTACGCTATCGCAGTGAATTGGATTCTAGTGATATAGGATGCACATGTATAAACTTCATTTCTTAACTTATAAGTTATTTCTCCCGCCTTAATCGAATGCCTTCGTGCTGTAGTGGTCAGCACGCTCAATGCGTATTCGAGAGATCCGTGGTTTGAGTACCGGCAAGGGCATTGCTCGTTTTTCACATCCCCTGCATCCAAATAACCTAATGACTCTACAACTGGCGCCCGAACTGAAAAGGGTGGTGGGTGAATGTCATTTTTTGATTATTAATTTCTTAAAAATAAAGTTTCGCTATATTTTAAAAATATTTCATGGAATTTTGTTCTGAATAAATTATAGATCTTATTATTAAAATCTCATTCAGAAAGTTTACTTTTAATTAATGGATAGAGCCCTATAAACTGTAAATAAATGCCAGTAATCAATTCCTTGCATGATCTGAATGTTAGGCATAAATTTACATGTTTAACAGGTTAATTAAATGGGTAATTTAGGGTAACTTCAAAATCCTCGCGGTATCAGATCTAAATATATATTAGCTATTAATGTGGCTTCGGCTTCTTGGTTTTAAAGTAAGCCCCATAAATGAATTGTTTTCTAAAAGCTAAGCTTCATCTTTCAGAAAGTTCTCCTGTCACACGCAAAATTTCGATCTAAGAAGAAGAATGAAAAGGTTTCCAGAATTTTAGAATGTGTTGTTTGAATAATGAAGATGAATGCTATTTTCTTGCTTTTTAAATGCGTCTACACAAATAATTTCTCTGAATGTATCTTTTCAGGTAGTTACTCCGCGTGTAAAACATTAAGGATTCTCACGTTTAATTAAGAATTTCGTGACTAAATTTGGATTTTGGAATTTCAAATATTTCATCAGAAAGAATGGAATTTGAAAGGAAGCAAGAGGAAGATCTTTTCGTTCAACGGGAGAAGTTCAACATGAGTTATCATTATGCAGAATGTTTTTTGAAAGTGGTAAGAAAAATTTAAATTCCTCGAATTCATAAGGAAGCTGAAACAGCTGCGTTACAAGGAAAGTGAATGAAACATGTTTATGCAGTAAAATCTGCAACGAAACATTGATTTAAATAAAATCATAAAAATAAATTTCGAAGAATATATAGAATTTTGTTTCATTTGCAGAAAAATGCGTATAGCCATCGTTAGGATTTGTTATTAGAAAAAGCATTTTAAAATTTTGAGAAGGTCTTTTTGATGGGTCACCGCATTTACTATAATTTGCCCTATTTTGATTTTATTGTACGATAAGTGCAATTTTCTTAAAGTAAAAAATAAAGTTATAGAATTTCAATTTGAGTCTTCAGATCCCAAATTAAAATTTTAAAGTACATGTGAGGTATTCCTAATTAATAGCAACTCTTCGACGGAGTTTTTTTACCTTCTTTATACAGTAAGGTAAATAAAAGACCGTTGCCATTTATTATGTAATGAAATCTTTTTAATTACTATTTGCTTAACAATAAGAATTAAAACTTCACGGTATTCCTCCGACTACAGACAATTTGTTAATATTTTTTAATGTAGAAATATTCGTAAACATGTTAAGCAAGTCTACCTGAAACAACAAAGAAAAAAAATATGACAAAATCTTGCAGTCTAGCTTATAATTTAACTTCATCTCAAAACCTAAAAACTAAAGTAAACTTTTCTCCTCACGGTTTGAAACATGTTAATTGGTGGAAAAGTTCATTTCTTTGCATAATAAATATTTCATTATATGAGGTATACGATATGAAAACTTAAAAAATATAAGCTATTCTTTTTTTGTAAGATGAAAAATATCTGCACGTGCCAGTCTATGACACGTGAATTTAACAACAATTGTAAACATTAGGAATTATGCAAAAAGACCATTGCTGAGACACAGACGAGCTGTAGATTCCTAAAATTGCGTCTTATTGTACAAATTAAGAGAACTTGCATATTATGTCTACTTTTACGAAACGTACTCAACCAAAGTATTAATCATGCCGCCAAAGAATTATGCAAATATTCAAAGTCGAATACATAAGGTGGGGTATTTACTGAGCTGTGTTTGTGGAAAGGATATAAGCGTACGGAGGCTTTTCGGCGATGTGTGTACTCGTATTCCTTCACGACATTCAGCTTGTATCTCTCAAGAGTTGGGTAAATTTTATAAGATATCAGGTAAAATGAGTAGCCACGAATGTATGGGTGACGGACTGAGGTGGTGAGTTATCGGTAGATTGGAGGCAGGCTAATCACAAGCGCAGGTGGCTACAAAACTCAGTGCAACGCCCAGTATCATCTGCAATTTGTAGAAACAATTTCAGGACACTGGATGGGGTTACACTGCTATAGTTTCACAGCTCTCACATTAGCTGTGTGCTGCCTTTTGAACCGGCGTTTCATGGTCTACAGTGTCCATAAGGCTTCATGAAGGCTTTCATGGTCTGCAGTGTCCATAAGGCTTTCTGTAACGCCCAGTGTCATCTGCAATTTGTAGAAACAATTTCAGGACACTGGATGGGGTGACACAGGACTGCTATAGCTTCACAGCTCTCCCGTTAGCTGTGTGCTGCCTTTGAAACCGGCGTTTCATGGTCTACAGTGTCCAAAAGGCTTCATGAAGGTTTTCGTGGTCTACAGTGTCCAGAAGGCTTCATGAAGGTTTTCGTGGTCTACAGTGTCCAGAAGGCTTCATGAAGGTTTTCGTGGTTTACAATGTCCAGAAGCTATGCAGGATTTCATTATACATTTGCTCTAATTTAATTATTATTTTAAAAACAATGATCGCTGATTTTTTTCTTAGTTATGATTAGAAGATAGATACATAGGCATCACTTTTGTTTAAATTTATCTTTGCAAACCTACATAAAAATTATGGACATCAATAATATCACAAAAAAGCATAAATTTAAGTTATTACTGTATTTTTGACGAAAAAAAATGAGAAGTTCTAAAACCCACTGTAATAAAAATAAGTGAAAGTTTAGAAAATGATAGCAAATCGAATTGGCCGTATTTTTATTACCAAAGCACGTTATTATATCACATCAGGAAATATAGCTTTTCTTTGCATTTGGCCTCCATAACGAACAATTTTCCTTTACATTGAGAATCTGACAATCTTAAAACCACTCACATTCAAGCATTCCATTAAAACTCCAACAGTTATGTTTTATACTTATTATATGGATTAAATCTACATTGCAAGAATAATTTTCCGCAACTTTTAATAAAAACATTGTGCCTTTATTACGTAAAACATTTTTATTTGGGTTATTTGATTTCTAGAATCATGTATCCTTAGAAGAGTGAGACCAAATATTCTATGTTTTAAATAAAAATGTGTTCTAGTTAGTAACTAAACGTAATTAATTTTTTCTAAAGATCGTAATTGTATAGCAAAAGCCTATATTTTAAAATAATACAGAATTAATTTGTTCAGATGGAAGCAGTAAAAACATTATATCTTAAATACTCTTTTTATTGTTGCTGTTTCTAATCTCAGGAGTTGTCTAGTCCAGTTAGATCAAATCTTTGAGACCAAATACCTGCAAAAAGTCTAAAAAGAGACGTTTGGAGGTTATGAAAAAAGCCTTGTCTAGTTTAAGTCAATTCGAAATAAAATATGATCAGGTGATCCTAAGTAACTAGACACTTGTTGCAGGTCTTAAAATCTTTCAGCTGTTATTCATAGGAGAGACATAATCATTTTTACTTTTAAGATATTTTATACTCTTAAAGAAATAAACACTATTACTTTAAAGAAGTTTAATTCTCCGTATTTAGAAAATTGCTTTCCATGCTAAAACAGCGTAGCCGAAAATGACTATGTGCTGTTAGTTTTTGCAGAAAGATAAATCCAGCGTGTATCTAATTTCAAAACTCTTCTAGTTTAATGTCATATAGTTTCGCTCAGGGTTCAAGTATCCTTAGATTAATCTAGTGATCCCAGTATTCCTTACTTATATATTCTTTCCCGCGAGGAACAGCCTTGTTGAATTTTATAACATTACCCCTCCTTCGAGTTTATGTCATCCGGATAATATTCAGCTCCGTAAACTGAAAACAATGAGCAAAAATTTAAATTTTGAGTTTAAAATGTTAATTAGTTGCTTTTAGTGTTGCTCATGTTATGTCCTGTCGTTAGCTACTTGAAGGGTTTATCATTTAACGAGAGTATTAAGCACTGTTATTGTTGACACTGTTGTTGGCGACAGTTGTCGAGAACTGTTGACAATCTCACTTGTCCGAGAATGGCCCACGACATTCATCGTGGCAAGGAGTCAAATGCACTTGTCGTTGGCGAGAGCTTTTAAGCATCATACAGGTGACAGCCGGACTTTAACTCAAATCCACCCCAGTTTTCAGAAGAGAGCATCCTGCCCCAGGGTGTCAGGTTCGAGGTTCTCCGCCTATCTTTTCCCCTACCATCAGCCTCTCGAAAGGACTTTCGGCTCAACGCATATACAGAATGTCCCCATGCCGCACAGACATTTACAAACATCCATGCCTTCTTCAGAATTCGAACCCGGAGCTCCTTAGGTAAAGCAGTCAAAGTCCCCACTAACCACTGTTCCATGTGGGAGGTATTGAGCACTATTGTTGAAAGTATGACTTTAACTTAAAGTATCTTAACTTTGTTAGAAAGCATTCCTTTACTCCATCGGATGGGTGGCTGGTCTTCTTAGCTTCACGTGTTCAATCTCGGAGAAGGGAACAATTTCTGAACAAACAAATGACTAGATGAGAAAACAGGTAAACAGGCTATTACCCTTCTTAGAGTAAACGCCATTAGTAACATTTTTCGTTCGCTGAAAAACTATGAGGAATCGTCGACAAGAATAGGCATGTATTTCAGTAGTGAGTCTGAAGCGTCATTGTAATAGTGCTTCACTCAGTGAAAAAGCTTACGATGTTGGTGTGATTTTTGGAGAACGAAGTTTCGTATTTTCAACCCAAATGTTAGACCTAAACTATTCACATTCTTACCTCAGTACTCGGGTATTTTCGTAATTGAGTTTCTGTTTTTTTTTTAATCTAATTCTTTCACGGTATCTTCAGTATGACCTGGTTTATTTCTTTGATGATCATTAAGTGTAATCGCTTTAGAGTTAAAATAAACTCAAGTTTACTTAACAATTGCCTGATTATTTGAGTAATAAACCTTAATAATTAACATACAGCAGTATAATATCCGTTCAGAATCCTAATGTTAATAGAAAAACTTTAATTATTGATATCGATGACATGTAAATTTAATAAATCCGTAAATATTTCGAATAAAAATTGAGAAGAAAAATACTTCATATCAATGTAAAATTTAATTAATTCTTGTCATGTAATCATTCTAATCCATTTTTTAACTGCCCACCCCAAAGAATTTCGAAAGGCTGTTAAAAATCACATCTTTTAAAATTAAATATCTCATCAGTTTCTGTTATACAGGAGTCAAACACTTTGTGTTTTATTTTTTAAATGAATATAAATATTTATTAATTACAACCGAACTGGTAGGAGGACCGTATAAAAAGTTTAATTTTGTCATTTTTAGAAAACTGATTTTTTAAATTAAAAAACATTCCAAAACATGGACATTTAAAATACTTTTGTAACCGGAAGTATATGTCTACAATCGGCAGTTGCGAAAATAAATGCCGCATGCGGGCTTTTAATCATACGCTGTGTAAAGAAATTTATAATACGCTGCTCTATAGTACAGTGTTCCACACTATCTTTATTCTATGTAACGTTTCCAACTCTGCGTTTAATATACGATTAATGTTTTCCTTATTTACGTAATTATGGAATACAAATGCTTTCGCATTTTATGCCATAACTCGAGAGAATGAGAAAACAAAAGTGTTTACAGGATCTTAATTACATTCAAAATGAGTCCAGTACTTTTAAATAACAAATTCTTTCTCTTTGAACATAAAATCTACCTCATTACATTATTATTAAATTAAAGTTCTTTTTAAAGCCATTTTATTTTCAAAAGCAAATATTAGCATCTATAATGAAAGGATTAAAATCCATGATTTTCAGAAAGCATATTTGAAGATCGTATCCATAGCCGCTGGGCTGCATTCAAATTGCTGGCAATAAATGAAATTTTTTTGCTTTTATTAATTTAATCTTTGATGAACTAACTATACACCAGTTTTACTTAAGATTTTTTATGCTTTGTTAATATTTCACGTAACAATCTTTCTTCAGAGAAGATCATAATTTAATCGCTTTAGCATTCTGTCGAAAATTCCTTTTTACACTTGAATAGCACTAATTTATATTTTTACCCTGGGAAAGCTAATGTTTGAATGACTGGATTACAAGAACACAAGAACGAAACAGGTAAATGGAGCATTTATTCATTTGCAGTGAAATAAACACCATGAATGCATTTAAAAAGATCTAAAATTCAATAACCAAGCAACTTTAGTCGATTTAAAGTTTTGTTTTGTGCAAAATTTTATTCGTATATAGCACAAAGATTTCTGAACATCGCATTTGCATTATGGAAGCCATATTCTGGATTATGTTGCATTCTGCATAATTATACTGTCTGATAAATTCGCCGACCAGGCGGTACACTGGTTAAGGGAGCCTACTGCCAAAGATTGCTATACCGAAGGACACGGGCTCGAATCCCGAAGAAGGCACAGTTGTAATTGTCTGTTCCTTCATAGGAGGTAACCTGGTGTCGTCCCAGATGCGATCAAGAAGAGGAGAATGACGTTAACTGTGAAGGGAAAGGGTGTGTTAGAGGTCATAAGGGGAGATATATTGTAAAATAAAGATGTTTTTAGGTCTCGTTTAGTATCAATAGAGTAAGAAAAAAAATTGAATGCAGTCAGAGAGAGCTCTCACATGTTATTTAGTGTAAGTCAGTAGTTACCAATATATGTATGTGGATGTACATGATATTAGAATGGAGACAAATAATTTAGGACCTCAAAAAGTTTTGAAATGCTGTTTTTCTTTTATTAGTATGCACTTTTTGGATTATTAGTAATATATTATCTACTGATTAACTGCGAATTAAATTATCGTTCTCAGATGATTTCATTGATTATATCTATCTGTTTATTAAAATGTTATTATTATATCATTTTCGTCTAGAATTTTCTTCCCCCCTCCCCTTAGAAATATATACATGTAAGCTATGAGAATGAAAAGGTTGGGAAACACTGTTATAAACCAATAATCAGAATCAGTTCCAGTTAAACAGCACTAATTGTTTATGAAAAATATCCTAGTTTTTATACTTAATCACCTTAAGAAAAAGGAGATTTTATGTGATTATTTAATTGAATATCAAAAAGCATATGAAGGCTGGCTGATAAAGGCATGCTTTCATGGAGAATTTTCTAGGGAAAATAGGCTGATATTTACATTACACTTAAAAAAAAACCACGAAAATGCTTACACATAGTGCTAGGCTGTAGGGGGCTGGTGCAATCCATTTGTTAAATTTGCATATAATTTTCAAGTCTCTCCCTCCCCCCTTTTCCTTTCCTAATTCACTTATTCAAAGAAAAATGCATATCACTCACCAACTTCCTATGTTAGTATGAACATCGATGAATAATATTTCTGTGACAAGTAAAGATTTCTGTCTGTACAATCTAATTTAAATTTAGCCCACTTGTACCGAATAAATTTATTCGCTATTCTATGTAATTTCTGCATTATTTTGCAATGTAGATACTTTTGTAAATTAAAATTATATTTAATTTTTTTTAAAGATATTTTCTTGCTTATTCACAAATATTTGTATTTTCTGTTTTTCTAAGAACTGAAATATTTAATTAGATTCTGATAGTTTGTTTTCATAAGATAAAGTACTAGCCCTTTGTTAAAACTTTCAAAGATCGCTGCAGCTTACACAGACAGCCCATTCACTCGGTTTGAAACTGGGAATGGATTACCAACACGATCATTCCATTCATTAGGCTTATCGACTTGAATATAGTGAATTTGACTAAAGAGTAAAATATCTTTCATAACAAACAATTTTGTGTCGTTATTTAATTTAATATCAAAATTATTTCTAAACAATAGTTTTTTTTTAATTTTGTGGCTTTTTGATTGAAGCTCCTTTTAAAAGATTTATTAATTATAAATATAAATATATATATATTGAAAATTAACGAAGGCTATAACATATATATGTATTTGTAATTACGAGGTGCATATTTCGTATGTATGCAATAGGGCTTGAAAATATATTTAAATAGGATACATCAATATTTTTGTTTAAATATTACCGACTACCAGCCTCTCATCGACTGTCGACATCTAATCTCATCAATAAATGATAAGATCCTGGGTACATGCTTACACATATACACACACATTTATTCATAACATCCGAATTAAAAATAATGAAAAAGCAGCCATCCGCAATGTATTTGTAATTGGAAAAAAAAGTCCTTAGACATTAAAAGTTTGGAAGCTATTTTAGTTAACACTATTTCTCAGATATACAGATACTTCTTATTCGTATAACATGGCATTCGAAGTACAAAATTTTATATTTAAGAACACATTCATTGATGTAACAAATATGTGTCTTTCTACCCTTCTGACTTTAAAAAAAATTATTTGAGTGATTGTTATCATTTAATAATAATTCATTTTCATAGTACAAAATTACATACATTCAAAGAATTCAGTTTTTCTACATATTCCTGCCTATAAAACTGAATGCACAGAAGTTAGATGTTTAAATGGACCCCCACATTTTTGCACAACTCTGAAGCCCGCAGGCTCCTCTGTTTCTAGCACCCCGTGTTTTTTTCCTTTTTTTATAATTTACGACTTGATTGCAAATGATCAGCATTCAAGTAACCTATTAGTTACTTTCCTAATAAAGTGATCCATCACTTCCGGCCTTTGTAGTGGTAAGCCTAAGTCGGCCAAGTGCCCGCCAGATTGGGGGGGGAGGGATAGTGTTTGAAAAATGTTATTTCATTGCTTTGTGGTTTTTGTGGTGAAAGAAGCTAAAATTAGAACAAAATTTAGCAATCATTCACAGTCAGATTTACTGTTTTTTAAAATTTTATTTAAATTATATAAATTCTAAGAAAGCAATATGACACGGAAAGCGAATGCAGACGGAAAGTTAATACCAGAAATGTTTTGAACAAAACTATGAAACATTATTACATTAGCCCTAACGCGCATAAGATATTTCTCCCACCTTCTTCACATGCTTTCGTGGTGTAGTGGTCAGCACGCTCGACGCGTAAACAAGAGGTCCGTGGTTCGATTCCCGGTGAAGGAGTTGCTCATTTTTTATGTCTCCTGCTTTTAAATAACCTAATGACTCTACACGCTTTTTTGAAATCTTTTGATTTAAGCATTATGAAAAAAAATGTAACGCAGTGTATGTTTTTTAGGATTCGAGACTGCATGGAAATTCGCTTCTGGGTTTTGATTCCATCACATAAACCTCTATACCGGGATTGCCTACAAAAATGCTTTAAATGAAAACCTCCATTTAAAATTCAAATAATCCATTGTAACAGACATTATGTTAGTAACATGGGAACGTTTTCGTTTTTCAAACAGCTCATAATAAATGAATCTCCTTAACCTGACCACAACAATTATCCACTTAGCTTAAGCAAATTTATCCATTTTCATTTCAAATAATACTTGAGATCCAGTTTTCGATTACAAGTTTTTAAATTTGTGTCAACACGAACATATATTGCCCGTCCTATCCTGACCTCCCTCGATACAAAAAGAGCTCTACTGTTGCAATGGCCAGCAGTTTCTTCAGATCTCTCAGCCACTGAATATATCTAGTAATAGGTTGTCAAGAGTCTGGCATGCCACCATTGGTCAATCACTGTGATTTTCAAGCCGCATGAATAAAATACCGTTATCTGTCATCTAAGCTCAGTTCCACCCCCTGTCCCGCCAAATGATATTCATTGTTGCTGTCAGAGATTGCAGTCCAGTGTACTGAGTTTCTGCCTGCTGTGTACCCCAAACAACCTACAAATTTAATCACGTCTTCTTATTATTATACTGTGTTTTTACAATTAATAAGACCCTGCTATTTGCTTTTCTTCCTTGTGTGGCAATTTTAATGGCAGCAGCGGTACTTCCAATTGCAAAAATGTATTAAATAAAGCAAAGATTTCACGTTTTGTATTTTTAACTAAAAAATATAAACTTACATAAAATACAAAACCTAATGTTTATCCTATACTTTCATTTAGGAAAATACTATGCTCGTTATTTAAAAAATACATAAATAAATAAATCTGAAAGCTTCCAGATTTTATATTACGCCCAAAGCGTCGCTTTTATAACGTTTTGTGGGTTACCTTTATTTATCAAATATCATGTTCTTCGTATTTAAAAACATAAAATTCAGTTCAACAACAATATCGCAAAATAATTTTAAAATGAGCATATCTTTAGAATTTCCGATACACAGACTCGCGCCCTGGAGATAAAAGTGTTGTTGTTTTTTCGTACAGAGCTGCCACTGCTCGCTTTGAAATCGTTGAGTTTGTTAATCAAAGATTCGTGAAATTTTTACAAAATACCAAATAGATAATAAAACAAATTCCAAATTTAGGCTTCCAGATGCCCGTATTCGGGTGGAGGCGTACGTTATTTAAAATTGGATGGCTCTAGGTACCGTTGTTTTATCACCATGCGAGAAACATACATACATTTATGCAGATTATTCATTATTTAATTTTTTTTAATATAAAACAGGGAGATAACATTTGGTGGCAACAATCTGAAAACTGAGCCGGCATTTATAGTGAATCAACGCAAAATGCCAAAACGAAATTAATATTCCTTCTGTACAAATTGCCTCTTTGGACTAAAACGTTTGTCCCCCGAACGAAAAAAATTAGACGACGTATTTAATTTCAAAATTTGCAATTTTTGAAGCCATTTTCAATCTGCCTTGAGGAATCGGTTACTAAATAAATTCGAATAATTCAAGCCTCATTTTATAAGGTATTTCTCCCGCCTTCTTCCAATGCCTTCGTGATGTAGTGGTCAATACGCTCGGCCCGTGTTCGAAAAGTCCGTGGTTCGAGTTCCGACGAAGGTTTCATGTCTCCTGCTTCGAAAATACCTAATGTATCTACAATTGTTTTCCTTGAAATGGCATTAAGTGATACGTTTTAGCAATTTACTCGTGTGTAAATTTTCTCACACTCAGTATGCCGAAAGAATTTTCACACAAATAATTTATAAGTTTTGAAAAGTTACCAATATATTATTAACATTCTTATGCAGTTTAATTACTTTAGAATCCAAATCAAACAAAAAAACATTAAAATATAAATATTTAAAATTTTTAATTTATGCAAAGAATGTTACAAGTTGGAAATTTGAAATACTGATGCATGCCAGTGCTTTCTCGAACAAGAATTCTGTAAGATTCCGTATAAGATCTGTTTGTTGTTTGCAAAATGTTACACTGAGCATTAAGTTTCACCGTAATATGCATAGAAATGCTCGTCACTTAATCTGTTAACATTCAGAAATATTTTCCTAAACTGATATTTTATAGTTAGTTTTATTTAGTTATAAATGCAAATACTTCACTTTACCACTTGTGTGCGACCCTTTAATGTGATGTCCAAATTTAAAATTAAATATTTCGGTCAATTTTTATCGTACCAGAGTTATACTTTTGATAGTGTGCTTTTCGTAATGAGAACAACATTTTCCTAAATATGAGCATAGGGACCGAGGGAACATATAAAAAGGTCAGATTTCATACTTTTTACCAAAAATGATTCGCTTTATTTAGAAACTCCCAAAGTTGATCATTTGCGTCATTCAAAATGCTTTTATATAAACGACCAATGGTTGCTGAAGTAAAGGCCAGATAAGAAGTCATGTTTACAAGGTGCATGTATTAGAGCTTCCATGTTTAAAATCTTGTCATCTTTATATCTTCAAAGCATTTTTAACGGAAATTACATAATTCGTTCTGAAATTACTTCTACATAGAACTTGTAATATTTTTCAAAGATTAAGGCTTTAAAATGAAGTCATAGACCTTTTTACCTAGATCCTACAGAGAAAGAGAGTACCGTAATTTCTTTGAAATGGAAGTTTATAGAAAAGTTTTCATTCGTAAATAACTATAGTAATGAATGAAAAGGAAATATATATAGGGTAAAACACCCGTCGACAGCTTCGAACATAAAACGTATTTCCCGATATGAGTTGATGACGCTGAAAGAAAATATCTTTCAAGTGAGCTGACAGAGGACAGACGTCGAAACGTTCGCGTTAGTGCGCTTCTAAGACCGAGTAAAAGGCTTTTAAGAAGATTTTTGGGCTCTAGTGTAGAATTTGGTGCCCCTTCGATTGGCGAAAAATTTTGTTCAGTTTTGGCGATGAAACCCCATTTCTGGTTACCATGAGAGTTTTATCTTTAGCTTCTTGGCTTTTTTAAGTGAAAATAAATCGAGTGCATATGGACAAAGTCAAGGCAATGTGCAATAACTAGTTTGTGCAATTCTCTGATGTTTTTTTAAGTGAAAATAGGTCGATGTGTACATGGACACGGAGTTTGTGAAATTCTTTGACTTCTTATTTTGGTTTTGTGTAGCGGCCATCTTGAAATTGTGCCTTCCTGGCGCCGATCTTGGCGTCAAAAAAGAATCGCCAAAAAACAAGAGGCACCCAATTGTAAACTTTTACCGATTTTTGTTCAAGGACGAGAATCTTGTCGCGAAGCTTAAAAATTCTTTTCTGTATTTTTAGCAGGTACAGATGCTGTCACAAAGACCATCAGGTTGTTATCAGGTGTAGTCCTCATAAGCTATACACTAGGTAGAATTTTAGAGCTACAAGCTTTACTTTTAAGGGGAAAATTCCAGTTAAATAAAATTTATATAAATTGCCCTTTCCCTAGAATTTATAAAAAATTTTTACTTTAAGGCAATGTATCTGAAAGTATGTAATGCTGTTCCTTTGTAGGGTTTGAATTATCGGACAGCTTTGAATCAATGAAAGAAGCTTTTGGTTTCAGTGGGTAACCAGCTGTATTGGCAAGAAACGTATAATAATAGTAATAAAAGCGAATAAAATAAAATCTTAAAGCTTTCAAATTTTATAGTATTACAGGGGCGTTTTTTAACGTTTTGTGCGTTACTTTATTTATTAATTTATTTATTAAATATCCTGTTCTTCGCCCTTAAACCATAAATTTAATTCAATAGCAATATTCCAAATATTAAAAAAAGAGCTTATCGTTAGAATTCCCGATACACAGACTCACGCGCTTAGAATAATTTTTTTTCCTCGGACAGTGTTCTCTTTGCTTGCTTTGAAATCGTTCAGTTTATGAAACAAACATTCGTTAAAGTTTTACAAAATATGAAATAGATAATAAAACAAATTCCAAATTTGCATTTCCAAATGCAAATTTGGAAATTGGAATTTGTTTTATTATCTTTTTCATATTTTGCGTTTCCATATTCGAGTAGGGGACCACAAAATTGGATGTCTTTAGATACTGTTGTTTTTTACAATGCGAGAAATATACATACATTCATGCAGACTCTTCATCATTTAATTTCTTTAAATATTATTACGGGTTCCTAATAGATTGAATGCACGAGTCTGATAAAAAGCTAATAAAATTTATTCTTATCACAAGAAATAAAACAAAATGTTGACATTTTTCCTCTCAGATATTCGTACAATATCACAATGTCACACAGTAGTTATATTTTAAACTAGTAAAGCGTTAAATAGAACACAATTCAAAGTGCAGAGAAAGCTAATCCGATCTCAAAATTACAGCAGCGAAGTAAACAACAACCCTTCACTTAAAGCAACTGAACTGAGATGTTTTTCTCCGGCTTTTTAAAGCTTTTCAATCATGCACGAGAACATTCTGGTAATTTTTATTTTCTTGAGCTTTCTGGAAAGCGAAAGAGTACAATTACGAGATATCTATTTATTAAATGCTAAATGCATCCGCTCTTGTATTTTTATTTTTTCGGCGTAGCTTACTCTGAAAATTCGTCACCTGCATTGCGCGGGAAAATAAAACACTTTTAATTACAATACTATCAAAAATAGCTAACTAAATACACAACACCCGTAGCAATATAATGCAGTTCTCTAGTATTTGTGGCAACAATCTGAAAAGTGAAACGCTGTTTTGCAATAGACGACGTAAAATGCCAAACCGAAATTAATAGCTCTTCTGTGCAAATTGCCGCTTTGGCTAATAAGAATAATAATAATAGTATTAAAAAAATCTGAAAGATTTTAGATTTTACATCACACCTAAAGGGGCGTTTTTTTAACGTTTTTTGTGCTACCTTTATTTGTTAAATATCATGTTCTTCGCACTTAAACCATAAAATTCAATTCAACAGCAATATCGCATGAGGATATCTTTAGATTTCCGATACGGTCTCGCGCGCTGGAGATAAAAAATGTTCTTTTTTTATTTTATTTTATTATTTTTTTTCATATAGTATTGCCATTGCTCGTTTTGAAATCGTTGAGTTTGTTAACCAAAAATTCCTTAAATAGTTATGAAATAGATAATAAAACAAATTCCAGATTAGAGTTTCCAGATGCCAATATTCAGTGGAGGATTACGTTATTAAAAACTGGATGACTCGAAGTACCGCTGTTTTATCCCAATGCGAGAAACATATATGCATTTATGCAGATTCTTCATTATTTAATTTCTTTAAATGTAACACAGGGCTCTAATATTCGGCGGCAACGATTTGAAAATTGAACCAACATTTACAGTGAGCCAACGCTGTCATGCACATATTCGGTAAGGCGAAGCTACCAACACAGCCCTGCCGGAAAAACAGTTAAGCCAATGATCTCTATCTGAAAGTAGAGGGAAAACCTGGAAACAGAAGGAAGCGGAGTGGATGAAAGGAGGATGGCATGCACGTGTGGAAGGACGCTTCTGTTTTTTTTTTTTTCTTGGTTTCTAAGTAACTGACACTAAATGTATTAGTTGCGCATTTTGACAAACAAATAACTTTGTAAAAAGATAGTTTGTCTTTCAAGAATGAAAATATAGCTTATTTTGTTATTGTTAAACATGCATGAGTGTGCCATTTTTACTTTACCATGAGTGGAATTGACAAACAACATTCATAAGGGAATGACAAAGTCGAATTGATCAAGACTTAGGAATGCCTGAAAGTCTAAGATCATCACAAACGCAAAATGTCAAAACGAAATTAATAGCCCTTTGGGCTAAAAATCTGAAAGCTTTCAGATTTTACATTACACCCAAAGGAACTTTTTTAACGTGTTGTGTGCTACCTTTATTTATTAAATGTCACGTTCTTCGCACTTAAACTATAAAATTGAGTTCAACAGCAATATCGCAAAATAATTTTAAAATGAGAATATCTTTAAAATTTCCAAAATACAATCTCGCGCGTTGGAGGTAAAAATGTTTTTTCTGTACAATGTTACCATTGCTTGCTTAAGTTAATAAAGTAAACGATTTCAAATGAAAAATTCATTAACGTTTTACAGAATATGAAATAGATAATAAAACAAATTCCAAATTTCAAATTATTTGGGCTTCCAGATGCCCACATTCGGCTGGAGACTATGTTATTCAAAATTGGCTCTAATTAGCGTTGTTTTATCACAGTACGATAAACATGTATACATTTATGCAGATTCTTCATTATTTAATTTCTATAAATACAATACAAGGCTCTAAGGTTTTGATGAAGAAATTTCAAAAGTGAATCGACATTTATCGTGAACCAACGCAAAATGGCAAAACGAAATTAATATCCCTTCTGAGTTGAGGCCCTTGGGTTAATAATATTGTAACAAGATTAAACATAATTTACCCTACAAATTAAGCATATTGCATACAAAACTAACATTATTTTTAGTATTTTATTCTTTAATATTATCCATAACGTAAATTTATGGATAATTTACGTTATGGATAGTTAAGTTATAGTTAGTGAAATGGCGAGTGTTGTTAGTGAACTTCAGACGAAACAAAACAAAACAAAAAAAAGCGTATAAATTTACCTTTAAAATATTGTTATGTCCAATACTACAGAATTTAGATTAACAAATCTTAATTTAAATATTGGTACAATTTATCTTGTTATAAAGAAAAATCAAAATTACGTATATAAGTAAATAGCAAGAAAGCTCAAAAGAAAAGCAATTGATCCCGATTACTAAAATTTCCAGAAAACAGATTTGAATTACATCTAATTATGTAATAATCCCATTACCTAAGTCTTCGAAAAGACCTGATATAAACAGAAAATATTTTTTGAAGCCAAATGTATTTTCCTGAAATAAAAAAATAAATTGCTGTGTTATTATTTTTTTGCTCTAAATTGTTGAGATTTGTCACTAAAGGAACACTGCGCCAAAAATTTAAAAAAAAAAGGGGGGTGAAGGATAGTTCTGTATCTCCTGTTATACTGGGCCGATTGACGAAATTCAAACTACGTTTTTCATGCTTCGATAGCGCGACTTAGGATATATATTAGATTTATATATAGCATTGCTCTAATATAGGTATTTTGACACAAAATCAGACTTTTTCAGAAATTGTCAGGACTGCGTGCTCTATGCATACTCTTGGCGAACATATTCGTGAGGTAATTGAAGTCCTGATCTTGAACAGGGAGCTGAATGCAGCTATGTTCTGTGGTAGAATACTGCGGTAAAGTAGTAGAATAACTGCACGTAAGAAGGATTTAAAATCATCTTTTATTAAACCACTATATTTACAGCCACTTCCCAACTCGGGAGGGATAACAGAAAATAATGGCCGCACTTGGGTCTAAACTGAACAATCAAATGATTTAAACTAAAGTTAAGTAGAATTTTAAGTAGTCGTTGCTCACAGAGCTATAAACCCGAGGTTGGCCTCTAAATGATCAATGGTGCGTAGCAAGATTTAGCTAATACTAACGCACTTAGATTATTTCAATAAGTAATAGAGTAACAGCGCTAAGGCTTAGAATTTAAATACTAGCTAGTCAGGCGAACGTCGAACAGAGCAGCAGTGATCTGAGACTAAAAGCTCTCTCACACCGAGAAGTTCCTTGCTAAAGCTTAAATACAAACTTGGCTCCACTTCAAATTAGCATAAAACTGAAACGCGCGCTCATTCTAACGGGAAGTTGAAATAAGAAACCATAGGAAAGGGAAATTTAAAATAAAACTTTGTTAGTTTAAACTAAAACCTTACAAAAAACCATACCAATTTTTCCCATATTTCGATTCCACGACTCAAATTATGCGTAGATATTAAACTTTGTAACTTTTGATGAAAAATTTATGCAGAAATTTAAAAATTTATCTTGGCACAGTTTTTTCAGTTTGCGCCAAAAATAATTCATTCCGCGAACTTCTTAATTTATAACAACCTATTTTCTTTTCCTTTTTTTACTGAACGCGAACGGAAAACATCTTTCATACTTTCAAATAATTTTAATAAAGTGCGTAAACCAGATTTGGCGTTATCCTCGTTTATAACAAATATGCCAAATTTCAAAACGTGCTAGTACGTAAATTCACACATATCTTAAAAAAATTTGAATAAAAAATTCTAATTTTTTGCAGCTGTGCCTAGAAATTTATATACTTTAAGAAGATGTTAAAAATTTTATAGGTTATAATACAAAACTATTTTCTAAAAATCTATAAAAAATATTTAAAAATAGATCGTAAAAAATGAACAAAGTTTATTAGGAATGAACCTAAATTTCGAAATGTGAAATAAAGATTCAAATAAGGTTAATAAAAAAGAATTATTAATAAATATATACCAAATACAATTAACATGAAGGAGCTAAAAGTTTGAGAGCTAATTTTTTAAAAACTACTCTTGCGAGTTTTACAAAACTTGACACTTTGGCATAATTTGAGTCGTAGAAACGAAATATGGAAAAATATTAGTATGCTATTTCAGAAAATGTCCGATTTTGTGTCAAAATACCTATATTAGAGCAATGCTATATATAAATCTAATGCATATCCTAAGTCGCGCTTTCGAGGCATGAAAAATGCAATTTGAAGTCACATCAGTCGCACTTGATCTTTGCTACATTTTAAACTTTCTTGCACTTGATTTCATTTGCATGATATAAGCAAATATATATAATGAGAATAAAAAGAATATAGGAAAATGTCTGATTTAATCTATTAGTAATATAACTTAAAATAATTGCCACAATATATATACATATGTAAGTTTATTCATTAAGGCACATTTTAATTAATTTAGAATTAAGTAATTTTATACAATAACTGTATTATTGCATAATTTATCTTTCTGTGGTATTCTTCCGTTAACGGGACCAAGTGCAGAAATGGTTCTTTTCTGCTGTCGGGATCGGATTCAAAAATGTGTGTATGCATGTATGCATGTGTGACTGCATGTACAAACCTACATACATACGTACATATATACATGCATGCATGAACACACACATCCGTAAAAACATGCATGCATTTCTGAATCCTGTCCCGAAAAGAAAAGAATGCCCTTTCTCATTAATATATAATATTACGAAAGACTTTTCGTATCTTGTTCATAAAAAATAGATGCTTTTTTCAGGGCACTAACGGAAAGTCGAAGTGATCTCTATCTCAATTGTAAATGTATAAAAATTCTCGATGTTTTCGTGTTGAAAAGAATTAAAGGTTTTCCTTTAGCATTACGTTTAATGTTAATGTTTCGAAAGGAATGAATATTAATCATTGCCATCTGGGAAGAAAAAACACTTTGCATGATGTTTAATATATGACATTCTCGTTTTGTTCTATATATGCGAAAAAGTAAATAAAACTCGATTTTTCAATTTCTTTCAAATATAATTTCTTCCATGAAATTACCTTTCCACACAAAAGAGAGAAAAAGAAAGTATTTTAAATAATTATTATATTTCGTACCAATAAGCTTGGGAGAATATTATTTACTACTGTAACTATTACAAAATGGAGTTAGGAAGAGCAGGCTGCAGAATTAATTTATGAATTGCATGAATATAGTGGTAAACCAATTTTACACGACTTACAACTTAAAATATGCTGAAAGGGAAGCCAAAGGTATGTCATAATACTGCCCAAAATATCTTTACTCAGAAACCTTATAATAGAAAGTTTATAATTATAGAAGCGAAACTATTAAATGATTCTTCACTGCTCGCAATTCGCTAACGTTCGCCGACGATTCGCGTGTTTTCCTTCTATGCTTGACCAGAAAAAATTACAATATAAAAATTTCAGATTAAAATCAATCTAACATTTCGAAGAACTTACCATTCATGAAGTTCACACACTTCTAATAAAAATAAATCGAAATATAAAATTCGCGCTTCGAGGTATGTATGTTCGGGTGGAGTACACTACGTGTGTGCGAAATTTGGTGCCACTAACGTGCCGCCATTTTTCCATTAAGCGAGAAACGTGCATGCTGTACATACATACGCACAAATTCGTCATTATTTATTGAAAGAGATGACTGACAAAAGCAATCAGTAATTAGCAATTAGTAACTAACTCAATGTCACGGGTTACATACACACAACGTAACATTAGCACGATGTCACAGACAGACAGATAGAAAGAAGTACAGGGGACACCAAACATCGCCATGGGCAAAACTGATATCGCCCCACTACACTAACTATATATGAAAGTACACCCTCACGGGGCACGCTAGCGCCATGCTCGGGCATTTGTTTATATTGCACCATTTATAATAGTTATATATTAAAAGTGTATAGTTTACATTACAGATAATATTGACGTAAGATATACTTTACACGAGTACTTTGCAATTACACGGGTACTTTGCAATGCTTGGGCATTTGTTTATATTGCAGCATTTATAATAGCATGATGTCACAGGTTGTTAGTAATCAGTAATTAACTTTCTGTTAAAAAAAAATCTGATGTGGCCACAATCTGATGTGATGACTTCCTTGAACGGCCTATTAAATTATACACATTTTTTGCTGCATTTCATTTAAACTTTTCTTTAATACTCATTTTTCTCCAGCCCTTACTTAATAACTATGGTAACGACTGCTGCGAAGAAAAAGGTACAATTCTGTAATTTGCTTAAATCCCTAATTACATTCCGCGCGGAGATGACGACACATTATAATCGTCTTCCCCTTGCTTATCCCTAAAATGCTTTTTCAATGGCCTGGCCATTTCATTATGTATGGAAGCACTTAATTAGCGGCCATCGTTGCCTTCTATGAAGGGACTCAAATTTACAACCGTGCCTTTTCCGGGATTCGAGCCCGGGTCCATCGCTACGGTAATCAGTGTCACTAACCACTATACCGGCTGGGCGGTTTTCATTTAAACTTATTTCCTCTAATTTCATTACAGATATATTTCTCATTCAATTAACCGAGTTCCCACTTCGTAGCAAGGTGAAAATGCATGAAATTGAAAATATCCTCATTAACAATTTTAAAACATAGAAAAATATTTTAAAAAAAAGTTAAAAACATTAAAAAAAACAAATTTTTACAATTAAAATTAGAGTTTATACGCCAAACGAAGCAATTTGGTCAGCCAGCGGGAAGACAGATTTTTCGGTGCACAGAACTGAAAGTTTACTTTTGGTCCCACTCTTGCAAAAGACACTAAACTTAATGCAGAAAATGACTTAATTCACTATTCTACTGAGACTTTCAAATGAAAACGAATGGCAGCTTCGTTAGGTTAATAGTACTTAAAAAACTTCTAAATTGTCGATAATTTTACAACTATTGTATGCAGATTAACTAAAGATATAAAAGCTTTAACCGGAACATAACAACATAATTCAGTCACTTTTAAAGCAAAAAATGCACAGTTTACTACCACATAAGAATAAAAAGCCCTGAGCTCACCAAGCTGGGCAATACAGAGGGTGCATATATACAGGGTAGTCGTAAAGAAACTTTGCCAACATCTGCACTTCTAGCTTCCGTTCCGTTAGCCAATCGAGATGAGATTGGAAATATAGTTATTCGGAGGTATGCGCTCGAGATTCTGTGAATGGCAAAAATACAGGAGCGCTCACGGTTACGGTTATAGTTACAGAAACTTGAAAATGTCGAATGGCAACACCAACCTTTTCCGGTCGTAAAATGTTCAGAGCATACAAAAACCCTAAATAGCGTTGGAACGGTACCGATATGTCCCAAAACGGACGTGTTATGCATACACAAAAAGGAGTTCTGAAAATCAGTCATCGAAACACGATCTGGGAGCACGCAGAAAATTTGCATATTACAGAGGCAAGATAACAATCACAGAACGCCGATCGCGAGATACTCAACGCAAGAAACCGAAAAATTACCAGGCGGGTACTCGAAGTCGTCATTCGGGAACTCCCACATGGCGACGAAATTACTCTTTCTGGGAAAGTTCGTGGTGAATTGATAAAACTGTATTTTCAAAATGGGATGAACCCTGCTACCTGAATTGCGTAGGCGAAATGCACTCAATGACATCGTTTGGATGCAAGATGGGGCATCTCCACATACAGCGAGGTTTGTTAAAAGGTCCTGGAACAGCATTTTGGTGATCGCATCATCTCAAGCCATTATTTTTTTCCTGGCCTCCGCGATCGCATGTTCTGACGTCTATGGACGTCTGGTTTTGAGGATATCTTAAATCCGAGTTTACCTGTGCAATCCGCAAACTTTTGTCGGATTTAAAGGATTCTATACGGCGTAAGTGCAAATACCCCTCATGCCATGTTGCGTTAAGCGGTATTGTCCACCGTCTCCCGATGCAATGCATACTTGCCTGTGATGGCACCCATGTGGAAAATGTTTGATCTAAATAAAGGTATTCTTTTGTCTGATATATGTTGTCATCAGTGATCAGTGTCTTGTCTCTGCCATATGTATATTTTCTGCATACGTCCAGATCGTGTTTCAGCGACAGATTTTCAGAACTTTTTTTTGGGTATGCATAACACGCGAGTTTTCATACATATCGGTACCGTTCTAACGTTATTTAATGGTTTTAGCATGCGTTGAACATTTTGCGACAGGAAAACGTTGGCATTGCCATTCGACATTTTCGAATTTCTTCAACTACAACCGTAACCGTGAGCGTCCCTGTGTTGCCATTCACAGAATCTCGGGGGCATACGTCCGAATAACTATATTTGCAATCTCATCTCGATCGGTTAACCGGAACGGATGCTAGAAGTGCAGATGTTGGCAAGTTTCTTTTTGACCACCCTGCATATTTGCATACATTTGGTGCGGGCGATTGCAACCAAAAAGGCAGGCACACAACTACATGCTATAGTAGTCCCATATACAAAATTTCAAGGTTCTGAGGCTGCTCATTTTTAGTTAATCGTTCCTTTACTTCGTAAAATGAAGTAAAAAGGATTTACGAAAGAAATAGCATAGTTAGAAAGAAATCTAAAGATTTTCATTGCCCCAGAGTAACTAAAATAACTTCAAATTTTCAATGCATTTCAATATATTTTAATGCAGAGCGTCAGTTTCGGTATAAAGGGTAGATAGATGTAAAATCTGCTAAAATAACAAGTCAAGATTTACAATTTAAAGTAGAAAACTAAAAGAAATGAAAGGTGCTTAAGATTTGACTGTTCAGCAACAGGAAGGTAAAATAAAAAAGCGAAGAGAAAGGAAAAAGTTATTATAACGTAAAAGAAAAAATACTACTGCTAAATTTCATTACAAGACGAACTGAAATGGGATTTTAAAGCTTAGGAAGATGAAAGAAATATGAGATTTATGATTTAATGCGAAAAGTATCGAACGAGAATACTGAAAGAGTAAAATAATAAGATCCATACAAAATATTATAAAAACCATCTATGCAGTTTAATACAACAAGCAAAAAATTTAATAAATTTAATATCAGGTTGCAAAGTGACATTAGGAGATTTAGGCAAAATTTTGTTAGAAGTAAAGGTAGAAAATGAGCGTAAGGATATTTACTGACAGTAAAAATTGAAAGAAGAAGAACAAAAGCTGTAATTGATAGAAGCTTTTCTGTGTCATTTATTTATGCATAACAATAAATGTAATTTTTGTTTCTTTATCTATATACTGGCGAAAATTCCCGATGCCGGTTAAGTTAGATTCAGAGTAATGCATCTAACAACAGAGAGAACGATACCGCTGTAATCCTTCTCTAATAACGATGCAACAAATACGATTCATAGTCATACAGTTTTCAGTCTAATGCGATATGGAACCCATATAAAAAATTTCGATAGAAAAATAAGCTCATTCCCTCTCATGATATCAGCAACAACGATATACAGTTTTTAATGATTTTTGTCTTTTTAATCAAATGGACGTAAAAGCTCCACCAGTTCCATCCAATGTTTCACCTATATTCAATTTTAGTCGATTAAATGTGGCAAAACATTTCATAATTCATCAAAAATCAATAACGCGAACAAACAAACAAACACACAAGCAAACATCCTTCTTTATATATATAAATTTTGTAAAATTTATAAATTTTTGATTAACAAACTCTACGATTTGAAAGCGAGCAGTAGTGGCACTTTTCGAAATAAAGCATATTTATATCCAAAGCGCGACACTGTTGCCACTCGAAAAAACGAGTGCGAAAATTATCGTTTTTCCGAGTTTTTAATTAACATCTCGGCTAATGAAAGTCGTACGAAGATGGGAATAGCCGAAATGCCTTCCCACGAATTTTTGGAGTCGGGAATAATGTACATAATGTTTGGCAATGCTATTTTTATTTCATCGTAAAACTTAGAAATGTTTTATTAACAAACTCTGGGATTTGAAAGCGAGCAGTGGCAACAACATTCGAAATAAAGCATATTTTCATCTTTAGCTTGCGAGACTGTTGCCACTCGAAAAAAAGAGGACGAAAATGATCGTTTTTCCGAGTTTTTAATTAATATCTCTGATTTTAGCTACTTTTCTTTGGAAAATAGTGGACGTCGACCTTTTCCAGGACCCAGAAATGAATTGTAGAAAGTTTGGTGACGATACCTATAGTAGTAACTGAATTATTAGAGGACAAACCCACAGACTTTCTTCTTTATATACAGGGTGTTTATAAAGTCCCGAACACATTTTGATGTTTAATAACTCATAAAATAATAAAGATAGATTAAAATTAATAACATAAATGGTTAGATAGACTCAAAATTTTCCTGACCCTTGTCTATGAACTTCCCTTCGTCGCACGGAGAATATCAACTCGATATTCAATTTCACGCCAGGTACCGGCAAGCACGTCCACAGAGGCTACTGCGGCATCCACAGAGGCTATTGCGGTTGTCATTCTGGCTTTTAGGTCATTTCATGTTCAACACTCTCCTCCTGTAAACGTTGTCCTTTACAAATCCCCAAAGGAAAAAGTCCAGCGGCGTTATATCACGTGATCTGGGTGGCCAAGGAATTGGATCTCCTCGCCCAATCCATTTTCCTGTAAAATAGTCATTCAAAGAACTGCGCACGATGGTACCCCAGTGAGGTGGTGCACCGTCTTGTTGAAAAAAGTACTAAAACAAACACATCAAAAGTAAACATAACGTTGCAATAGTTGCCAAAAACAAAAGAGAGAAAAATGCTATTAATAAGCAGACGATATTTAGAAAAGTACAGATATTTAGACTGGAAAATGAAATTATTTGAAATGAACCACACGCGCAGACGATATTTATAAAAGTAAAGATATTCAAACCTGAAAAGGAAAATATATAATTTATTCCATCAATAAATGCCATAAGTTTGTTTATATCTTCATTATTTTATGAGTTATTAAGCACCAAAATGGGTCCGGGACTTTATAAACACCCTGTATATATAGATTTCCTCCGGTCTGCGTGCAATAATCATGGCTGGAACTATGGTTACTTGATTAACTATATATGTTCCCGCGAAATAATTAATGGACATTTGACAACTACTTTTAACAAACTATTTTGAGGATTATGAATCACATCTGCGGTTATTATTTGTAACTCCTGAGATTTGGGGATTCATAACAATGTAAACATTTCTTCTTCCTTTTTAGTATTGCTGAAAAGTTTGTATAACAGAGTAACCATACACACCTTTTCTACGAAAGTCCTTACCTGACCTTTATTTTCACAACCAATGAACGCAGACAAATACTTCCAGTTATGAAAATGTTTTAAATGGCGCAAATATTCACGATTTAGCATTTTTAGGTTTAAAAAAATTGATTTCTTGAAAAATACGAAATTTACCTTTTTTATGCATTCATCCTATTCCTATATATACACATTTAGAAAAATGTTGTACTCCAGGATATATGTTTCCCGCATGACAGAAATCTACCGAGATATTTACTATTGAATTCTGGCATCATATTGAGGGGCCGTACACAAATTTATAAGTGAAATGCTTGGCCGAGTAGGTAACTAAAAATAAAATATCAGTTTGAAAAAAGCTTTCTGATGCTAAGAGATCAAGTGACTATGCGGACTATGAAAAATATTGATGAACATAAATTTTTTTTAAAATGTAGATTTCTTTCACAGAATCTGACAAAATTTGTGTTCTAGAAAACTCTGACAAACTTTAATACAAGCAGCTCAAATCTGACAAGCTCAATTCAATACTAGCAAGCAGCTAATTCGTAGTATTATTTACTTTAATTAAAAAATCTGATGTGTACACCACATGACTTCCTTGTACGGAATATTAAGTTTTACGCATTTTGCATTTCATTTACACTTATTGGATTGAATTAAATCTACTTCGTTGATAGCGCATGAACCAAAACAGAAAAAATGCACTTTTTAAAATTCACTATATTTATTTACTATAGCGACAATATAGCGCTAGGATCATTTACAAAGTTACATCTCATTCATTTTATAATTCAGAATGCACAAAAATTATATCATCTGAAGAATTATCTAATCGTTGAAATAAAAGAAATTAAACGAATAAAAAAGAAACAGTTTTTTACAGACGATTCAGCGCCGCTCACTTAGTGTGCATGCGCTACTTGTAAACACTTTCGTCCGTCCGAGACATACTGGCGGCAATATTTGCTGCAAATATGAAACACTTACTTCCTCGAATTTCATCAGAGATATATATATATATCTCATTCAATTAATTCAGTTCTCCCTTCGCGGCAAAGCAAAAGTACGTAAAAACTCAAAATATCTTCATTAAAAATTGAAAGGTATAGAAACACATAAAACACCAAATACAGTTAAAACAATTAAAAAAATAAATTTTTACAATTAAAATTAAAGTTCCTGCGCAGAAACAAGCACTTCGGCCAGCAGGCACGAAGGCAGATTTTTCGGTGCACAAAACTAAATGCTTCCTTTTGGTACCTCTCGGCAAAAAGACACTGAAGGTGCAGAAGTCTTTCACTATTCTGCTGTTTAAAATGTAAATATGGCTTATCTGGCAAGAACAGTTCGGCTTAGCCGCAATTAAACGACTTTAAATTGTTGATAATTCTACAACTATTGCATTCAGGTTAATTAATGTTATAAAATCCTTAACAGAAAAATAAAAACAACACAATTCCATCATTTTTAAAGCAAAAAATACACAATTTACCGACATATAAGAATAAAAAAATCGGAGCTCATAAAGCAGAGTAACAGAGTGGGTATACCTGTATCTATCCATCTCTCTATATATTTTTTGGGGGCGACCGATTGCAACCAAAAAGAGAGGTGCACAACTAAATGCTATAGTAATACTATATACAAAATGCTATAAAGCTACTCTTTCTGGAGTTATGCGAGATAGATTCATACATACGTAACGCACGTACGTACAGACGCCACAAAAAAGTGTCTTCTGAATCCATTTTGTTCCGATAAATCGATTGGGTAAAAAGAGTCTTTTGTATTGCCCTTATGTTCGGATGCCATGCAAAAACATCTTTAAGTCGCATTTGATAGCGGCCAAAATAGATATTTTCCTTGAAATATGGTACCGGAATTTTTCGTGCTTACAATACTTCTTTGACATTGTACAAGTAAGTAAAAAGGAGAAATATTTGTATTTTCAATAACTTTTTCTACGATTACTACATTATGATTCTAAAGTAATAAAATTCCATAAGAGTACTAGTAACATATTCTCAGACTTTGAAGCCATCTTACGAAATGCTTATAAGTTACTTGCGTGAAAATTCTTTCAGCATACCAAATGTAATAGTTTTCTTACAAAATTATCAATCGAAGACACTACTAAAGCATACAAAAACATCATTGAACGGTATTTAAGGGTAAAAAGTAACCCTCGAATTATTTTAAGTTATTAATTAACAGCTCTTCAATTCAAACTGAATATGACGTCAAATATTACAAATTTTGAAATTAAATATGTCGGTCAATTTTTATCGTACGAATGCTAAACGTTCTGTATTTTAATTTTTATAATGATTTATTTTAATTTTTATAATTATAGAGTTTTTCTAAATATAATAGTAGAGACCAGACGAACGTATAAAATGTAAAATTTCCTAATGTTATCAAAACTGATGTCTTTAAAGTTGAAGAGCCATAACATGAATTTTTGCCTCATTTAAAACAATTTTATTGTTGGAAATATATGTCTAATATCAACGATTGCGAACATAAAGGCCAGGCAAGAGCTTTCGTGGACACAGAGTATAAATCTGGGTTCTTTTCCAGCGAAGTCCACATATGATCGAGGGAAGAGAGCGCTAAACAATGGCAGTTCCATCCATGTTCAAATACTGGTGAAGTGGCTTGGTGTATAATAGGAATTTTCATGGTTTTCCCCATGTGTAACGTAATTATGAGATAATTTCCTTTGAAAACCTTTCCAGGAAAACATTCATTTTGTTCGTGTCCTTCGGCATAATCAAAATGAATCAAATCAAACAATTTTCCTCGTGGCAAAACATACAAAATCATGTTATTGCTGTGGCTTATCTCACTTGTCTGACACTAACATCAGAACAAATCCATGAATTTCATCGTAGCAAGAAACACAGAATTGCCCCTCTGTTGTTAGCATGGACGTTGGGCATATTTTAGATAACGTCACAACTCTGTTTAATTTCACCCTAATTTTGTAGGAGAATCCCCCAGCGGACAGGTTCAAGGATTTCTCATTCCTCTTTCCTTAGAATTAAAACATTCTTCTTTACTGCCACGAGAGGATTTTTAGCTCGTTGTGTATTTAAAGTGCTTTCATGTTGCCAAAACACTACAAATTTACAATCATCAAAGTCCTCTTCAGGTTGCATTGAAGACGAAAATACCGCGCAGAAAACAAAACAACGCAAGGAGAAATTTATAAAATAAAATTCCCTGAGACATAAGAAAGCAAGGAAAAGCAGTTCTAAAACATCCTCATTGAAAATAAAGCGGTTAAAAATTTTTGCACTTTTAAAACATCGCCGTAAAACGTATCGTGGTAAAAAAATAAAGCAATTCCAAATCATTGCATGATGATAATATCGCAAACATATCTTTTTCAGACTTTAAAAATCTTAAATGTGTGTTCGCGTAATGATCTGTGAGCGCAAGAAGAAATGAAAAATATTTTTATCTTTATATTTTATATTTTTGAATTAACTAATAAATTTTTACTGAAATAATAAGGAAGAAAATTAAGCATTTAGATGTTGAAAATTAGTAGAAAATTATGACTACCTATAAGAGTTAATAGAATTTTAAACTTATGTAGTTACCTATTAAAGGTTATCATTTAATTAATCTCTTTTATACAGTTGTTTAGTAGTAATCTCTTTATATAAGTTTGGATTGATAGCGCTAACTGAAAACTTTTAAAATATGAAAATCCGTACCTGCTACGGATGCGTGTTATGCGATGTTTTGCAAGTGCTTTATTTTCTTCCACGATGTTTTAAAACTGAGAAATTTTTTATTTTCTTTATTTTCTAAGAAAATGTTTTAATCATGATGTTTTAGAATCGAAGTGTTTACTTTTTTTTAGTTTTACTTTTTTTCCCTCCAACGATGTTTTGTACAACGATGTTTTCCTCTTACGTTGTTTTCTCCGCTACAAATTCGTCCGCGATGTATTTGCAATGGACACTTTTAACTCCAAGTCCAACAATACAGCAGCCAGTAATACTAATCACTATGCCGGTCATGGCGGTTTAAAAAAATACATAAAAGAGAATTTCCGACAGACAGCCAAGTGGGCTTAAGTTAAAAATGTTTTTTTTTTTTTTTCCTGTACAGTGCTGCCACTGCTGGCTTTGAAATCAGTGAGTTTCTTAATCAAAAATTCGTTATAAAGTTCTACAAAATATAAAATTGGTAATAAACGAAATTCAAAATTCGGGCTTTCATGGCCTATATTCGGGTAGAGGACTACGTTATTCAAAATTTGATAACTCGAGATACCGTTGTTTTTTCACAATGCAAGAAACATCCATCCATCCATGCAGATTATCCATTGCTCAATTTCTTTAAATATAATATGAGGTGATGATATTTGGTGGCAACAACTTGAAAAGTCATACAACGCATTGAAGTGTTAAAATGCCGTTTCGAGACTAATATCCCATTCGAGATTAACGTCACTTTTGAGCTAGTAATAAAACAAAATTTAAAAATTCATTAATTTAGAGTTTTGTAATCATTATTGCGTTTTACAATAATTTATATATCCTTCCTGATACTGAAATAAAATAAAGACATAATACTAAAGCAGTGATACTGTATTTTAAATAAAAGATTTGCCTCGCACGGCCATAATGCAGTTATTAGGCATATTAAATTGAGAATGCTAAAGATAATTTTAACTAAATATTTGCAAGTTGGAATACATATCAAATATTTCTTACCATTTAGAGAAAAAATACTTGTTAAGTTCTCGAATTCCATTTCAAGTCAAGTTTAATTTATCATTACTTTAGGCTAATGAAAGAGAAAAGAAATAAGAAAGAAAAAAATATTTTTCTTTGAGGTTTTTTAACGGCGTTAGGTTATTTTTAACAATTACAAACTAAAATAGCAGTCATCTGCTGTTGCCACTTTCATCCGGTGGAATTAATTGAATTATGTTAAGCATATATTCGCAAACCAATTTTCGCTGTATTTAAAGTACGTCTCGGCGCGCATGTAATCTGCTTACATTTTACTTCTTAGTGGAAAAAGTTAACTAGATAACACCATCACATTACTAACTTTTTTTTAACATAGAATTATTTTTCCTTTGATTAACTTGTAGTACAAAAATATCTAAACATACAACGTGTCTGTCCGTAAAGGGCTTTATCCGGCATTTATTTTAGCAGCCATTGGTCGCAGACATATGCTTCTAGGGAAAAAAAAATGTTTTAAATGACGCGAAGAATCAAATTTTGACATCTTTAAATTTAAAAGATTGTATTTTATAACAATTCTGAAATTTAAGATTTTATACGTTTTTTCGGCCTCTGTACTTATATTTAAAAAATTTTAAACTATTCCTATTTATTTATGGATTCGTTTTAATGTGTTCTTGTTATTTATGGATATTTTCTTCTATTATGGTGTCAAATCGTTTCTCCAATACCCACGTTATTTACAAGCTATTTATAACTATCCAAGTATTAAACTTTTTAATCACTTTACTTGTAATTAATTTCTGTCTCTCATATGATTTAAATAATGCCTACATCATTGTACTTGCATAGCTTCCAACACATTGCAAATTCTATATAAAGCAACAGATTAGTTTTTATAATGTATGGATTAAAAAAAAATGACAAGCATTGTACATGAACTGTTATGGCAAAAAAATTATCACGATTAATTAATGTTTTTTAACATTATTAAATTAATGTTTATTGAACATTATTTTTTTCCAATCTGAATGTTGAAAATCTTTATCGCAGTATTTTAGTTTTCGTAAAACACTGAATATCGCTGTTGTTTCATACAAACGCTAAACTTTTTTCTCTCAAGCCCTGATTTCAGGCCTTTCCAGCATTTCTCCATTATTCAGCCCTTATCAGGCAAGTGTTCTGTGAGTTGAAATTGCCTTATTCGGAACTTGTAAGTCATCGGTGTCTAAATTAATTTAACTGGTGGTCTGTTATAAACGCAGAATGGAAGATTATTCCTATGCTTCTGTTCATATAAACACACAATTCAGCTTCTATTTCTAAAGATCACTGATAACGTTAAAAGTTGATATTAAATTAATGCCAATTAATATGCTGTATTAATGCTTAAAATTAATAAACTTATTTAAGAAACTGATAATATAAATTCACATTATCTTATTTCTAAACATTTTCTGTTCACCAAAAGTTACAAAATGTGGAATAGCTTAGAAAATAAATTTTTTTAAAAGTTTCCAAATTTTTGATACAGTGTCTAGGCAGAAAAATATTTACAGCGCAAATTTTTTATTCCACACACATTTAGTGTGAAACATCAACTGAATGCCGGTTATACATACGCGGATTATCCGTTCTGCAGGTTATCCGTGCATCCTCTATAAATGGTCTATAATTAAAGAAAGGATAAATCCTTAATTTTCTAGAATCGAATTCGAATTCTAAACATTTCTCAAATTTCTTTAATCTTATTTAAAGGACAAAAAGAAGATAGTAAAAACTTATTCAGTATTAAAGACTTTTAATAAAAGCAAAATATGAAATATATTTCATAAATACCAATATTAAAGTACGCTCCAGATATGCATAGTTTTATTTAATTTAATTAACAATTAATTTTATTTTGGAAGCAACCCTTAATGTCTAGTTACTTAACTTTCAGTGTGACTGCTGAAGAAAGTGCAGGAACCAGACAGGAAAACGGTTTAAGAAACCCTTTATTATAGTCTTTAAAATTCACAATGCGTCGACTTGACGCTAACAAATTACGCCTCGCTTGGGCGGTAGCTCAAATAATAAGACCTAAACTTAAAATTTAAAGATATGAACAAAACAGTAGAATTTTCCCAAGGCTTCAGATAAACCTGTTACCTAAACTGTCGAAGTCTGGTGGCAGTAAAGTAATAGTAGTTAAGCCACTGCTAACCAGCGATAAATACAGAATCAGAAGCTCGCGCTACCAGAGGCAAAGAACGTCTATGTAAAGAAGGAAAGGCTCCATAGACGTAATGTAAACCAGTTTGTCTTCTACACCGCTAGAAAGAAAAGGGAACATTCGCCAAGGGATTTGGCGACGGAACCTATTGGCGAGAATTTCTCCTCGGTGATGTACCGGACCCAGCCGAGATTTTCCTCCTCCGCCACGTCTATAGGAAATTAAGGAACACGGGTTAAGATGAATCGTTCTTTGACCTGGGAAATGATGAAATATTAGGTGAAGTTTCACTTTCACTGGCTGTTGAACTTGCATTTACATATATCGCAATTTGATGTCTGATTTTATATCCGTCAATATGAAGGGGAAAAAAATGGAGTCACACAGCTTTAAACTCTTGATAAACGTAACCGTCGAACCTGTTCGAACTTCGACATCAACTTCGAGCCTTGGCGCTTTTTGGCGACAGATATTTCACGCATGCGCAGCTTTTTCCCTTTTCGTTCGAAGATGGCCACTTCTGCTACTACGAAGTTTTCCTTCTTAACAATACATATTCTTTGACCAGAGGAACAGTATTTTTTTACTCCCTCTAACTTTCACTTCTAGAGCTCAAAATTTAAACCTTTTTCCCTACTTGTAGAAATTATATTCCTTCACGCGCGCTACCAAATTTACATATTCTGGCATTGACAATTAGGGGAATGAAGGCTTACAGGAAAGGAAGCATAACTTAACTGGTTAGTCAAAATAAATATAAATCCCTACAAACCTTTCCTATACCTCTCGTTTTCAACCCACGCTTTTTTGCCAGAATATTTCAATTTCGCGCATTATGCAAAAGAGGGTAGAAAGCTACTATGTAAGCTGGTGTCTGAGTTACTTCAGACAGAGCGTGTTCTGCCTTTGATTTTACGGCCATCCATATTAATTTTCAGTTAAATCTCCGTCAGTGGTAGGGCTAAGAGCCAACTACGCGTTAAAATATCTCTAGCAACTTCGGCTGATTATTCAGCTTAGATCTAGTTTTAATTTTAAACTTCTGTTTTCTGTTGCCACCAAAAGTATTGGCGAGGATTGTAGCGCCAGGAGTGCCATTTGTACATACTGTTCTTGAGTTGGATAAAAGGGTGTTTCACCCTCCCCACGTTTTGTTACTGATACAACTGAGCAAATAAATACGTCACAATGATCTAATCTTCAAAGTAACTTAGCTATAAACTTACGGTTATTAAAAAATTACCTATGAAATTTAGTTAATGAAAGCATAATTAAAGCTCTTGAATCTTGAGTTTCATTTTCTAACTAAAATTTAATAGAAGAAGAATATTCTATAGAAAGAATTTTGAGAATTTTGCCTTATACCCAAAATCTGTTATATCAAAAAATGCGAAAAGGTCTTGCAGCTACCGCAAGAGCAAAGTGCAAAATTATCATAATAAACATATACACATTCAGGGCGCCTAGAGGATTTTGGTGATTCAGGTGGTATTGTCTATAGTCACTAAAATTGCAATAATCGCGTTTAAGATGCGCTTCTGATGAACATTTAAAAAAACTGATATTTATAAAATTTCGAGTTAAAATGTTTAACGGATTTATGAGTTAGGATCCCAATGATTCAACTGGTGAAAAATATGGGACCATTCAAGACTACAAAGCTTAAATCTTCTTCGAAGATTAGCCGCTTGTGCGACTGTCTTGAATTATCACTTAGAATAGTTATTTTATATATATATATATATATATATGAATATTATTTGTAATAACTTCTTGAACTGCGTCTTTCCAAAATAATCCGTTTCATGCTGCATATGTAATCATGCTACAATGCGAATGGCTATCATCTAGTCACATTAAAGAAACTTTTTGCTATAAATATGGCTGCTAATAATGCGCAATTCTACATAATCTGACACAATTCGTCACAGATGGGATAAGTGACTGTTTTAAGTTGGTCGAAAGGATTTGTGAAGATTTGATCGCAGTTTTTATTTTTGAGAGATCCTATTTTTAGGGATCAGATTATATGGGTCTTCGTTTAAGAGTTTAGTGACTCTATCGATGTAAGTGTTCTTGTCCATGAAAACTATCTGGCCGCCTTTGTCGGCCTTTGAAATGATAATGTCCAGGTTAGAATGAATTTCGGGCATTGTAGTTCTTCCTTTCGCTTTGGAATTTGGTTTCAAAGGCTGATTGTTGAATTTCACATTATGGGCGATAAGATGCCTAATTATATCTTTCTGTGTATTTGAAACGTTACTGAATTTGAAAGCTTTCTCGAAGTCAAAATCTTTGGAATCGAGAGTTTTGAGGTTTGTGACAAGTTAATATTATATTTCAGAATTTGTTCTTGTTCTTCTGATAAACACTAGAAATATTAACTGTTGGCTTTATATTTACAGTGGGAAACTACTTAAATTGGAAGACCATAAAAGACGTTTTTGGAATTTAAATGCAAAGGTGATTTTTCGACGGTTAACTACATTCTTAGTTCTAGATCAAAGCTTTTATTCAATGGCAGTGAATTTTAGATATGAATTAGAGAGTTCAAAATAAAGCTTATAGTTCAAATTCAATTTTGGATAGCTGTTGACGTGTATCCCTTATGATGGACTGAAGCAAGGCGAGTTTGCAGTTTAAGAGATTCTTGAAACGCGATTGGAAGACTTTTAATTAGATTTCATTTGAATGAAATTGGGGATAAATATTTTACGTTTAATTTTTTATGTTTAATTTTTTACATTACGCGTAAAAAACTGATCCCCAATTTCGTTTAACTTACTTAGAAGTGTTTTAATTTCGAAGCATAATTTAGTTCATTTAGAAGCAACTTAACTCATTTAGAAGTGAGAAATATAAAAGTCAGATTGGAGCATGAACATTAAAAATACGTAACGTTTACCTGAATTAAAACGACGACGAAACTTTTTTAACGACATCAAAAATGCATAACGTTTGCCTGAATATATGTATGGTACATTATAACACGTTAATGAATGAACAGAAATGTTAAAAAATTTATGCAAAAGAAACATTATAAAAGCTGTAAAAAATATAATTAAATTATTGAAAAAATATAATTAAATTATTGTTTGTTTTCTAAAGAATTGACTTTTCAAGGTAAAATAAAATTCAAGGTAAAAGTATAATTAAATTAATGTTTATTTTGTAAAGAACTAACATTTCAAGGTAAAATAGTATTCAAGGTAAAAATATAATTAAATTAGTGTTTATTTTCTAAAGAACTGACTTTTCAAGGTAAAATAATATTCAAGGTAAAAATATAATTAAATTAGTGTTTATTTTCTAAACTGACTTTTCAAGGTAAAATAGTATTCAAGGTAAAAAAATTAAAATTTAGAAATTTAGGAAAAGAAAATTAATTGATTTCTAAATTTTAATTAAAATTTAGAAACTAAACAATAAATTATTGTTTAGTTTCTAAAGAACTGACTTTTCAAGGTCAAATAGTATTCAAGGTAAAAATATAATTAAATTAGTGTTTATTTTCTAAACAACTGACTTTTCAAGGTAAAATAATATTTAAGGTAAAAATATAATTAAATTAGTGTTTATTTTCTAAAGAACTGACTTTTCAAGGTAAAATAATATTCAAGGTAAAAATATAATTAAATTACCGTTTATTTTCTAAAACACTGACATTTCAAGGTAAAATATTATTTCTTTATAAAATGCACAATAATTTGTGGACTGTCACGTTTCGTCATAATCGATCCTTGGATACAAACTACTAGATTATGTTTTGCTATACACAAAAACAAAAACGTAAGCTAGTTTAAATGTGTATTCATTCAGTAATGACTTATTTATAATAAATAAAAATATGATTATAATGGTACTTATTTCTAATGGGATTAATTTATGTTAAATGTGTATAAAATGGAGGAAAATTAAGACCAAGAAAAAGACTATATAAAAAAAGGAAGCACTGCTATAAATATATGTACAAAGGAATTAGGCACTTAACTAATATGAAAAGTTAAAAAAGACAATGTACAAACATCGGTCTAAAATATGTATTAAAACTTACTGGTCCACTTAACAAACCAGCCGCTTGTTAAATACTTTCAAAGTATAACAGAATCGATAAAAGTGACGCCTAGGTTTACGAGAAAGTTTTTGAGGCAAGAACGAAGACTTGTACACGTGATTAGTTGTCGAGAAACTTTTAAAGTGCAGTCTTCTTCTTCGCTGTAATTTTCGCTGTGAAGGCGAATATATTAGAGATTTTACAATTTAGAAATATGAAAATTAATGAGTATTAATTACTAACTTTCCTTCTACTCTCCCAAACAAGCAGTTAATTTCACTATTTTAATTAAAAATTGATTTCTATTCATAATCTACCCCAATTTAAAATTTAAATCTAAAAAGTCTCTCCAAAATTCTTCCTAATTCTTCTTCCTTTTTAATTTAATATTTAGTATTTTACTTTTTTATTTTAAAACCAAAATATTTAAAATGTTTAATATGTTTACAATGTTTTCGTTTTCACAGTTTTAAACGATTGAAATTCTGGTTTGCGTTAGCATCATTAATAGTATAGCTTTACTAATCAGTAGTAACAATCTTTAACTATAGTCGCTTTTATATTACCTCCAATTTACATTACATACGTTCTTTTGAATTGTTTTCTTCTTAGAAGTAAATTTTAAATTTAAATTCATCATTTCGCTTTAATTTTAACTTTACTCCAAATCTGATTTGATTCATATTTTTATAATTTTATTAGCATTTTACTTTATTTATACAATAATTTTATTTTTATTTTTTCCACTTTACCAAGCAGCTCAGACCGTTTCGTTCCATTTCATTGCACACAGATCTGGAATGGAAAGAACACTAATTATTTTTTTAATATTAAATAATTTAATTATTAATTACATTTTTTTTCCTTAACCACTTCTACATTTAACAAATTTAGGCTTATTTTTTTATTATATAGTTGCCTTTGGAAACTTAAATATTATACCAACTAGGTAATGTAAGTTACTTGTTTCCAAAACATTTTGGGTATTTTAACTGTAAAAAAAATATTTCTGATTTCGCCTCACATCAAGAACGCTTGGCTTAAAATGCAATTACTTTTGTTCTGAACATCATTTCCATCTTACAAAAACATGTTTGTTTCCCTTGTATTTTTATCTGTTTTTTGGCTTATTCCCCTTCAAATAAAAATCAAAAAATTTTTAATTTAGTATTTTAAAAATATAGACTTTTATAGAGATTTCGAAATTTAGTTTTTTCTAGGTTTTTCCGAATTTTGCGTTTCTTCATGGCTTGTGCGTATGTCATGTTACTTTTCAAGTTACTAATTCCAAAAAAAAGTAAAATTCTTCTTTTGATTAAAGAATTTACTTATTTTAGACTTAACGTTATGTTGTGCAATTAATTTCGAGTCTCGCCGGAGCAAAGTATTAGCATTCTGAATGAATTCAAATAATAAAAAGAATTTCATTTTTAAAATTTTAATTTCTTACCCGTGTTTAATTTCGCTTAATTTACTTTAAATCAGTTCATTTTAATTTTAATTTTCTTAAAGTACTTTTGATTCATTTTCTGATTTATTGAATTAGTTTTGACTCTTATCTAGATTTAATTCAATATTGTATGAATTTTGCTACATTCATTTGTTTTTATTTCAGTTTTTATATTTCTTTCAGTTTTGTTTTTTCCTCCTGTTAGTCCGTTTGCTACTTCAAGAAGATTTTAATTTTGTGTTAATTACCTCTTGATATATATATGTAAGATAAAAAAAGATGTAAATCAAAATTATAATTTAAATTAACCCCTAATTCCCTTTACTTCTTTCCCTCTGTTTTAAAAATGGTAATAAATTCTCTGGACTGCGCCATTTCTAGCTCATTCCATTTTGCAAGGCCTGCGCAGCGCTGATGACGTAATAATTGGAAACTGAAACTTTCAACTGAAACCAAAACTTTTATCTTCGCGTGCTTCCATATTGGCTAACTAAGCACTTCAGTTGCTCTCTCTTCACTGCTTGTTCGCTATTTCGTTGTGCGCGCTTCCTATCGCAATACTTTCCGAAATGAAAATGTTCTTGAATAGGCACGACTAGAGTGCCAAGTGATGTGGCCACGAACATCAATCAACTGGAAAATAAAAATGGAATTAAAACCGCCTCGACTGCAAGTTTCTTTATTTTATATAGCTATTATGCATGGACGCTGCTCCGTCTTTTCCTTGCATTTATTATTACACACACACACACACACATATATATATATATTTGTAAGATATAACAAAATACGATGGCGACGCTAAGAAATGATTGGCACCCTCAAAGTTGACTATTTTAGGTTCTCATTTCAAGCAGCGTTGTGTAATATGGAAAGATCTCGAGTTTGGGAGAACAGATGAACTTATATGTAAGATATAATAAAATACGATGGCTACGCTAAGAAATTATTGGTAACCTCAAAGTCGACTATTCTAGATTTTATGTTCTTCCCCTAAGTTCATATGTTCTCCCAAATTCGAGATCTTTCCATACTATATAGCACTGCTCTAAATGAGAACAAAAACCTAAAATTAACCAATCACAACTTAACTGTACTTATACACCTATCTAGTATAAATACTACTTCGCGCGCAATTACTTATTCCTTTTCCTAACTTCTGCCATGCAAAGATCTCCACGCTGCTATACGTATTTGCTTAAAATGACGTCGTGTCTTTCTACCTGTGTATATAAAAATATTGTAATTGCTAATGATCAAAAGTTATATTATCTACAAAGAAATGATTCTGATGTGCCTAAAAATAAAGATGGTAATTCGCCGAAATTAGTTTTGTCAACATCTTCCTTTTGCCTTTTGCACTCAGCCATCAGGAATACGCCTTAAAATCTCTCTCACACACACACACACATATATATATATATA
>KK118869.1:79176-129314 GCA_000611955.2 Stegodyphus mimosarum
ATTATTTAAAAAACATATATCAACAACGTAACTTAAATTCATACTCACACTGGAATTATGAATCGGTAAAAATACTATTTTTTCAAAGGCAAAATACAATTGTAAAAATAACTAGTGAACCGGACGTGCTTGGTTTTGAACTTAATTTGTCCATTGTTTAAGTTATTATACATATATGTGCGGATTACTATCAATTTAATTCAATAAATTTATTATTAAAATAAAATTAATTTCAAAATCATCTGTTTTGAGTCGCAGACAAATTAAAACGGATTACCTTATAGAACTTTAAATTCATTAATTCAGAATGACCAAAAAATAAAATAGTTTTTAAGAATGATATGCAGGCATTTCGTACATACAGCCCATTCTAAAGCATATTACAATAAAAATTTCTTAAAACGATTACTTGTTATTTCATACTATTTTGGTCTTTTATGTAGGTTCTACTCTTAGAGAACAGGATCATCGGTGACGTCTGTGTGAGAACACAGACCAACTTGTATTAGTCAACGATTGGTTGTCTGTGAGAGGTGAGCTTCGTAACAGTTTTTACTACATATTCTTAAATTACTACGAGTGATTCATTCAGTATCCATTCATAAATTACTCATATGTGCTCTCACAAAGTTTAATTTGATTTGAACTTTTTTTAAGCTTTCAAGCTTACAAGCATGAAAATTTATATCTTCATATCAGAAAAAGCATTCAAGATTCCTCAATCTAATTTAGATAATAATTGAAAACCAAATAAAATAAGCAAAATAAATTAAATGAGCTTCTAATTGAGGAGAAAGATTTCTAGCCCCCTCCGCTAATTAAAAAAAAGTGCTCTTTCGTTAACAATTTTGGAAACTATAAATAATTGAATGAAGTTCAGTTTAAATGAATTAAAGCAACAAGGCACTTCTAGTCGATTCTTAATTCCCTTAACATTTTTTTGTGATATTTTTGTACACAAAATAAAATAAATACAGACAAAACAAGAACTTCTTTCACGAACTTTGTACTCTTCAATCATGTGCTATTTTAACTAATTAATATTAGTTTTAAAAAAGACTTGATACAGCAAAAAAATGTTAAAACATGAACCTTCGTCGCTTCGGAACATTTAATTAAGCTCATTATCTTAAACTCAACGTCTCCATTTGAGTTCCTAATTTATTGCAATGATAACTAAATGAGAGTTAAATTGGATAAGGCACAAGTTAGAAAGATTCGTACAGCGCGTTTTTACAGTGAAAGTTCAGAAAGTGCGTTTTTTTTTTTTTTCATTTCCGTTTTTATAAATTATGATACAAAGTGCTGGTTTTCATCTTTTCTTCATAGAAAACGAAAACACAAATTGAAAATTGTGGGTTAGAGCGTAACATCTCAAACGGCTTAACATTAAAAAAAATTGTTAAAAGTATAATACCATTATCACAATTAAAGAACAAATGATTCTATTATAGCTGCGCCATGTAACGACATTAGAAACATTTTTTAATGCAAACAAAGATGAAAATCAAAACACTCAAATAAATTAAAACACTCAATCGATTTCAAGGGCAGCTACAGGTTCCTCCTCATCATTAGTTATAAAGTTGCACGGATTCTCCAGAAATTCAATTTTCAAGTCAGTTTCTCCCCTATCAATAAAATTCACGGTTCGACTCTAAAAGATTGCGTTTCTGACTTTTATTCTTGGTTAATTTATAGTATATCTGTCAGTGGGGCTTGAGATATATTGGCCAAACAAAAAGAGCGTTAAAGTTTCGTATCAAGGAACATGAATTTTATGCCCGAAAGGGCGAAATTAACAAGTCTTCAATAGCGTATCATAGTTGGAAATTTAATCATAATTTTGACTTTGGATCTGCAAAAATTATCCAAAAAGCTTCTTCCGTTGGTGAATTGGATTTTCTTGAAGCTTTTCATATTCACAAACATTTAGCATGTTTAGTGAATGATTTTTTTAAGTCCAATCCAGTCCTTCCCAACGCTTTTAAAATTCTATTAACATAATTCTTGGTTATTATTTTTTCCGATAGATGGCGTTACCTCCTCGCGCATGGTTCTACCCGAGGGTATAAAAAGCCGTTACTGAGGTTGCTTTCCCTCTCTAGAAATTTCCTTCTCCTGATGAGGAGGAACCTGTAGCTGCCCTCGAAATCGATTGAGTGTTTTAATAAATGTACGCCAAGGTTGTTTCAGCGATTTTCATTGTCACATTGACGTGTCTCTCTTCTATTCTAAAGATGAAAATGTTCACAAAAATTATTTGTTTAAATATCCTGTAATCGCGTATTTTATTTTTAGTGCATGGTTTAAAAAAAATGTGATTTATTGAGACAATACCTCAATAAAATTTTATTCTTAGACTATGAAAAATCTCTATGTCTGTATGTTGTACACTACGAAAAAAAAGAGCAACAGTTCTATATCTCCCGCTGTATTGGACTGATTGACCAAATTCATTTTGCGGTTCTCATATCTCGAAAGCGCGACTTAGGACATGAATTAGATTTATATATAGCATTGTTCGAAGTTAGGTATTTTGACACAAAACCGGACTTTTTCTGAAATGACATGCCAAGGTTTTTCCATCTTTCGAGACTCGAAGTATGCCAAACTACCAGATTTTGTAAAAATAGCAAGAGCCGTTTTTAAAAAATTGGCTCTCAAAGTTTTAGCTCCACGATATTAATTGAATTTGATACATATTTATTAATCTCTCTTTTTTTTATTAAACTTATTTGTTTCTTCCTTCCACATTTCGAAATTTAGGTTCATTCCAAATCAAATTCGCCCATTTTTTATGATTTATTATTTAAATTTGTACTTTTAAATAATTTTTATGAATTTTTCGATAAAAACAAATTTGAATAATAAGCTATAAAATTTTACCATCATCTCAAAGTAGATGTATTTCTAAGCACACATACAAAAAATTAGAGTTTTTTATTCAAATTTCCGAAGATATACGTGAATTTATACATCGGCGCGTTTTGAAATTTGGCATATTTGTTGAACGCGATAAGAATATCAAATGTGGTTTAGGCACTTTTTTCAAATTATTTGAAAGTAGGAACGATTGGATATTTTTTCAGCTCATGCACAATGTGAAAATAGAAAGGCAAATAGGTTGTCATATATTAAGAAGTTTGCCAAGTGAATTATTCTTGGCGCAAACCGACAAAAATGCGCCAAGGTAAATTTTAGAATTTCTCCGTAAATTTCGCACCAAATTTTACAGAATTTAATATTTAGGCGTAATTTTAATCGTAGAATCAAAATATGGAAAAGAATTGTCATGTCATTTCAGAAAAAGTCCCATTTTGTATCAAAATGCCTATATTAGAACAATACTATATATAAATTAATATATATCCTAAGTCGCGCTTTTGAGACATGATAAACGCAATTTGAATTTCATCAATCGGCCCAGTAGAACGGGAGATATAGAACTGTCCCTTTTTTTAATTTTGCGTACACACCTCGCATTGTGGAAAAACAGCGTCACCTAGATTGATCAAAGTTTGATTACATATGGTCTTCCCTCGAACACGGGGACGGACTCGATGCCCGAAGTTTGAATTTCGAAATTGTTTTTTATTCTTTTTATTCTTATGTTTTAAGCTAATTTAATGAAATTTTGATTAATAGATTCTGCTATTTAAAAGCAATGTGTTGCCATTCCAGAAAGCGCAAGTTTTTTATATTTCGAAAGTAATCAGAAGGCTCTGCAATTTAAAAGAAATTTGTTGCCACTTCACTAAACAAAATATAAAGTATTGAATTAAAGTATTGAATTTTTCTTGCAAATCCAATCTGCCTATTATTATTAACAAACTAAGCGGTTTAAAAGCAATAAACTCATTTTGTGTCTATTACTCTTAATTGCTAGCTGCTTTGATTAAAGCCTTTGCAAATCTTTTCTTTTTTATAATAATAATTTTGGGCAGCTAGCCGTGCAAACGGCTAGTGTACTAAACAGACTCGCGTCTGGAATTGCTTAGATTGGTACTCTTTGCAAGTGCATTCCAAGCCCTTCATTCGGACTCCTGGACAAGGTAACTGTCTTTCCTATATATGAAGTAATAAAATGTTGAACCAAGTTTTACGCTGTCGACTAAGCAACATTAGTGCTTTCGTTCTATTTTAGTAGGTTAGATGGTAAATGAACAGTGTAGAAAAGCATATTCTGTGGAATAGCGGGAGTAGTGAAACAATTCGATGACGATGAAAACGAAAACGGAATGGGCAGAGAAAATAAGTACGGCCTGTTCTGGGGAGTCAAACTTCAGAATTTGTTAATAAAACCAGAAATAAATGAGGACTTTATGTTCCGTGGTTATAGCTGCTTCTTTTAAATGAATACAACACTTGAATGTTTCTTCATTGCCATTCTCAAGGCAACGAGTTGCGGTGTATTCCAGCGTATAATGCGCACTTTTAATACAAAAAAATAACATCGAAATTGAGAGTTTTGCGTTATACGCCGGATATAAAAATAATAGATTTAAAAATAAGGAAAAACAATCATACACAAATTAGATTTCTACATGTACACTGCGAACAAAAAAAAAGTGGGAAATTTCTATATCTCTTGTTCTACTAGGCCGATTAACAAAATTCAAATTGCGTTTTTCATGTCTCGAAAGCGTGACTTAGGATATATATTAGGTTTATATATAGCATTGTTCTAATATAGGTATTCTGACACAAAATCGGACTTTTTCTGCAATAACATGACAGTTTTTTTTTCCACATTTCGATTCTATGATCCTGATTATGCCTAAATATTAAATAATATAAAATTTGGTGCGAAATTTACGGAGAAATTCGAACATTTATCTTGGCGCATTTTTTCAGTTTGCGCCAACAATAATTTACTTGGTGAAATACTTAATTCATAGTAACCTACTTACTTTCCTCTTTTTCCATTGATGCACGAGCGGAGAGAAGGTCCATCGTTCTAACTAAATTCAATTAACATTGAAGAGCTAAACTTTTGAGAGGTAATTTTTTAAAAATTACCTAAGTTTATGTTTTACAGAATGGTAGCAATCTGAGAATCAACTACAGTCGAAATCCGCTAAAAAACTTCAGAGGACCGGAAATTTGGTTAGCTTGTAAGGATCTTAAGTTTAACTAACGTTTATTTTTTATAAAACTTTATTATAATCTCTTATTTTCCACTTCCGGCCAGAATTAACGCGTGATTATGTTTATGCAAATTGTACTTGTTAACGTTTAAGTATTTAAGTTGTGGCTTTTTGCCAAGAGTACAGTAGAAGAAGGAGAAAGAGCCCTCTTGCTACTAGCGTTCACGCGAGCTTGCCATCAGTTACTGTCTGCCTTTAAGGCCATAGGTTTTAATCCTCTTAAAAGTTAAAGAAATATTGTAGTTTTCCGCAGTTTGCGTACTACAGACGTATTCATTTAAAAGGCCAGTCTTAGTGCTAGTCATTTGTGTAAAATATTAAAAGTTAGCTCTTACTTAAATTTTAGTTAGTTTGTTATATTCTTTTACGTTCAGACCACAAGTGGTTGGTCTTTGTATTTCGAAGTGCGGGAACGTCTGTAAAATCGATAAGCTAATAAAGGGTACTTTTAACCCTTCTTATCTTTGTTGTATTTTCTACACACGCATGAACATAGCTTTTAGTAAGTTCCCTGTTCCTACTCGGGACTCCAGTTCTGTTTGAAAAATCAACTAGAAGAAACAGTAGTCCTGATAAGCTATATCCGATCTGATGGGAAAAATGGGTTATCTTACAAAAAACATGTAAAAGTGGAATGATAAATCATGCACATACAATGATAAATCATACACATGAATCATATACAATTTTACTCATGGATACAAAGCCAAGATTCAATAATCTTTATAAACAATATCCTATGTCTTGCAAAAAGATAAATTCGAAGGACACAATTTGAAAAGCATTTTTATTCACACAGAACAAATCGATAAGGATCAAAATGTCGTTGTTTAAAAAAGGAAACAATTCTATAATCGAAAATAATATGATTTATTATTTCCTTTTTTCCGGCGCAGAAAAATTCCAAAATTTCAATAATAATAATATCAGACTTGAATACAGCTGTGTCTGATACTTCAGTGAAGAATTTGAATGGAATCAGAGAATAGTTTCATGTTCTTTGTTTCAATGATCGCTAACACTGTATTGTAGCCTAAGTTATGCTTTTGTTGTCCTCATTTGCCTGAAACTGGGTTCATACCTGTCTTGCAGAACTTTATCTAGTTCAAAGAAAAAAACTATGAAGATAAAAACGAAGTAAAATATAAAGTGTTTTCCTTCATGAATGGAAAGTAGATCCTAACATCCCACTCGTGGATGATTTTAAAAGTAATTATTTTATTTAAATTTTGCAAATATTCTGAAAAATATATGAAAATACAAAACGTTTCCATATAAATATCCATGCAGTTTGTTGTAATAGAATGAAATGGAAAGTAATTTTAAATTCTATGTTTTGCACAGTTGCTAACGGCCTGCTACTTGTTCTTTTCTTATTGCTTTTGCGCGTCTAACAGATTCGCAGACGTGGTAGTGTTCGCGATTTATTTATTTATTTATTTATTTATTTAGGATAGGATTTTTTATGTTTTTTAAGTGAAAATAGTAAGTCTCCTTTGGGCTGTGAAAAAAAGTTTTTCGAAACGCCGTTTTGCTAAATAAGGAATTCATATATTCGATACTGAACTGTTTAACAAAATTCCTAACTTTGCTTCTTCACTAAACGTCAGTCGAGTTAGACCTTCTTCTGTATGATGGTATTATCATTTGCATCATTGTACGTTATACCATCCGAACGTCAGCATTATTACGCTGTCATTTGAATCAAAGTAAAATAAAATGGTGACGAAAAAGAATTGTAATGACGAACAGATTTTAATCTTTATATTTGTTTTTCTTTTTTTATCTTATTCAAATGGTTACATGTATTTTTATTATTCTAATACTTGTGTACTTAAACAGTTTTATTTTCTAAATAAAAATGCAAAAACAAACATTGTACATTTGAAATTATATAATTCTTTGTTAAGTTTTAATCTCAGTAATTAAATTAATCTAAATCATTAGGTAAATCATTTGAATCAAGAATCTGTACGTGCGTATGTATACATCTATGTATATTTCTCATATGGAAAAACAATGGCATCCAAAGCCGCCAAGTTTTGAATACACATATACTTCTCCACCCCAACAAGCGCACTTCAAAGCCCGAATCGTTACTTTCGATTTTCAAATTCAACGTTTCTTATTTGTTTAGTATTTTGCAAGAATTTAATTAACAAAGTCAGCCGTTTAAAAGCAATGTTTTGGAGCTGCTTAAAGTAAAACCTTTATATCTTCACCACGTCATTGTGTTGCCATTCCACAAAGAGTAAAATTTTTATCTTTCAAATTAAATCAACAAACTCTGTTCAAAAGAGTTTGACACTGTTGCCATTATCAGAAATAAAGTACCTTTATTATTAAATATTTATATATGGCCAGTGTGTTGCCATTCGGAAAAAAGTAAGATAATATTTAATTTTTCTTTCAAATTTAATCTCTTTTATGTATTAATAAACTAAGCGATTTAAACACAATGAAAGCTGTTCTTCATCTTTGGACACATGAAATTATACTAGCTGGACTCATCATTGAACAGTTTTAACCCATTATATACATATTTTTAATCGTTACATAATATGTTTTTTTTTCAAACATTACAATTTTTTTTATCTTAAATATCGTGAAATTTTTTGTAACCATTTTAGGCGGAAAAAAAGGAAGTTAAAATGTTTCCTCAGCCAGCAATTAATATTCTTTATCTATTGATTGTGCTAACCATTTATTGCTTTAAATTTGATAGCAAAGGCTGCGTTCCTGAAATAAAATGAGAAGTTGATCTTATGAGGAATACTGAATTTGAGATTTTGAAACTGGCAACAACGTGTACGATAAATAAGGAATACTCTCGTGCACGAGCTTTTTTGTCACGTTAATTATGTAAATCGTTAACATAATATGAAGTTTTTGTGTAAAGCTACCAGTTCTTTTTAAATAACCTGCATCCAGAATTTTGAAAGAAATATTTAATTAAACAATGCTCAAGTTTTATATTTGATTATTTTTGACAGATCTAGATGCATTCAGACGCTCATGCGTAATCGCGTAAATATATTTCTAAGAAAGGTTAAACGAAATGTAAGTGTAGTCAGAAGCTCTTTTTCTTGAACTACATTTTCCATTCAGAAATTATTTCGCAGTGTATTTACTATAATTGTACGAAGTGAGCTTGAACTCGTCTTTCAGCTACATCTGGGAAATAGGATATACACAGAGTGCTTCTGAAACATATGTAAGGAATTTTTCATCCTTTACAAAAACACTGGGAACTGGGCGAATTCAAATAAGAATTCTTAGCGGAAACTTTATGTGACGAAATAAGTAGCTTTCTCAACCTTATTATAAGTTTCAAATAGTTTTGTGTAATTAATACGTGATACCCAAACATTTCTTATCGAAAGCTGATTGTATCAGAAATTACCTTTCAGCAATACAGATTAAAATGTATATTTCTTTGTTTGTAAATAATGTTATGCAATGTTTATCATTCATACTAACGAATTAAATAAAACTTCATGCACATCCATTATTTTTCTCGAGCGCTTAAATCACTAACTTGCAATAAGATATTATTCTTCAGTTCAATTTCTCGTGTGCTTCAGAATATTAAAGCGAATTCATTTTAATGATGTAATCAGAGACACTCATTATAAATCAAATGTACGTATGTATGTGTATATACATACCCATATACATACATGCACACTTGCATACATATATAAATTTCTGAATTCGGTTCCGATAACAGAAGAGAACCAAGCTTCTAAATCGCTGAATTTTTAATCAAAAGTTTATTTATTTCGCCCGAAGTACGAAATAAAGCAAAAACAAATACCAAATTCACAATTCAGGCTATAAGGTATTTCTCCGCATGCCTTCGCGCTGTAGCGATCAGCACGCTCGTCGCGTATTCGAGAAGTCCGTGGTTCGAGTCCCGGCGAAGGCATTGCTCATTTTTCCTCTCTCCTGCTTTCAAAAGTAACCTAATTGCTCTACACTGGCGCCCAAACTAAAAAAAGTGGTAGATGTTCATTCTCCATCACCAGGATTTGGCAATTCCGTCCCTTAATCCCTAGTCGACCTTTAAAAGGGGGAGTATATAAGGTATTTCTCCCACCTTCTTAGCCTGCCTTCGTGGTGTAGTGGTTAGCAAGCTCGGCGCGTATTCGAGAGGTCCGTGTACGAGTCCCGACGAGGGCATTGCTCATTTTATATGTCTCCTGCTTCTAAATAATCTAATGTCTGTATAAGGCTTCTATGTGTATATGTTCGGGTGGAGAACTACGTGTGTTCGAAAGTGGGTGACTGTATGTGCTGCCTGCCGTGCTTACTTACAAAACATCTGTACGTACATACAGACTGACAAATCTTTTATTATTAAACAGTCGAAGTGATAAACTAATTATTATCGAGAATCTGCTAAAAGAAAATTATCCAGAAAGGCTAATTCCGAAATTTGTCTCAAGTATTTATATATGTAAAAAAGGCTCTGCTTTGCAGATATACAAGTCCAATTATGCATGCATGTTGTTTTATAAATTATTTTCGGTTCAAGCTATTTATATGACGTTTTAAATAACTTCCGGATAATAACTGAAACCGAAAAAAAAATTGTAACTAAGCAGAGTTGCTTAGTCACAAATGACAAGTGCTTTGTTACAAACTAAGCTTAGCTGCTTATTTTCTACAGACAACATAACGTTTTCGTTTTCTTACATAATTTATCCACTAACCATTAATTATACATGATTGATAATGCTTTTCAGAACTGGGACCGAAAAACGTTATCAAAAGCGCCTCCCTATTAATCATATACAATTAATTGTATAATTTTATTTGCCGTTAAGAAAAAATTTTTACTATTCTGAAAAATAGAGACCAAAAACATAGCGTTTTAGATCCATTTAAAAAATATATTAAAACTGCAGGTAGGGGTATAAATCATTTATTTTTGGAGAAAATCAAAAGGAAATGAAGTGCTAGAATTTTTTTCAATTTCTGTTTTAGTTTCAAATGATAAGAAAAGGCTTCCATTTCAAGAAAGAAAAATTTTCCTCTTTTAAAAAGAGTAACGATTTTACATATTAAAACATGTATAAAAATAAGGAAGGCTTCGGTTTCTAATTCCACTTATTCCATGCTTTTCCTGTTGATGATAAAATGTTCTTTTTCTCATAAAAATGGAAACAACGGGTTTCAACCTGATATTATGAAATCCGACGGATTACTTTTTAACTAATCATCAATTAGATGACTTAATTATCCAAGACCAAGGTCTTAGAATATTTTTTGTATAAAATTAAGCAATTAATTTCAATAAATAATAATTAATACAAAACATATTTTAATTAAACGATATTGAATGAATAATTCAAAATATTAAACATTTAAATATGTAAATAAATATTCTTCGATTTGGGAATCAAAGTTTTAGTCACATTGATTGCCATCGGAATGTCTGAAGGGTAATAAAATTTGATTCCTGTGCAGAGCAATCAACATTTATTACTCTTCAAAACTTTCGATATTTGTAGCGTTGCTGACAAAAATAAGGAACTTTTCTAAAATTTTGAATTTAAATTGCTTTTATTAAATGTTCAGTTTAAATTGTCTTCGCCTTACATTCTCAAAATACTCCAAAATTCAACATTTTAAACTTTTATAAAGGGCAATTCATTTAATAGTGAAAACGAACATATTTTAGAAATTATTTCAGCTTTAGAATTTTATATTATATTTTAGAATTCTGTATTACATTAACAAATCAATTTTGACTCAAGTTAACTGTTTCAGCAGTTTCTCTAATAGATTTTCCACGTTCAATATGCAAATTAATAACTAATTTTCGAATTTCAGGCAAAGTTTCTTTTCGTTTAGAATTCATGGCTGCACAGAGCTAAAAAACACAAAAATTCCAAAACAAACTGGAAAGAAATAATGCAGACGATTTTATAAATTATTGCCAATTGCTTTTGAGTAAAAATAAAAACCCCAAAAAATATTTTTAGACGATTTTTGTTGCATAGTCTAATGGTGTCCCATCACTTATGTGAGCCATTTTTTGCTCCGTTCCAAACAATTGTATTTTTATTAAATTAATATTTTAATATTTTGAGAAAATGTATGTTATGTAATAATTGTTACTAAATTTAAGTATGAAACACACCCACAAAAAATTTTTACATGTTTTTTAATTTATTTTATTACGGTTTCCTTTTGTAAAGCACAAGTGTCCCATCACTTTTGTGAGACACTGTATGTTTTTCGCATCGTCAAGAAACAACGGTACCTAGAGCCATCAAATTTTGAATAACATAGTCCTCCATCCGAACTTGGGCACTTAAAAGCCCGAATTTGGAATTTGTTTTATTGTCTGTTTCATATTTGTAAACTTTTAACGAACTTCTGATTAAAAAACTTAATAATTTCAAAGCGAATAGCGGCAACACTCTAAATAATAAAACATTTATATCTCTAGCGCGCGAGATTGTCCACCGTAAATTCTAAAGATGCTGTTTTTAAATATCTGGTTGTAACGAAAGTTTTCTGCTAAAAAAAATTCTTAATAAAGTTTTAAAAACTGAAAACAGTACCTTTAGTACGGGTGGTAATCACCATCCAAATCTATGATGTTCTGCCAAAGTTTTGGTAGTTTTTCAAAGCCTTCAGCGTAGAAACTTGGTGGCCGCGAATCCAAAAACAGATCAACCTCATTTCCGATCTCCTGGGCAAAATGGAAGTAGCACCAGCAAGACGTAGCTGTAGGTGTGAAAAAAGGTAGAAGTCTAAAGAAGCTATAGGTGGTGTGACAAAAGATTCGATTCCCGAGTCCGTACCAAGAGTAGCCGGTGAATGCGGTATTGCATTATCTTGATGGAACATTATCTTTTTGCGCCGGAACTCAGTTCGACGTTCTTCCTTGATAGCAGCGTCAACACGGGCTAGCATCTCGCTGTACACCTTCCTGTCGAGGGCTTTACCATTTTTCAGATACTCTTTGAGGATAATACCACGGCGCGATATTTTAATTGATAATATATAATTTGGTAGCGCGATAGTTCGATTTCAGACACCTCGTACATAAGGATAATGATACTTTTTTTACAAATTTTACAACACAAGTGTTCTAAAGCAAGCCTCCTTCTTTCAAATGCCCAAAACCGTTTGACAAAATATAATTAAACCCGCCAGTGCGAACTGTTTGCGCAGACGATATTTGCGGTGGCGGAAAATTTTCGTTAAAACCCGATGTTTTTAGCCAAATGATCCTGAAACATGTACATGTCTGTAAATGAAAAGAAAGAAAGAAAAATAAAAGCATCTTTGGACGTAATATAAAATGTGAAAGCTTTTTTTTTTTGTCGCATACTATTTATTTATACCAAAATGTTATTTATGTCGTCTTAGTGTGAATGAGAATAAATAATTGAATTTTATTGGGATGTTTGATTGTTAATGATTTTTCTATTATGCTCAACGAAACGGAAAGTTTTTCTTTAGGTGATTAAACAAATTGGACGTTTTAGTATAATGTGTCAGTGAATTTACATCAACCGTTATATGAATGAAATGGTTATAAAAATATTTCTTAATTATCAAAAGTCTTAACTGTTATCAATATTGTTTTCAGAATTTTATGCGTGAAATTTATTATCGTCATTTTATGCCCTAATATTTCTATTTTAAAAAATAAAATAATGTTTTCAGTTTAAATATTTTGCAGTTTCGGTTTTAGGTTTTTGATACATTTGTGTTTACAGTTTGTATGCAGATATATCTGCAAGTTTAAATTTTAAGCAACTTATTTTTGTAGATATATCTTCCAATGAAATGAAACAAAAATTACTGTGACTTTTGATTAGTTGAAGTATTGTAGAGACATTAGGTATTTTTTGAAAGCAGAAGAGATAAAAAATTAGCAATGCCCTCGCTGGAAGAGACATTAGGTATTTTTTGAAAGAGGAGTTATTAAAAATAAGCAACGCCCTCACCGGGACTCGAACCACGGCCCTCTCGAATACTCGCCGAGTGTGCTGACCATTACACCACGATGGCATTCTAAAAAGGCGGGAGAAATACCTTATAGTATTATTTTTTAAATTATAATAGAAATGCAACAAAATGGTTTTGCTTTGCAGCAAATACGTTTGGTACAAAATGCTTTTAATACTTTTAAAAAATATTTTCAGTAAAACGACTAAGTATACCTTAATACACAGATATACAACCTCCTTTTCTAAGAGACAAAAATTTTCATTTTATTGAAATACATTTATTTAATAGTGATTAAAACGTATCATAGTGGGCAAAGAAACGATAACTACAGTTCTATTAAAATTTCTTAGAGTTGTGAACTTACAACAGAAACAGGAATAAAAAAACCATGAAAAGAGAAGTGTCCAGTGGTCCAGCTGGACAAAAGGACACTGAAGTTGGTACACCAACTGACTTAATTCACTGTTCTAGCAAAATGTTCGGTTGTAAGCAAATGGCGGCCTCTTTCGGCTAGCGCTGCTTAAACTTTTAAATTATTGATAATTCTGAAATTATTGCATGCAAATTATCTAAAAGCGTAAAAGCTTTAACTGGAACATAACAACGAAATAATTCAAGCACATGTAAAGCAAAAAATTGCAAAATTTACCAACATATAAGAATAAAAAATCTGAGCTCATTGAGCCGGGTAGCAGAGTGCGAATATAAATATGTTTGTTGCTGTCGATTGCAACGAAAAAGGAAGGAGCACAACTATATGTTAAAGCCGTTCCACACACACAATTTCAACATTCTATGGTTATTCATTTTTGAGTTATGCGACATAAATGTGTTAAAGCCGTTCCACACACAAAATTTCAACATTCTATGGTTATTCATTTTTGAGTTATGCGACATACATGTGTTAGAACAGACATCATCGAAAAATCTCTTCTATATCCATTTTAAATCCACTTTACAACATGTTTTGAAAAAAAGAGTCGTTTATTCTGCTCGAAAGTACGGATGTCACGCAAAAACATCGTTTAAATTGATTCGAGAGCAATCAAAATGAATATTTTCGTTGATATATGATACCCGAAATGTTTTCGATTAGAATACTTTCTTTTACATTTAAACATAACAGCGATTCTTAAATTTGTGATCAACGAAGACCCTAAAAGTTCATGAATGATAACTAGAGGCCTACCAGTGACGTTTCAAGATAAATTTGATTTGTTATTCAATTTTATGCAAATCGTAGTACGAATATCATGTGAATCAATTAATTTTTAGTGGTCCAGCAAAATTCATATTATATGAAAGAAGTTCTCTAACTTCTTCACTTAAATTTCCGCTATATTTGACAATTATCTTAGAAAGAAATTAGGTTTATAAATATATTTCCAATAGAACATTTAGAATTCTGTTAAGTTAAAAGAGAAAAATAGTTATAAAAATAGGGAAACCCAAAACATTCACTTTTAGCTCTTGAATTTCGGATCTTTTTCCTAGAGAATCGAAATCCTTAAAAAATGAATTCAGCTCTGAAACTGTTACTTTATTTTTAAACTTTTAGTAATACGTATTTAGATTAAACAAAACTACCACAAATTATATACAACCAATGTTAATTTTATCCTTTAAAGAAGTATAAAGCTATTTCGCTGTACAATACGTTAGACATTGTTTTGAATAACCATCACTTCAAATTTATGATCAGTTTGAATCAGAGTTAATACCTGTATTGAATTTTATTGACGTCTTTTCTCACAAATTATGATAGGGCTATGAGCTCATTCATTGTTTTAATGTGAATCGTAATTTGTAAGCTAAAATTCTACTCAAATAAGCTCCTCATTTACTCAAGAAATAGTAACTTGAGAACTGAAAATGCCACGTTGAATTTAAGGAAAGAAACAAATTATTCTTTGCATTAAAAGACAAAAGAAGACAGCATAAGACAGCAAGAAGACGTTATATATATATTTCATAATTACAAAATATTTCTTAAAGCAAAATATAAACATGCCTAGTATTTTCGCGCATTAAGCTGCTGAAAAATTATCAGTAAAGACATAAAGTAAGAAATTAAGAATTAATTTTTCCCAAAGACCAAAAATTTAAATTCATAATTAATAAATTTCAAAAAATCCTATAAATGCAGTAAAGAATTTTAAAAATGCTAAAAACCAAACTTTTCAAACAAACAATTTCAAAAAATTAAAGAAATTTAAAGAAAAACGAATATGACAGAAGAGGAATTCAATCAACTTCAATGCCACTTCGTCAGGAGGAGGAACATTGAAATCTCTCTTACAGAAAAATCCTTTCTTTTCTGTATCCAAAATTAGCCGATGAACCATTTTAATGTATTTTGACTATTTTAATAGTTCCACCGAAGATTCTGGCTACCCCTCCCCAAAGCAAGGGAAAAAAGTGAATTGTAATTAAAATATTGTACTTTAAATAAAGGGAATTCTAGCTGAGGAATGAAAACGTAAGAGAGATAATAAAATACTTCAGTGAAAAGTTCAAATCAAAATCTTCTGTTATATTCGTTTTTCTTTAAATTTCTTTAATTTTTTTAATTTCAGTATTGCTTGTTTGAAACGTTTTGGTTTTAACATTTTTTAAACTCTTTATTGCAGCAATAGGGCAGTATTTCACTTTTTAAGTCCTTTTTTAAATAAATGTTTGAATTTATTAAAGTTTTTCTTCTTGTTTTTCTTTGCAAATTATATATATATATATATATATATATGTCGCAATAAACATCTGCTCTTGAAAACTACGAAAGATGCTGATAAAATTTTGAAATGCGTTCGTTACAAGCAGCAAGCGGTTGGAAAGAGCGAAAATGTGATGCATTTAAACTAAAATCACGAACAGAATGAAAGGGTTATTTTCAAATAAGTTAGTTACGATTTCGATGTGTTGCGATTGGCTAATTAATATTCCTCTAAAATTATTAAGGATTGAAGCGTGTAAGTTCTCTGTATCAGTGGTTTATTGCAAGCAATTATTATTTTTAGGACAGAAAGGAGAAATATCCAAGTTAAAAATAAAGGGTTAATAATAAAGGGATACTATTGTAAATCAAAATTACTATTTTGCTTCACATACTTATCTTACATATCCCCCCCTTCAAAGAGAAAAGGCTTAGATACAGAGCAGCCTTTTTAAAGAAAAGTATTAAACGTTAGCAAATGAAGATAAATATTGCTGTACAATATATACCATTTTTAAGATGACAAAACTGTGAGAGAAAAAGTTCTTCATTAAAGACATAGCATTTAAGTTTCACTATGCCCCATCATAACAAAACTGACTTAAAAGTAAATTAATATAAAAATGAAAAAATATTGCAATAAAATGTTTAATAAACATGAAATAATAAGTTGATATTAATTATAAATTTTGTCTCTTTATTTCTTAAATAGTTTAGCTACATTTTGAGTGATATTAATATTTATTGGCTAAATATTCCTTGTTTTCTGATGCGTATGAATTGGTGCAAAAAAAGTATAAATATTTTGCATTTGCAAAATACTCTCGTAAAAATAGCCAGTAAAAGACACTTGCTCTAGACAAAATAATGATGTATAAAAACATTCCTACAAAAATTATCACTGTAGAAAAGTATTAATTTTCCTTTTGTTCAAATTATTAATTTAAATTATATCTGTCTATCTTTCTCTCTCTCTATATATACATATATATAAAGAAGTGCATATATATATTCATGCAAATATTTTAAGGCGTTTATTAAAACAAATAGAAAAAGAATATAAAACCTAAACACAAATTTGCGCAATGTGCTTCAAGATCTGAAAATAATAAATCAAAATCTCGAAAATCGGAACGAAAACGAAAGTACCATATTAAATATTTGAAGGTTAAACCTATTTTCTCCGTGTAGCAAAATAAACTGGTAAAAAGCAAATTAAAAAAATTCTTTTTTATTCCGATTTTCAAGATTTTGATTTATTACATATATATATATATTTGTTTAGATATATATATATGTGTGTGTATAAACAAAAGTTTAAAAATTTCCAACTAAATTATTAAAAAAATTCATAAGATCCTAGTTATTTAATTATCTTTAACGTTGACTGCAATTGATTTCCTTATTTATAAAGATAACTGAAGTATTAAAATTCATTTCAGATTGCTTGAAATAATTCTTCACTTAATCGTCTGTAATCGGATGTAATTTTTAACTAAGATGATTCATTAAAACCTTCGTATATACTTTCTTTTTAAACTATCCAAAAATGCCATCATAATCGGATTCTAAAATGATTAATTGAAAGTGAATTTCCTTCAAAAAATCTTTGTTTTACGACTTGAATAAATTTTATAAGGGAACAGAATGACTGTTTTAGCAAATTAAGCTTTTACGTTATTCACATAAATAAAAATATCAACTAATTTAACATATGCAATAAATAAATGTTCTTAGCAAAATTCTTTCCAGGATTTCCCAATTTATTTTTGTTCTTAAATATTAACTCAACTCGTACAGAAAGTGTTTAATTTATTATGCTGGTCAGAGCATTATACTAAACACAAATCTCTATGAAGGCTAGTAGAATTAATTATCTAATAATGAGTTAATGAAAATGGAACTCACCATTTAATTCTGTTTCATTTTTCCAGTAGAGTTTCATACATTCCTCGGGGCTTGTAGGCGTAAATGAATCTCCTACTCTGAATTCAGTGCTTGACATATCAACATAAAATATAAATCAGCTGTTGTTCGTAGAGCAGTCTTTTGCAATATTCAATAAAACTCTTATTTTTAGTGGCTTACATGAAGAATACTCGACAGATATTTTGTTAATTTCCCAACAAAGAAAGAAACGAAGATAATTCGCACATAGATAGAATAATCTTCGAAAGTATCTCAGAAAATGGCAAATGATAAGTAAAGACTTGTTTTGAAAATTTCTTTGGCGGTAGAAATGTAATATATTTTCAATTTTATATTTTGAAAACAGAAAATAAGAACGCGCTTTCCAGTTTCTATTTTGATTATGGCAAGTATCGAGTTACAGTCTGCAAAATAAAGCAATCATAGTTTTGTTTTGAAGAACAGAATAATCAGTTTCGTATTCTTACTCAATAACAGACGAAATGTTTCAATTCGCAGATAAGTTTATAGTTTGATATTTGCCTCTGAAGGGTTCTATTTTTAAGAATGTCGACAATAATAGTTGAACTTTTGGAAAAGAAAGTTGTTTACATGAATCTCACAACCTGATCAATAAAAGAAAGATTTAAGTCTCTCTGTTTTGATTTTGCAAAATCATTTACTTATCTAAAATTTGTAGCAAATATGTTCCTTAACTATTTTATCAAGTTATGCATTCAGTTATTAATGTATGTATCGTACAAAAAGCAATAGAAAAATTGTGTCTAAGATTGATTATCTTAAGGATTTCGATATGAGAGCTAAGTTTCACAATTGAGAAGACATTTTTCATTAAATCCTTCTCTTGTAAATGAGGAAAAAATTAATTTCAGATTTATTTATGTGTATAAAACTTAATAAAGAAGTATTTTAACAGAAGCACCATTTTATTTCATCTTACCTTTATATATTCATTCTTTCAAAAGGAATTTGATATATTCGAAAACTCTAATACGCAAATATCTGTTTTTTCAAGAGAATACTTTGTGGGTTAATTGACTTCGTTCGTTAATCTTTCGTCATACATAGTGAACAGAAATTAATTGCACAGTTCAACAGTTTTGAATGACTTAATGCAACATATTATCTAAATAAATTTTATGTTAAAACAAATTTGATTCCTAAAAAATCATAAACGTATTATCAATTCTTAGCTCTTTATTTTTTTGAATCTTAAGATTTCAGCTTTTCTTCTTCAAAGGTAACAGTAAATTACTTCAAGATATAATTTACCTTGTTCAACTCAAAATACTTCTTTTCTTATTCAGTTAAAGTATCCTAAGATATTGAACTCGATATTTAAGTAATAAGAATACATTTCTGAATGAATTTATTACTGCTAATAATAATAATAATTTATCACTGATGATTTCATTTCTTATTTCTTTAATAATATACATACGTCATAGTCTTCTTTTTCAGGGAATATTTCAATGAGCGTTGTATTTTTCCATTACAATAGTAAACATAGTCAAAACGCTCGGCTGTGATCTTAAAAATGATAACTGCACAGAAACGAGATTTACAAAACACATATGTATTTTCATCAAACTACAAATCTATCGAGCAGTTTATCTAACATTGGTTAGGAATTCAAATTATTTTGAGAAATCTTTCATAAATTTCTGTATTTGCAAATTAACACTTTTCAGATTTCATTTAACAATGTTACAAAATAATTTCAAATGCCAGTTGTCGCATATTTCGTAAGTAAAGCTATTTTAAATACAGAAAACAAAACCGTTAGTTATTCATTATATTCATTTGTATGAATGCATCTTTATGTTTTGCTGCTGTATATAGTATTACTTTGCAAAACTTCCGTCACAAAAGTTTCGAACGATCACAATGACTTCAAATCTCTATACTCAGTCCTTTCTAATCCTATCGCACGGAGAAGAGAACGCGATGCAGAGCGAAAGGTATTAACTTTGTCGAGTGAAGCTCCTTGGCGGGCTTTTTCGCAAAGCATCTTGGTCATATGTTTCGGATTTCGTATGGGCATGCGTCAAAGTATCGCGAAATTTTAGACGCTGATTTTCACGGTGAAATGATGAATGATTGGCTGATAGGGAAGATTCTCATTTGTTTTTGTTGCCACTGGAATGGAAGAATGTTTTAATAGGCAAATGGATTTATTAATCTGCTAGCATTATTATTTTTTAATATTTGATTTTGCAAACTGATTCGTTAAAATTCATTCCAAAATCGTTTTTGATTATCGGCTAACTAAGATTCAAAGATAACTGAAAACTTCTGCTTTTACTTTTAAATTTAACTAATTTCCCAGACTCTGAAAATACATGGAACTTTCTAGCAATGATTACCTTCCTAAGACAACATCCTTACGAAACATTTTTACAGAGGCTGATAAAGTTCCATATCATATCCGAAAATTTCTTACCTTGACTTTATTTGAGCAACCGTCAGCTATAAACATATACTTCAAGTCACAGAAATATTTTGAATGATACAAAGGCTCGTGTTTCGGCATTTTTAGTTTACAGAAATCAGTTTTGTAGCCATTACGAATCTAATCTTTTATACATTCCTCCAGTCACTACACTTATATTTAGGAAACTTTTGCACTTATTAAAAAACGAAACACAAAACGCGTGATCCCCATAAGACAAAAACTGACCGAGATTAAAATCGGGAATCATATTTAAAGGCCATGCACAGAGTGAAAAACGAAATCTTTGCATGCGAATATAATTTAAAATAATATATCAGCATAGAAAAATGTATCTGATGTTAAGAGATCAAGAGCATTCCTATGCAAATTATTTTGGAAAGCATCGATTAATATATATATATATATTTTAAATATGGGAAGCTTATTTACAGAATCCTATAGAAATCGAAAACTGAACACACTGGCAGGCATACTTCTCTGTAAAATTCTATACACTGGCATTCTTCTTTATAAAATTCTATACAAATTTCATAAAGATTCACAGAATAGAATTCTATAGACATGTTACTTTGGTTCTTTCTAAAATGTTATATTATGAATATCTGCAGTTTTCAAGTTTCATTGAGTCAGAGTTTTAATTTTTGTCGCACTATAAGCCATATCGCGAAAGCAAAAATATACACTTTTTATTTATAAATGTTTAATTATTTTTGAATGGAAATTTTTGCCACTTTTACTTCTTTTACGAAGTAAAAACGGAAGTAAAGACAGTACTGTAATCGCAGAAATTTTCGGGTATCATATTTCAAAGAAAATATCTATTTTGACCGTTATCCAATGGAATTTAACAATGTTTTTGCTTGACATCTATACGTAAAGACAAAATAAAGGACACTTTTGTCCAAAACGGTTTGCAAAAAGCATTTAAAATGGATTCTAAAGAGATTTTTCGTGGCGTCTGTGCGTACGTACGTACGTATGTATGTATGTATTTCGCATAACTCAAAAATGACTAGCCTCAGAACGCTGAAATTTTGTATACAAGACTGCTATAACATGTAGACATGCACCTCGCATTTTGGTTGCAATCGGCTGCACAGAAAGTATGTAAATATATATATATATATATCCTCTCTATTTCTCGGCTTAGTGAGCTCATTTTTTTATTCCTATGCTTGGCAAATTGTGCATTTTTTGCTTTAAAAGTGATTGAATTACGTTGTTCTTATCTTCTGATTAAGGTTTTCATGCCTTTAGTAAATCTGCATGCACGATTTGTAGAATTATCAGCAATTTAAAAGTTGTTTAAGTTCGGCAAAGCCTAATTTTTTTTTGCCATTGCAGCCATATTTGTTTACATTTGAAAGTTAGTAAAATAATGGATTTGTTGCCAAGCCATATTTGTTTACATTTGAACGTTAGCAGAATAGTGGATTTGTTGCCAATCTAGAGAAACTAAGCTTCGCAATAGCAAAGTAACGTCTTCTTTTATTACTGCGAATTAAATTATGCTTAATTCATTCTGGAATTATCATTTAAGTTATTAAATTATCCCATATATTGACTCAGCATAGCATCCACAACAATTTAAGTCAGTTTCTACGCCTTCCGTGTCTTTTTGCCGAGTGAGACCAAAAGTAAACTTTCAGTTTTGTGCACAGAAAAATCTGCCTTCTTGTCGCTGGCCTAATTGCTTGTTTTTGGGTAGAAACTGTAATTTTAATTGTAAAAAAAATTTTTGTTTAATTATTTAAAAATTATATTTTTTGTTTAAATTTAAAATAGATATTTCGTGTTTTATGTTTTTAGATATCTTTCAATTTTTAATATAGATATTTTGAGATTTTTTGTATTTTTGCCTTGTCGCGAAGTGAGAACTGAATTAATTGAATGAGAAATACTGAATCGTCAGTGAAAACTGTTTCTTTCTTTCTTTTTGTTTGTTTGTTTAATTTTTTTACATCGTTTTAGATTTATTATAGAACATGAATAGAACATGTGGCAACGATTATATAATTCTTCATATGATATAATTTGGGGCATTCAGTGTTGTAAAATTAATGAGATGTAACGCTGTTAAGTGAACCTAGGACCAGAGTGTCGCTATGGTAAAAAAATATAGTGAATTTTTTTGAGTGCATTTATTCTATTGTGGTTTATGTTTTATTGATAAAGTAGATTTAATTCAATCCAATAAGTTTAAATTAAATGCAAGAAAAAATGGGTGTAATTTAATATTCCGTACAAGGAAGTCATGTGGTGTATACATCAAATTTTTAAATTAGTAAGTCACTTGTTAAGATAGGAAACATATTAAATCTATTGTTATGTAATTTAATTTGCAAAATTATTTTAATTGGTGTAAAAATGAATAGTTTATTACTATTAATTTATTGGACCAAGATTATAACAATTATAACATAGTGGCTTTCCACTGATAAGCTGCATCATTTCAACAGCCTTGAATAATGATCATATACGAACTGCATAGATGTTATTATTATTTTCAAAAAAAAATAGAAGTGCTATATTTTTGTGCGTTTACATTAATGCATATATTTTTTCAAACACACTCTTTTGCAAAAAAAAAAATCGAAGTACCAAGAAGGACTTTTGGGATCGTGACGAAATTTGGTATGCAAAAACTTCTTGGTCGAACATGCAAATGATCAAAGATTCAAGACAAATAAACAGGAATTGCGATCATGGCGCGCATTTCTGGTGCGCAATTCGCAAATTATAAAACCAGTAACAGAGGCGGAAAATTTATCTTCTTTTTTTGTTGCTGCCATTGTGTAATTCCGTAAAAAAGCAACTGAAGATGTCAAGGCTTTGATATGATTAATAATGAAGCACTCAAAGCCCTTCCAAGAAATTGCATAAATCAGATAACTAAAATTTATAATGCTTGTATTAAACTTTGCTATTTTCCGCAACAGTGGAAGCATTCAATAATAATTACATTACTCAAACCTGGAAAAAACCCAAAACTTGCTTCCAGCTATAGACCCATCAGCCTCTTGCCTGTAATGGGAAAAGTGTTTGAGAGAATTTTATCGGCAAGATTGACTGAACACCTAGAAAAATTCGACCTAATTGACCTCCAATTTGGATTTCGAAAAGGGCATAGTACTACACACCAAATTTTAAACTTGGTTGAAAGCATTGCTCTGGCATTCACTAAAAAGAATGGGGTTGCTGCATGCTTCCTCGATTTTGAAAAAGCTTTTGATCGTGTGTGGCATGCAGGCCTCATTCATAAGCTATCAAATTTTCTGCTTCCAGACAGCTTCCTACTTCTCAACCTCTCATATCTTAAACGACGCACCTTTCAAGTTCGCTGTGGCGATGCTCTTTCAACTAAAAACGTAATCTTCACCGGGGTCCCCCAAGGAAGTGTTTTAGGCCCAAAGTACTTCAATATATATATTAATGACCTACCACACCCTCTTAATGCGAAAGTACTTAAATATGCAGATGACACAGTCATACTTGCTGAATTAAGGAACCCTCAAATAGCTCTAAATAATCTTCAACTTCATGTTAATGTCATTTCAAACTGGTGTAAAATCTGGAAAATTAATTTAAACGCAAATAAATGCTGTGTAGTTCTATACAGAAGGTACAAAACAAGAATGCGGGTCAATACGGACATAAAAATAGAAAATATCATCATCCCTGTCGCAAATTCTTACAAATATCTTGGAGTCTATGTGGACAAAAACTTAAATTTCAAAGAGCATATAAATTACATTATAAATAAAGCAAATGCAGCATTCATGTCAATCTATGCCCTCATAGGGAAAAAATCAAAACTCAATATCAAAGTTAAAAAAATGCTATATATTTCTCTAATTCGACCAATATTACTCTACGCAGTGCCTGCATGGGCCGCAGCAAACAAAACAGAAAGACTCAAAATAGATGTACTGCAAAACAAGATTCTGAGATCAATCGTGAACGCACCATGGTTCGTTCGAAACTCTCAAATTCACTCGGACTTAGGAATTGAACCAATTCACAACCAAATTCTCATAACAGCTCATAACTTTTTCGAAGCAATAAAAAACTCTCCATATGCTGCAATTAGGCAACTAACAGATTATGATCCCACTGTGGAATCGGTGGTCAAACGTCCACGATCGATTCACCACAATGTATTATGGTGGTAAAAACTGTAAATAGTGTAAATATTTTTATTTTGCATATTCCTGACAAAGCTTATGGACTTTGCTATTTTTTCCTGACAAAGCTTATGGACTTTGATTATTTTACAATTATTTTACTTATTCAATGTTAATGAAAAATTTTTTCTTCGATCAAGTGACCATCGATAACCAATAAGGTTACTTCATCTGAAAGATCTGCCAAAATCATTTAAATAAGTGTTTTCAGTGCTTATAATTGCAAGATAACTGTGAAATATGTATAACTTAGTATTCATAGTAGTTTATGTATAATTCGTAAAAATAAGATTATCGTCTTTCGACATGTGACCAGTGCTCGACCAATGGGATAACGACCTTGTTAAAGTTTGGGATTGGCTTTCACAAGTCCTGTGACTCTTTCAACGTAGTCTCGGGACTATGCTGTAACAGCTCACTCAGCTACGATGTCAGCGATGTAGTTGCTATCAACTCATTAAGAACGATTTGATTTTGTATGCTAATTGCTAATTAAGTTTAAACGAACATTCTGCCTATTTTTGCTTAAATTTCTTTGCCTTAAAACTGCTGATTTATGCCATGTCGGGAATAAAATTGCCGTAGTATGCCATGCATTAACAGAATGATTTCCTGCTTCCTGCAACTCTCAAGATTATTGCCTGAGTTCAAGTTCAAATGCCATTGATGTAACAATGCCAGTTTAATATTGCTAATCTGATTACGCTTATCCTTCTCGCCTCCGGGTGTTGATGCCAGAGGGCATCATTTCTTAATTACTACCGCTATTGGCCTATGGCAATCAGTTTGATTTACTAATCAAGACTCATAGAAGTCGATATTAGTCGTAGATTGAAGATCACAAGAATTACAACGATATCGAAGACCTTATAGACAACTAAACGACTTCGAACGTGGTCACATTGTAAGGGTGCGTGAAGCCGGGTGGTCATACCGAGCAATAGGCTGCCACATGCGACGTAATGCTGTGCAAAGATGTTGGCAGTAATGGTTGCTATAAGGAAATTGCCGACGAAATGAAAGCTCTGGAAGGCCAAGGAGCATAAATGCGAGGCAAGATAGGATGATTGTTCTCCAGGCCTGAACAGCCCGAACGGTATATTGTCGACTATTCAACGAATTATAGCCACGTCTATATCTCCTGTAGTACCGTCCACCATCTCACGGCGCTTGTTTGAGGCGGGGTTACGCTCACAGATGACTTTAAGACGTTTGCCTTTGACCTCACAACATCGGCGGAGTCATCTGGAGGGGTGTCGCAGCCGATCATCATGGCTTCCATCAGACTGGCATCGTAGGGTGTTCAGCGATGAATCCTGTTTCACTCTTGAAGCAGATGACCACCGTGTTCGTGTCTGGAGAGGACGGGGCCAACGTCCCAATCAGTCTTTGTTTTACAAAGGCATACAGCCATAACCCCTGGTGTGATGGTGTGGGGCACTATTTCTTATGACAGCAGGTCGTCTTTAGTCATCCTCCGCATATCTTTAAAAGCTCAACGATATGTTGATACCATCCTGCGGCCGGTTGCATTACCTTTCATTGCACGTCATCCTGGGGCCATTTTCCAGCAAGATAATGCCAGGCCATATACCGCTCGCATATCTCTGGACTGTCTCCGTGCGGTTGATTCTTTTCTTTGGCCAGCAAGGTCACCAGACCTTTCACCAATCGATCATGTCTGGGACATGGTAAGTCGCCAGATTCAGGCACCACAAAAATATCGAGATCTGGAGCGGCAACTGATGAATGCCTGGCAGAGTGTGTCTCAGGATGACATTAAGAACCTCTACCACTCCTTGCCTCGAGGAATTCAAGCATGCATTACCGCCAGGGGCGGTTTGACCAACTACTAATTTGAACACTCAATGGGTGATTGTGAGCGGTGAACAGGTACTATGACCTTGATTTTTTAATCATTTTATTATCTGTGTATGAGCTATACACATATTCAATTTCAGCAAAAACAACCACTTCCTTCATGGTGCTTTAATTTTTTTGCAAGTTTTGAGTCTAAATTCCAGTGCAATTAATTAGTCCAAGTTTGTTATGGGCGCTATCAGATTCTTCCTTTTATTGATAGTTTCGCTTGCATATCGAATAAACTTTCGATTTTTTCAGATTATTTACTCCTGTAAGTCGTAAGGCTTTTTAAATTTGCTAATTTTAAATTTAAAGAAGACAAAGACCTGAATTTAAACATCATTTAATTGTATACTTTTATAGTATCATTAAAGTATACTATTAAATAGTATTATCCTACACTTATACTATCAAATAGTATTATCCTATACTTATACTATTAAATAGTATTATATAATAGTATTATACTATTAAATTAGTAGCATTAAAGTATACTAAGTATACTATTTTCATTTAATTAATTAAATGATGCTTGATAGTATCATTTAATAGTATACATTTTTGTATATTACTTATTTTAATCTCTGTTTTCATAAACTTCCATTCATTAAGGTGATGTTTACATCATTAAAGAAAGTAAGGAAACGAAATATTTTAAATTATAAACTAATATATACTCAGTGATAAAAAAAACTGAGAAAATAAAGACGATCATTCCAATTAAGCATTTTATTATTCAATTTTTGACATTTTTTTTATAATTTATAAAAGGATATTTCGCGAGGTAATGAATGATTCATCATTTTAAAAGGTTTTTAATTCAGTAAAGATTTTCTGCTTTAAAAAAGTGAACAAATCAATGCAAGTTTTTATTAAGTACCCCGCACGAAAAGATGCTGCTACATTATAATTGAGAGAACCGTGGTATGAAAAAAGCGTCTAATCTAAGAATAAATCAATTGTTTGTAATTATGAAATCGATTATTTAACGGCTGACTAAATTATTTCATATTAGCCGCTGTGCGGCCAGCCTTCGTCTGGCTTTTAAACGTACCGGAAAAATGCCTGAAAGACACACCTGGGACCGATGACCCCGTAAGTTCTTCATGACAATAAAATAAGCAGTATATATTAATGCAAATATTACTTATCTTAATAAATAAATTAACCAACTTCCCTTTGCAAAATCTTAAGAACTCAAATGGTATAAACAGATTAAGAGCTTTAATTCCTAAATAAAATCAGGCAAAACTTTTTTATAATTAAATTTATCTATAATTAAAACATAATATAAAAAATTACAATGAAATGAGCAAACCCTTAATATAAGTATTAATTATCCTAATAAATTAATTAAACAATTTACCTTTGCAAAAGAAACAATTTTTCAATTTCTTAAAAAAAGTGATATAAGAAATATGAATAAAAACGTTGCCAAACCCACATTTCTAAAAGAATGAAACTATTCAAAACGATTTTATCAAAAATCTATCAACAACAATAAGAAGGAAAAATTGTTGCCAAAACCATATTTTAAAATATGTGAGATGTGAGAAATGTATTCGGAAGCTTCATTTAAAAAATTAAAAAAAAAACACAAAGTATTATTATTTTTCCAAAATTCTTTTCGTAAAAGGAGTCGGAAGAATTAAAGTTTAACGTGTCCAAAAATGATAGGAAAACAAAAGGTTCATTTTTAAAAATAAACTTTAAAAAAAAAATTCCGTTGCAAAGGTGTTAAGCTCACTTTGCTAAATAAATTCGTATTGAATCGATTTATTGAAATACGAAATTTATTTTAAGTTCGTAAAATAGCTAAGTGCCTGCGTTTCACAACGATGTGAAAATGAAATGTATAGAGTAATTATCTCGCTTTCCTATAACCCATTATGTCTCAAAATGACGCGATTTCGTCAAAAAACATAAAATAAAAAATAATCTAATTCGAATTTCGAAAAAATCGCTTCAAGGTGCACTAGCTCTTGTCTAGATACACCTGTGTACCAAATTTCGTAGCCCTGGGTCTATTAGCTTACGCGCAGCACGAACGAAAGACAAACACACATACATAGACAGTCTCTTTCTTTTATTATATTACCAGTACCCCAAAAAAATATTAAATTTAAAAACTGCGCAGAATTTCACTCTGCAGAACAACTTTATTAAAAAAAGCAATAAAAATGTATTACATATATAAAAAATTACAATGAAGTAAGCAGTATCCACTAATACAAATATTAATTATCCTAATAAATAAATTAACCAACTTCCCTTTGCAAAATCTTAAGAACTCAAATGGTATAAACAGATTAAGAACTTAAACAGATTCAAAAATATCATGCAAAACATTTTTATAATTAAAATTATATATAATTAAAACATAACATTACAATGAAATAAGCAATATCCCTTGATACAAATGTTAATTATCCTAATAAAGTAATTAAACAATTTACCGTTGCAAAAAGAAACAACTTTTTAATTTCTTAAACTTTTCAGTCTCTTAAAAACAGTAACATAAGAAATACGATGAAAAATTGTTGCCAAACCGAAATTTTTAAAAGAATGAAACTATTCAAAATGATGCAATTTCATCAAAAATCTATCAACAACAATAAGAAAGGAAAATTGTTGCCAAAACTACATTTTAAAATATTTGAGATGTGAGAAGTGTATTCGGAAGCTTCATTTAAAAAATTTTAAAAAAATACAAAATATTATTATTTTTCCAAAATTCTTTTTTTAAAAGGAGTCGAAAGGATTAAAGTTCAACGTGTCCAAAAATCAAAGGAAAATAAACAGCACATTTTTTAAAATAAGTTTTTTTTAAAAAAATTCCGCCGAAAAGGTGTTAAGCTCACCTTACTAAATAAATTCGTATTTAATCGATTTATTGAAATACGAAATTTATTTTAAGTTCGTAAAATAGCTAAGTGTCTACGCTTCACGACGATGTAAAAATGAAATGTATAGAGTGAAATCTCGCTTTCCTGTAGCCCATTATGTCTCAAAATGACGCGAGTTGGTCACAAAACATAAAATAAAAAAAAAATTGTAATTCGAATTTCGAAAAAATCGCTTCGAGGTGCACTGGCTCTTGTGTAAATACACCTATGTACCAAATTTCGTGGCTCTGGGTCTATTAGCTTACTCGCAACACGAACGAAACACACACACACACATACACACACACACACACACACAGAGACGCTTTGTTTTATTATATGTAGAGATTTAAACGATATTTTCCTGCTATAAGACAAAACATTGGTAAACTAGCAAATTTATCGGACAATTCAGCTTTTAAATGGATGCTCCCGTTAATACACAATGAAGACTAAAAATAAAATTGCGTCCGGTTCGTAATAGATTAAATTCACACAGAACTGATGATAGCTTGATAAAATTTATTTTACCGAAAGGAACAGTTCGTGTTCCTGAACTTTCCACAAAAATAGTCGTAGAGCTCTTTACAGTGCAATAGAGTACAATCAGCAATTGTATTTTAAACTATAAAGAATGTTAATGACAAACAAGCATCAGAATGTTAAACAATACAAGAATGTTAAACACAACACAAGCGTATCTAAAGAGCGAAGCTTATACAGACATATCTCATTACTCCGAATTCGCGCTGAAGTTAGCAACAACTACTCAGAATCTGATGCTCTGCTGTCTCGTAGTTGTTTCCTAACTATAAGAGAGAGTTCCTGGTACCTTCTTGAAATTACTAGAATTCATAGAATTCATATATACGATTACAGTTACATAAAGCATCAATTACAGTTATTCAGTTACAAAACACATTACCGTTATACTGGAAACGGTAATGCCAAAATGTCGCCAATTTTGGCAATTTATCTCCAAATTTGGCGACAAAAATTATTCGCCAAACCCATCGTCAGCTTGGCATTATCTCCCCAATTTAGTAAAAGAGTCATTTACTTAATTAAATAGACTTGGCCCTGTATTTTTACTTTTCCGGCAAAGCATGGCCGTTTTAGATTTTCAAGTTACATTACACGAAAACAATTACTAGAATTTCGCATATAATTTCACTAAAATTGTTTACATATATACAAAATTTTTAGCAATAAGATAACGGACAAATCTTTCTTAACCAAGACAGTAAAAACGGCTGATCAGCTAATATTTTTAAAAGAGGATAAATATTTGGGAAGGAAGAAATGTTTTCAAATCTTAGAATAGAATCAATAGCAATATCCTTTTCTGAACAAACTACAAACTGAATCCTTCCTACTTCTTCCCACAAAGTGAATCAAATTTAATGATACTTATTCTCAGTAACACTTTCATTCTAAAAAAAAAAAAAAAAAGAAAAAGAAAAAAAGAAACATTCACTGCAGCGATAAAAATCATATTTGCAGCAAAATTCTGAAAAAAATGTGTTGCAGTGGTATATTTGTTTCTTTGCGAGCTTGGAAAAGATAATATAATCGCATTCCTGTATCGTAATTCCTGAACGATAAGACCAGTCGGTGCTTGCATCGCAATAGAGGGTTGATATTCATTTTCTGAATAGATACTTTCTATCTGAATGGCAACCGCGGAAAGTTGCAGAAGCGCGTTTGATTTTGATAAACGATAAGCGGCAACAGTGGCGAAAAAGAACATTCTTTCGATTTTGTTTTCATGCAGCTTTTGAATGCTAGATGTTATATTTTCTAGGGCGAGTATTGATTTAAAATTTCATGCAGATTCAGATGTCGTTAATCTCCTTAGATTATCACAGACTTTGGAGATATTCGGCGACATTATTCTTCAGTCGATATTTCGAGCCAGCTTTTATAATATCAAATTATTATTCCTGTTAACACATAATATGTAAACAAAAACAGCAGATTCTTTGCCGAGGTAAGTGTTATATGACATTAGAAACATATTTTCATTAATTACAGCAGTGCTGCTAATGTAATATATAAAAATTGCCAATTGGGTATATTACAAATTAAGTTTTTTGAATTACGCAAATTAAAAGCGTTATTATAAAATAAAATATGTGCTATACATATATATTTAGTTATTTAGAATTAGGTATAAAATAATATCCATGTAGTACCTAATCGTCTTTCACTAGTCTTGATTACAAACAATGGCGCCGATTACATTACCAGAATGTGACAGATTAAATTGTTCGTAATATTTAGTTAGTTATTTCTGTTATTCTGTTAATGCTACGTAATTTTTCCTCGAGGCGGGCTTAAGTATGTTAGTTGCGAATTGTTGGGTGACAGCGAAATTATATATGTAAATCTTAGGTCTAGAAACTTTCGCGAAATTTCTGATAGAGCTCTGGGAATTTTGCAATTTTTTTTCCGTTACGAAATAATAAAAATCCCAATAGTAATGCATGAGGACGCAATGCAAGATAACGACATATATTTTTAGAACGACGCTTTTAACTAAGAACGTTTCCAATAAGAAAAGTATAACAAATGTAAACAAAAAAAGCATTTGGCTCAAAAATGTATCTGTCTGGCAAACCAGTGCAATTCTTCATTAATGAATTTTTATAAAAAAATTATTCGCATTCGTCTATTGTTTTTTCGCTACGTGCTTGAAAATAATGAAGAGATATACAGGGTGTTTATAAAGTACCGGACCCATTTTGATGTTTAATAACTCATAAAATAATAAAGATAGATTAAAATTAATAACATAAATGGTTAGATAGACTCAAAAAGCTTCACGACCCTTGTCAATGAACTTCCACTTGTAGCCCCTTCGTCGCACGAAGAATATCAAGTCGATATTCAATTTCACGCCAGGTACCGGCAAGCATGTCGGCATCCACAGAGGCTATTGCGGTTGTCATTCTGGCTTTTAGGTCATCCATGTTCGACACTCTCCTCCTGTAAACGTTGTCTTTTACAAATCCCCAAAGAAAAAAGTCCAGCGGCGTTATATCAGGTGATCCGGGTGGCCAAGGAATTGGACCTCCTCGCCCAATCCATCTTCCTGTAAAATGGTCATTCAAAGAACTACGAACGATGGTACCCCAATGAGGTGGTGCACCATCTTGTTGCAAAAAGACATGTGGCTGAAGCTCTTCTAGTTGTGGAAATACGAAGTTTTCCAACATGTCTAACTATACTACTGATGAGACCGTCTTTTTTGTAAAAAAGAAAGGCCCAATGACTCGGTCGTGCATTAGTCCATACCACACATTAACCTTTGGGGAATCCCTTTGTGCCTCACGGTATTCAGGGGGTTTTCAAATCCCCATATACGCCCATTATGGCGATTAACAGTACCAGAAAGATGAAAGGATACTTCGTACAGATATTTAGACTAGAAAATGAAATTATCTGAAATTAACCACATGCGCAGACGATATTTACAAAAGTAAAGATATTCAAACCTGAAAAGGAAAATATATGTTATTCCATCAATAAAGGCCGTAAGTTTGTTTATATCTTCATTATTTTATGAGTTATTAAACATCAAAATGGATCCGGGACTTTATAAACACCCTGTATTAAGAACTAATAGCGATTAATATGCGCGTGAAATTTTTCGCATGTTTCAAGTCAAAAGAAATGCAATCACAACCCTTTCACTTTAAAATCCTTCTTAGGAGTCTATTTTTATCGGTAGCAAAAATTGCCTTCAGTAGCTCGGTACGACTCGCAGTAGTTTATTTTGTCGAATGGATTTATTACAGTTCCCTTTGGCAATTGTATAAAGTTTAGCATTTTCTAGGTTTGCTTTCAATACGCCACCAAGTCGAGGTAGACTGTAATCAGAGGACACCCAGTTCCAGAAAGCCAATCCAGCAAAACGTCAGAAGCCCAGTATGTAAGAGATAATAATATTAGATGATGGCCATAACATAAAAATGGGCACGAGCAAGGTTGTAGACTGGAAACTTCTGCAGGACGTTCAAGAATCCACCGCTTATCTAACAAAATATAAAAAAACTGTTTTAAAAGCTTTCAGTGTGGTGCAATAAATGTTAATAGAATTCCAACCTTACATATTTTTATCAATTTTTACCTTGACCTAATGGTGGCAATTGCCATGATATCCCACTTTCTAGAACTCAAGTATGCTAATATTTCGAAAGGGAACTCTTCTAAGATGTATAAACGATACTTTATAGACGATTTTCTTTTTTGATCGCCTTAAAAAGTGGAAGGGTTCTTTTTCAAATTCATCTTACTTAGAATGCATGTCTAACAAAATCTTCAAGGTAGAATATAGATATTATGTTTTTCTATAAGTTGATAAAAGAATCTTATTAAACGGAAATAGTACTATAGAAGTCTTAGCTTTAGTATCAGTATTAGATTTAGCTGTGTATCGGAAAACAGTAAGTGAATTTCGTGTCTCTGATCAACTTCCGGAGCGCCTTAACCGGGTTGCGGATTGACCGGGCCTTATCTAAAAATAATTAAAATAGTTAATTGCTCTCACAAACGATCAGAATAAAACAAAATTATACACGGAATATATATAAAAAAATAATGAAAAAGAATTGGTAAAAAAGGAAAAGCATTAGTATACGAGCAACAGCAGATGATGTCATAGTATTTAAGGATTGTTTTGTATTCACAATATTGCGTATGTAATTTGGAATATATAAACAAGAACCGGACAGTTCGCTACCGAACTGCTTCAAAGAACCGATTCATTTTATCGAGTGAACGGACAGAGTCCTTCAGAGTTGAGCCACTCAAATTCTTGCCGAAAAAGGCCAGAGAAGTTCAGTGTATCTTTCCATGTTAAATCTAAGGTTAATTTTTATCATTTCTCAATACTTAAAACATTTTTTTTGTTCTAAAATTTTATTGCTAGTTCTGTGTAGAAAGGAGGTTTTAGGAAAATCTCAAAATCACAGTTAAAAGAAATCAGTCCAACGACTTAGCTGTTCGACATGACCAAAGCTTCCGATCCCACCGCTCGTTCGATTCCTTTCGTTCATCGCTCGATCGTCGCGCATCACTTATAATTCCCGTTTTGTTCCCAATCTTAATCATCAAGGCCTATTGCTATTGGGCGGTGAGTGATAAAAAATAACCAATTCTTTACAGCGAGCGAACGGCTCTGATCTGATCCCATAAAAGGAGCAGTTTTGTCTATCCTTAACGTAAACATTGTATATTAAAAAGCAGAACGCTCTAACCGACTTTTTCATGAGAGTTTAAACTCAATAGCAGTATTCAAATTTTTTTGTGAACGTTGTTTTTTAACCTTCAGAAGGCGGGTTCATGAATAATACGTTTTCTTTATAAGGTATTTTCTCCCTTCTTTTCGCATGCTTTCGTGGTGTATTTAAAAGCATACTCGATGCGTATTCGAGAGGTCACGTGTTCCAAGACACTGCGCGTTTTTCGCGTCTTCATCTTCAAAACAATCTAACGATTCTACAACCTTTTATGCTGAATATACCTGAGGAACATTCATATTGCATCAGCGGAAATTGATATTAATTATTTCTCAGTAAAAGTCTGTTTTTTCCTTTTATGAATTTTGTATCCGCTGTCACAGAGTTAATATCATTTATAATTTAATATTTCTCTTTTAATGAAGTTTATTCTTTCGTTAGCTACAATGTGTTTTTTTTTTTTTTTAAATATTAAGTTTTGCATGCAAAATAACCTCCAGATAAAACCGCTTGCAAGCTAATAACGTTAGTTTCCATTTCATTATAACATGGATTAGTCTCATTTCCGGTAATTTTTTTACTGATCTGGATTCGGGTTAATTATGGATGATAACTAGCCAATTCAAATTAATTCTGAGTTAATCAAAGGCGTCTTCCTTCTTAATCTAATTTGTAAGTGCAGATTGGTATCGCAACCGAGGGAGGGGCTTCTAGAACGAACCAGTGAATTTCCAGTAATATTTTCTCTAATGTCACATGATTTCTGCCGCACTTTTGAGCTTTGCCAAGCTTAAAGTAATGACAGTTAAAAATATTTTGCTGACCAATTTCCTCTACAGAATAGTTAAAACATCATGAATTTCTTAGGAAAATTTCCAAAGCAAAATCAGACCACATACAAGTAATTATGAAAATTTCATTACCTACTGGAGACAATTTGAAAGGAAAAGAAACAAATATATAGTGATGGCTTGATTTGGCTTTATTTAACTATGGCAAAGCGCTCGTGGGCTAGCTCTCTAAGGGGAGGAATGCCTTCGGGGAGGGCGTTCTAAGAGGAGCTGGCTGGTACACTCATTACACATGGGAAAGAAAACGAAAACGCCCATTCAGCCAGCCGTTTGGAACCCCGGACCGAACTACCAGTGTTCAGCGACTTTACCTCTCGGCCACTGATGGTCCCCAAAATATATAATGAATGCTGAGAAACAAAATGCAAACACTATTTTTTAGAGATACAATAGAATTTCACAGGTTTGTAGTCGAAGCTCCCTTCCTCAGTTGGGATACCAAAGGCCGTGTAGTGATTTTGACAGACCTGTATATTTTTAGTTACTTACATAAATGAAATTATAAAATATTATTTTGGGAAAAAAGTGCTTTTACATATTTTCTTTTACGCTCACAGAAAAAAAAAACTCGCTTGGACCTCAGATATTAAATACTCATTAATCGTTAAAAGAATCCTGAAAATTAAAACGCAGACACAGAAAACAAAAGAGAAATTTTACATTGAAGTGTATGTTTGTTTTTTGGAATTAAGTATGGATAAATTCAGCTTATAATTGCAAATTTCTTAAGATGTTCTTTAACACTCACCCTATGAGAAAAAATTATAATGCAGAGAATATAATAATTGCAAAGAGAAAAATTATTTTAGAGATTTCTCAGGGATAAAAATAAACGAATAAATAATCCTGTTCTTCAATTAGTGCTGTAGAAACATTTTTAGTGTAAAAAAAGAGTTTAAGTTTTTCTTTTATCTAAGAATAAAACATTTGCAGATTACTGAAGTTATTTTCCAAAAACAAAGCATAAGATACCGTATTTTGCTTTTCATCTGTTTTTTTAATAAAATAAAAGTTAAAGTTCAGCTTTTAAGTCATTCGTTAATTAATAGAAAAGAGTAAAAGTACTGTTTTAAATAACGCAAAGAAAAGATTCTAATTAAAATAATGAAATGTTAGCGGTTTGGATTTTCAAAGCACTTTTTAACTTACTGTCTGTTTGCACTGATCTTAGAAAACCTCTGTAGCTTAATTTCGTAAATTTTTGCACCATGTACGAAACTGAACACCCATGGCTTGACAAATTACCAATTTTGGCACCTGCTGTTAATATCTAATATTTTTAGATAGTAACAAATGGCAGCAGCTGTCAAAAATTTTTTCAATAATAATTCTTCCATTCCAAGATGTTTGTCGAAAATGACCTGAACACAAACAAAAAGAATACACATTTTTATTTTTAACATTGGCAACAGTACTGCAGTTTAAAAAAAAGGAACATTTGACATCGGCTGCAATTCTTTTAGTATCTTCTGATGATTCGAGCTAGATATGCTGTGTTTTTGTAACTACGTTTGTTTTTGTGATCATCGTAGAAATTGTGAAAATAATTTCACCGAAGTTCAATCCCCCCGGAATTTCAATCCTTTGGAAAGGAAAAATAAGGGAAACCTTTTTTCAAAATTTTAAATTTTAAACTTTAGAAATTTTCGAACGTTTTTGAAATTAAAATTTTAGGTATAATTTTTCAACAATGTTATTGATGTATTCCTTAGTTTCAATACCCCGAAATGGGGGACTTTATAGTAAAAAAATCAAGTAAAGGAAATTAAATGTATTCTAAGAAGTGTTTTAAATCACTAACCATTCGAAAATTAAGAGCTCCAAATGACATCATGGCATTAATGTTTTTACAGTGGTTTACATTTGTTTTCTGACATTTGTGTTTTTCAGTTTTATTTGCAAATATCAGCTACTTTATATTAACAAAATACCTTAATTTTTTCACGTATGTTATTAATCATCTTTTTTTTTCATGCCTATTTTGGAAAATAGTTGCTCAAAATGCTATTTTGGGGGGTTTTGGTAAAAGAGAATAGTTTGTTCGAAGTGTTTTAAAAGGAAACTCTTTTAACTATTCCGACGCTTTTAACAAGAAATTTATATTTGATAAAAATAACTGAAGGTTTAGATAAATAAAAAGTCAAAAAAAAAAATCTGAAAGGTTTCACATTTTAACGGTTGCCCAAAAGAGTTTTGCTAACGTTTTTCACGCTCTCGCTGAGCTCGCAGTCTAACAGTCTACTGTTACATTACCTCCTACTAACTTTTTTTGTTTCTTTATCTACATTATTAAGAATAAATTTCATCGCACCCACGCCATATACAGGTCATCAGAAAAATTACGAAAATTTTAAAAGTAGCATAGCAGTATACGTTTAAAATTCTCGGTACAGCGTTAAGTACTGGCATACAGTTTCCTGTTTCTTTCAGTCTTTTTTCAGTTCATCATATCAGGGCTCAGTTTTCTTACTAAGATAACTTTATATAACTTTTTTCTTGTGTTTTTAATATTGTTATTTTTTGTGTTTACTTTATTTCTTAAATATCAGGTTCTTAACGCTTACGCCATATAAAATTCGAATCAACAGCAGAATCAGAATATATTTAAAAACAGCATATCTTTATAATTCCCGTTAGACAGCTGTTTATCGGGAATTTCTGAAAACGAATTTCGAGTATTTCTGAAAACTTAAGTATAATTTGGTATTGAAACATTCCTTCTGTAAGACGACCACCCGCAAAGAAAAATCTGGAAGTGTGACTGGTCGCCTTAGAGAGATTCATTTCGCAGATGCAACCTCCCTAAGACGACCACCTCTAAACGATAAACGTATTTCTGAGAACATAAGTGTATATTGGTATTGAGCATCACCTCTCTAAGGAGACCACTTGCAAAGATGCATTTTATGTGTGGCTGGTCGCCTTAGAGAGACCTCGCTGTGTGTGGTGTATATGATTACTATTATGGTCTCCGACAAAGGTTTTTAAGAACTCAAATAAATGAGCATACATAGTAAAAACCCTCTCTAAAACGACCACCTGCGTTTCCAGGTTACTCTGGTGGTCTTAAAGAGATAACATTTTCATTCTTAGAAATACTGATCGTCTTAGAAAAGAGATGGAGACGAGAGGGTTCACTGTATGTTTTTTTAATTTTAAAGCTTTCTGTTAGTTGCAAAACAGAAATAAACCTTATTTTCAACTATATTCAAATAAATGAAATAAAAGTAAATAAATAAATAATTTCAAATAATCAGTAGACAACAAGAATGCCAATGAATTTTGGTTTACTGACACCAGTATTAATTTCATTGTTTAGAAGAAGTCTATTGACGTCAGTTAGAAAATTAGAATAAACCCGTATAAACCAATAGAAGATTTACTTAGCACCTATTTCTATTATATTGGTGCCAGTAAGAAAAAAAACCAGTGAAAATCAATATAAACCAATACAAACCAGTAGAAAGTTCTGACATTCATGTTGGTTGTATGGGTGTCAGATGATGCCAGTAAGAAAAACCCAAATATAGAAATAGAAACCAGTAAAAGTCAAAAGAGACCAACAGAATTCGATGGGTACCCGTAGAAAGTTTTGCTGGTTTCTATGGGGCATTTTGAAACCAGTAAGAAAAACCCACAGAGACCAACAAAAGCCAGTAAAAGTCAACAGAAACCCATAGAATTTTATGGGTACTGCTTTCGATGGGGCATTTTTAGCAAGGAGTCGTGAGCGCTGGAAATAAAAATATTTTATCCAGCACAGTGTTGGCACTGCTGGCTTTGAAATCGTTGAGTTCGTTACTCAAAAATTAGTTAAAGATTTACAAAATATGAAATAGGTAATAAATTCGAAATTCAAAATTCGGGCTTCCAGATGCAAATACGCCGATGGAGGGCTGATTTAGTCAAAATTTGATGGCTCTAGATACCGTTGTTTTTTCACAATGCGAGAAACATACACACATTCATACAGATTCATCTTTATTTAATTTGTTTTAATATAATATAGGACGATAATATTTAATGGCAACAGCTTGAAAAGTGATACGTCATTCATAATGATTCAGCGCAAAATGCTATTTCGAGACTAATATCCCATTAGGGACTGGTGTTTCTTTCGGGGGGCTGATAACGTGAAACCAATGAGACATCCAATACTAATTTTTTGGTAACAACATTCCATTTTAACCACAACTTCATAAGAATTGCTTTTAATAGAGCATTCGAAGAAATATCGTGCTTACTTATTCTTTTCTCCAACTTAACTGCATACATATTCGATAGGGTTTAAGTCCGAAGACTATGGAGTTTTGATAACTTTAGGATAGTTGTATAATAAACACAAGCGATCATTTATGACTCTATGTTTAGGATCGTTATCCTGAGAGAACTTGAATGGATTTTATATTCCAAGGTTTCTTTCAGATGTTTCCAGCTTTTCATTAAGAATATTTATAAAGTATATATATTGATCCCTATTATTTTCTATAAAAAGTAAATTTTTCGTCCCAGAGGCAACAAAGCGTACCCAAACTATTAGTCTTCCACCTTCATGCTCAACAGTATACATAATGTTTTCCGGATTTAATTCTTAATTTGTCCTCAGTTGTCCGTCGGACACAGGTATATTAAATTTTGACTCATCTTCAAATGTGGCGTTTTATTTCACTTTGCTGATGATGGATTTGGCAACACCAGGCCTGTTTTCATTTTTTTCTTATTGACGAAGAATTTCTTTCTGATTTCCTATTATACCCATATACTCTAATGACTTCAGTATTGCCTTTTATTGCAAGCCACTCAACTTTTAAAGCATTAAATTTTGGGTTCTGTTCGGTTTTTCATAGGGCAATCTCCGATTCCTTTGTATTAGTTTAGAATGCAACCAAGACTTCAACCCAATTTGAAAAGTTCCACCCAATTTCTACCATTTTAATACATCAAAGGTACTTGGATGCCTCAATGATTTTTTGAATATTTTATCATCTTTAAAATCTCAGAGAATTAAATTGCGAACAGAATTTGTCTTTAATTTCTAGCTTCTCGGAAATGTTAGTATGTTTTGTTAAACAAGTAATAATTTCTCAATGCAGAACATAAGAAGATAATTCTTGTGATATCTTTTTATTTAAAAATAAAAAAATAATAAAAAAAAAAACGAGAAGAAACATCGTTTTCCTAAATATGCCAACAAAAGTTTCGAGTGCCCGAATTATTATGGGAATTATTGATTAACACTTCTGTAGTGAGCTATTTTATTGCAAAGAATATTTTTATGATCATTTTTTTGTAACAAGCAAGTCTCAAAGAGAGAAAAAAGATATATATACTTGGAAAAAATCTGGGTTCAATGTTTCAATATTGTTGTTGCGTGCGTACGGGTTCGTAACTGATTGAATCCACAAGTCCGATAAGAAGTTAATAAAGTTTATTCTTATCACAAGAAATATAACAAAACGCTGGATTATTCCTCAAAGATATTCGTACAATATCCCGTAATATAAACAGTAGCTATATTTTAAACTACTAAAACGTTAAACAGAACGCAATTCAAAGCGCAGAGAAAGCTTATCCGATCTCACCGCGAATTCGCTACAATCAACGACAACAACTCACTAAAACAGCACCTGAGCTAAGATGTTTCTCTCCGCCTTTTATAGCCTTTTAAACCGGCCGCGCGAGACAGTTCTAGCAATTTCTGGAAAGCAAAAAGAGTAGAATTACTGTTACAGCTAACATAGTTGTGAATTACATTTATTCAAATTAAAAATAAACTGCGGAGATAAACTTTTATTCGATGTTAAATGCACATGCTTATGTATTTTTACTTTTCCGGCGTAGCTTTCTCTTAAAATTTGTCACGCACTGCATTGCAAGGGGAAATAAAACAATTATAATTCCGCTAAAAATGTCTAACTAAATACGAAATTTTGTAACAATATTTAGTACAAGATCTATGGAAAAAAATTTCAAAAATACAAATTCCGGAAACAAATGTCAGCCTTTGCAAGTATTTGAAAGAATTTGTTACTAGCTATTTGTTGACGTCTTTTATTGTCAACAGTTAACGGCATATATATTCCAGAAATCGAAATCTAGCTTATCTAAAAATTTTATCTAAATTTACCATGAGATTTGAAACTGAAATATAATTACAAATATATATATATTATCCCTATTTTTACATTAAATTAGGCTGCAATTTTGCAGTGTTAATGCATAATAATTAAGTATTTGAAACTGATATACAAATTATACATGCTTTCATAGGGCAACACTTAGTCTAGAAAAGTAGCTTAAAATTGCATTCTTTGCTTTCACTTTGCTTCCCTTTATCTGGCTTTAAGTAAATTTTAGTAGTAATTTTGAAGTAAATACATTTCTAGTAGTATTTCTGTGTCTTAGAAACCTATATAACTTACAAATGCTAGGAAACCTATATGTATATATATAGATAGAGGGAGAGATTTAGGTTTTATATATTATATATGTATATATGTTTTCTTAGAATAAAATCACCAAACGCTGGCAGTGTATTTTGTGGCCAAGATAAGAAAGAAATGTATGTTTTATAAAACATTCAGCTGCAAACGCATAATTTATGAATTACGAAATGCTGAACGTGAATATCAAGCGAATGCGGGGATAACTCCCTGCCCCCCTGTGCGTAGTGCTTCGTATTCATCGAATAATATTCTCAATATGCTACCGGAAGTGAAGTCTATATTTTTAAGACGTGTCTGAATTCTTCTTCATTGGATATTCAAAGATGTGAATGCATCTAAAATCCACCCTCGTGGTATTCAATATTTTGTGGCTCGTGAAGTCCATGTTTATCGCTATATGTTTATAAACATTATTTTTGCCTATTTTCGACCGCAGAACCTACAATACGGTTTGACGACTTTATTCTGCAGTACCGCGTATAAGAAAGCTTTAATTCTGGCGAAGCCCGGCTCCGTAATTCTCAGTCTTTTGAAAATCGTAATTCCAAGTAGAGCTCTAATAAGATGAGATCTGGTATTTAAATTTATTATTTGAATATTTACGATTAATTTAACTTTATTTATTTATTTCCATTTCATTTTATTTTTTTAATCATTATTTATTATTTTGTCTACATAATTTCGGTAGTGCCTGATGCCCTTCTATAAGGCTCCGGCGTTTTTAATTTTGGAAATAAGCCCAGTGTATTTTGCCAGAAAGAATGACGGAGGTAAAGAAATATACCGAGTGATCCAAAAGTCGTGTACATCAGATTTTCGAAAATTGTAGAAATTCCAAAATAGATATTAACAGCAAATTGTTTCAATAGAATAATCTTATACTGTAAGTTGTAAGGCTTGTACTGTAAGTTGTGATCATCATTTTGAACACAACCTGCTGATGCTAGTATTCGTTTTCCTCTTTAGAATCTTCAGTCTTGTTCATTCCTTCTGTATTTCTTAATAAAGCTTTAACCCATGGTACCTGAGAGAAAATACAAATCGTAACAGGTGTTTAATTGAATATCAATAACAAACAGACTCACAAACCCAAAATCAGCATAGGATCATCACAGCCAGTAATCATGCCGTTAAATGGAGCAGATAACTGTCGGTTTATTTACTATTTTGATGTTATCACTGCGCGTAAACTGCTTGCACTAGAATCCTGACAGAAACGCTATTGACATTCTACTTTGCCCTAGTTTTAATTTAATGTATAAGCATTGTTCTATTTGAAAAAAAATGATCTGTACACCACATGACTTCCTTGTACGGAATATTAAATTATACGCATTTTTTTCTTGACACTCTGTCGTTAGGTTCACTTAATAGCGTTACATCTACAACTCAGAATGCACAAAAAATTATATCATCTGAAGAATTATCTAATCGTTGCCACGAGCTCTATTCAAATTCTGTAATAAATCTAAAACAATGTATAAAACAAATTTAAAAAAAAGAAAAAGAAACAGTTTTTCACAGACGATTCAGTATTTCTCATTCAATTAATCCAGTTCTCACTTCGCGACAAGGCAAAAATACATAAAAACACAAAATATCTGTATTAAAAATTACGAAGTAAATCTTAAACACATATTTCCTCGAATAAATTCCAGAATGGATTAAGCACGACTTAATTCGCATAATAAAAGAAGGCGTTATCTTTGTTGTTGGGAAGCTTACTTTCTCTAGATTGGCAACAAATCCAGTATTCGCCTAAGTTTCAAATCTAAATAAATATGGCTGCCATGGGAAAAATGAAAAGGCTTAACCGCCCTTAAACAGCTTTTAAATTGTTGATAATTCTATAAATCTTGCATGCAGATTTACTAAAGGCATAAAACCTTAACCGGAAGATAAGAAGAACATAATTCAATCATTTTTAAAGCAAAAAATGCCCAATTTACCAACATATAAGAATAACAAAATTGAGCTCACTGAGCCGAGTAACAGAGTGTATATACATATATTTATGCACTTTTGGAGCGGCCGATTGCAATCAAAATAGGAGGTGCACATCTACATGTTATAGCGGCTCTATACACAAATTTTAGATGCTCTGAGGATACTCATTCTTGAGTTATGCGAGATACATACATACATACATACGCACGCACAGAATCCATTTTAAATCAGTTTTATAATTTTTTTTGGGGGGGAAAGAATCCTTTATTCTGTCCTTACGTCAGATGTGACGCAAAAACATCGTTAAATTGCATTCGATAGTGTCAAAATGGATATTTTCGTTGAAATATGATGCCCGAAATTTTTCGCGATTACAATACTTCCTTTTTACTTCGTACAAGGAAGTAAAAAATTTAGCCTTGTTCATAAAAATACACAATTTAATAATTATTAAAGTTTTTGCATCGGCTGAAATTATGAGCCCCTATCTAAATTTCCATTCTGCGAAATCAATACATCAATGTCACCTTTTAGTTCAGAAATAATTGTGGTGGAAGTTTTAAGTGATTCATCCTATATCAATTAACGCCTATCATGCATCTTTCAGAAATAAGCCAAAGAAAAATTAGGTTGAAATTATAAGTAACATACATATTATTTCAAATTCTTCCATTTTCAGTAATCCCCGATAACGTGGCTAAAACAGACAACTTTGAAGATGAGAAGTTCTCAGTTCTTATCCAGCTGCCAGTAACGCTCTTTTTTTTTTATAATCATAATTAATTATTCTTTTAGTACCGTTTTGTTTTAAAAGAAAATGTATTTAAGAAGAGCATTTTTGATGGAATAAAGCTGAAAATGAAATTAAATTTTTCATTTATATACAGTCTTTGCATTCTTTGTTTTTTCCTGGAAGTATATAAAAACGTTTTAGAAATACATTAATATACAGTCTTTGCATTCTTTGTTTTTTCCTGGAAGCGTATAAAAACGTTTTAGAAATGTGTCATTTGCAGTTCTGCCCAGCAATAGCACCCTAAATTGTATTACGAGATACATTAGCGACAAAATTTTGCTATCGTCGTCACCAGCTGCAAAATATCCTTTTACTGTTTTCCCCTCCTTCTTTCGGTCTTCAGGCATTTTACTGGGACTTCGTACTTTGGAAATTGACATGAATATTTTTGCTCATTCTTGATTTTTGTCTTATAGCTTACAATCATTTTCAATTGCCTTTAAAATCTACATAAATACTTGTTACCTCTACGGCATATGTTTCTGAAACACAAGAAGAAAATGTTTTTGAATTTTGAAAAACGTATGACAAAAAGTTTTTTATTCTAGTAAAGTGCGCTTTTCTCTTGAAATTTTAGAGAATAGATTTTCGGGAAATAATATGAAACAAAGTCTCGCATTTTCGGTGCCCTGAACGATAAAGGCATTTGGCGTCCCCTGTGAATTAAACATGCTAATAATTTATTATTAAAAGAATAGTGGTTAGAATTTATTATAGAATAGAAATTTATTATTAAAGGAATAGTGGTTATAGGCACTGAGTTTCTGACCGAAGGACCTAAGTTCGAATCCCGGAGAAGGCGTGGATGTTTGTAAGCATATTATGTCCAAGCGCCAAATTAAACATGTTAATAATAAACTATTAACATGTAAATTAAACATGTTAATAATTATTATTAACATGTTTAATTTTCAGGGGTGTTTATTGAGCTGTGGCTTGTGAGAACAACTTATCTATTACCTTGGTGGTTGTTCCTTATGCATGAAGTTGGCTTATTTAAAATTATGATAATACATATAATTTATTCAGTGTATCTGTACTTTGCCTCCTAGACGGACAGTGGTTAGAAACGCTGACTTCGCACCGAAGAACCCGGGTTCGAATCCTGGAGGAGGCATGGATCTTTGTAAGCATATAGTGTCTATGCGGCAAAGGGGCACTCAAAACACACGGCCAGCCAAATCCTTTGGAGAGATTATAAGAAGAGGAGTGGAACAGCCTCGGACACGTTCCCTGAGATGTTCTCTCTCGGAATTCCAAACTGGGTTGAAAGCTTAACAGTTTACTAGCTTAATGTCACTGCAATCACCTATGGGTACTTCAGAAGTGCTTATCTGGCTTTTTCCTGTGCGAGTACCTTATGTCGAGTGTTTTAATGAACAAATATCACCTAATAACTTAGAATTAAAGTTCTAAAAATAAAGTAGAATAAAATAAATGAGTTTTTTTTATTTACTTTAAGTTACATTATCATTTCTGATTTATTAAAGGAAATACCTTCGAAAGGTTTATTGCTTCCAATTCACTGATTTGACACTTGAAAGAAATGTTTGTTGCGTTAAGAAATGTTATTAAACCTTGTGCTCTAGAGATTCAGTGAAACAAATGCCTAACTATCATGAATATTTTAGTGTTTTTTCTTTAATTTGCGATAAAATGATATCATAGCATCCCGTTCCCCCCCCCCGCCCGCAGTCTAATTTTGCCATTTTAAACAGCTCGCTTTAAATGTAAGACTTTTATGTTCTCTAGCTTTAGTTCCTGGGAGATGAGTTCTTAAATTAGCAGGTCCTACATAACTGCTTAACATGAAATGGTTTCAAGCATTAAAATGAAACCTGCACGCCAAGAAACGGATTGCAGTTTCGTTTTAACCTATTGTTATTTATATATATTTAAACTTTTTCTAGCATTTGATCATTGAGGTGTTAGATTTTAATCTGAAATTTTCACGTTGCAGTTTCTTATCCTGAGATTACTTCACTGAATTCTATTACACAGTTTATCCTAAACTACTTGATAGTTTGCTAAGAGCCGCCACAATCCACTTGTGTTGGTTTGGATAACTAGCGATGGGTTAAGATAGTATTTCTTGTGGGTCTTATTCCATGCAAGCAACAAAAACAGAAAAGTTGAAAACATATTAATTTCATTTTAAAGTAATCCCTGCTCGTTTGGCTTTGTTTATTTGAGTACGGCAAAGCACACTAAGGCTATCTGCTTAAGGCGAAAGATGCCTTCATAGAGGACTTTCTAAAGGAAACTGTCCCACATACACACTTAAAAAACCAAGAAAACACCCATACAGGCAGACCGTTCGCCTGGAATCGAACCAGGTGAGAACTACAAGTGTTTAGAGAACTAACCGCTCTGCCACTGGTGGGATAATAATCGATGCTCGTAAATAAACACTACACAACAAGACAACAAAGTACTTTAAAACATATGAGAAAGATTACGAAATCAATATGGAGCCTAAAATACAGGGTGTTTATAAAGTCTCGGACCCATTTTGATGTTTAATAACTCATAAAATAATAGATTAAAATTAATAACATAAATGGTTAGATAGACTCAAAAGGTTTCATGACCCTTGTCAATGAACTTCCACGTGTGCCCCCTTCGTCGCACGGAGAATATCGAGTCGATATTCAATTTCACGCCAGGTACCGGCAAGCATGTCGGCATCCACAGAGGCTATTGCGGTTGTCATTCTGGCTTTTAGGTCATCCATGTTCGACACTCTCCTCCTGTAAACGTTGTCCTTTACAAATCAACAAAGGAAGAAGTCCAGCGGCGTTATATCAGGTGATCTGTGTGGCCGAGGAATTGGATCTCCTCGCCCGATCCATCTTCCTGTAAAATGGTCATTTCAAGAACTACGAATGATGGTACCCCAATGAGGTGGTGCACCATCTTATTGCAAAACGACACGTGGCTGAAGCTCTTCTAGTGGTGGAAATACGAAGTTTTCCAACATGTCTAAGTATACGACTGATGAGACCGTCTTTTCTGTAAAAAAGAAAGGCCCAATGACTCGGTCGTGCATTAGTCCACACCACACATTAAAATTTAGGGATTCCCTTTGTGCCTCACGGTATTCATGGAGGTTGTTACCATAGTTGATTCATAGTTTCCAAAAACAAAAGAGAGAAAAATGCAATTAATAAGCAGACGATATTTAGAAAAGTACAGATATTTAGACTGGAAAAATTATCTGAAATGAACCACACGCGATGCGCATACGATATTTCCAAAAGTAAAGATATTCAAACCTGAAAAGGAAAATATATAAGTTATTCAATATTAATTGTTTATATCTTCATTATTTTATGAGTTATTAAACATCAAAATGGGTCCGGGACTTTATAAACACCCTTACCTTTGAGACGGCATAACAGACTAGAATAGAGAGAAAATAGACAGCATAACAGGATAGAATAGAGAGAAAATAGACGGCACAACAAGATAGAACTAAATTTCTTTAGTTAAAAACACACAGTGTAACAAACAAATAAACAAACAAAATAAAACACAGTGTCCACCCTGTATTACTGATATTAAAAGGTAACATTAAATCATGAAAGAAAATTTGCACGTAAAATTGGATAAAATTATATGAAATATACCATATTTACTGGTATATTTTTACTTTTAACCTTTTCAACACATGATGTATGGTAATAATGTAAAATGCATGCACAGATAAGACACTGTGTTCTATTGTATAGTCTCTAAACTCGTTATAACGAGCCTCCGGATATAACAAACGAAACTTTCAGTCTCGTCTAGTTTCTTGTAAATTTAAATGTTATTTTATAGTCTCATAGCGAACCTCCAAGGGTACACAAATCGTACTTAATAAACTCTATCGATAACTTCGATTGAAGCTTTACTTGCATTTTTCATATTTTTTTTACTTTCTCAAAGTTTTAGTGAAAAAACTAGTAATCATTAAAACCACTCACGATTATAATATTAGGATCACATTCCATCCATATTTCTTATTCCATCTGTAAAGTAAAACACCTTTATGTTATAGCCGTTTCTCAGAAATAGTAGTACACACGGTGTAATTTTCCCCTTTGCGTTTTCAAGACGGAAAATTGGAGAAATAAAAGGGAAATACGCTATTAAAATACAGTATATTAAAATCGTGAACATGAAAAGAACAATTATGGTTGGAAAATATCCCATATATGACAAAAAACTGAAAGAAATACCCGGAGAGTGTAAAAAATTTTAAATTAGACAGGTTTTAAGTGCGAAGAATATTAATAACGTCTATAAAAATATTAGAAACAGTAAGTAAATAGTAACTAACAATCTCTACATATAATAAAACAAAGAGTCTGTGTGTGTGTGTCTTTCGTTCGTGCTGCGAGTAAGCTAATAGACCCAGGGCCACGAAATTTGGTACATAGGTGTATCTACACAAGAGCCAGTGCACCTCGAAGCGATTTTTTCGAAATTCGAATTAGAATTTTTTTTATTTTATGTTTTGTGACCAAATCGCGTCATTTTGAGACATAATGGGCTACAGGAAAGCGAGATTTCACTCTATACATTTCATTTTTACATCGTCGTGAAGCGTAGACACTTAGCTATTTTACGAACTTAAAATAAATTTCGTATTTCAATAAATCGATTAAATACGAATTTATTTAGGAAGGTGAGCTTAACACCTTTTCGGCGGAATTTTTTTTTAAAAACTTATTTTAAAAAATGTGCTGTTTATTTTCCTTTGATTTTTGGACACGTTGAACTTTAATCCTTTCGACTCCTTTTAAAAAAAGAATTTTGGAAAAATAATAATATTTTGTATTTTTTTAAAATTTTTTAAATGAAGCTTCCGAATACACTTCTCACATCTCAGATATTTTAAAATGTAGTTTTGGCAACAATTTTCCTTTCTTATTGTTGTTGATAGATTTTTGATGAAATTGCATCATTTTGAATAGTTTCATTCTTTTAAAAATTTCGGTTTGGCAACAATTTTTCATCGTATTTCTTATGTTACTGTTTTTAAGAGACTGAAAAGTTTAAGAAATTAAAAAGTTGTTTCTTTTTGCAACGGTAAATTGTTTAATTACTTTATTAGGATAATTAACATTTGTATCGAGGGATATTGCTTATTTCATTGTAATATTTTATACAAGTTAAATGGCTGCGATGTGACTGCTGACACATTTCCTCAGAAGATTACCTAAAGTATCATAGCATTTCAAAATTTCAGAAAAAGGATCATTTAAACTATCGAGTAAGAAAAAGTTTAAAAAATTTTAATTTTATTGTAGAATTTTTATATAATTTTTTATGTTGTCATAGTGGTGCTTAAGAACGGGGATATAAATTATGCTTTAACAAATGTTTAATGCACATCTCATGCAATTAATTTGCTAAAAATTCAAGATGTATACGTTTTTCTGGAGATACATGAGGGCCGTATACAAAGGAGGGTTGGAATCTTAACAAAGAGAAAAGAGTTGGAAGAACTTACGCGGCCATAGGTCCCAGGTGTGTCTTTTAGCATTTTTCCGGTACGTTTAAAAGCCAGACGAAGGCTGGCCGCATAGCGGCTAGTTTTGATATAAAATTAACTCTTATATTATTTACTCTGAGCTTATTACTCTTATCTTACTCGCACAACTAAGAATGCACTTAAAAAAGTCAAGTTATCAACTCATGTGGAACTAAATTCG
>KK118870.1:0-16354 GCA_000611955.2 Stegodyphus mimosarum
ACCACAATAAGCTGTTTCTCCCCTTTTTGGCGTCAAGGCTGTTCTCCGAACCATATCCCAAAAGCTGCTCTGAGTGCAATGAAGTGAAATAAACTTTTATTTTGATTTAAGCCACGGAGTATAATGAGTTTAAGCTTTTGCTCCCGTAGGTGACTGAAATATTCTGAGGATATGGATTTAGTTGCTGGTTATAGTTCGGATACATCAGAAAATGATAACCTGAGATCTCCACGGAAAAAAAATAGAAATTCCGCTAATAATATAGAAGTAATATGCATAGATGATAGTGATAGTGAAGAAAATAAAGGGGAAAATAGAAACTCGCCATCTATTTCGAATAAAAATACTGAAAAGTCATGTGATGAAAGTAAATCATTACCTTCGGTGATAGCTGTTAAAAATGAAGTAGAAGAATGCGGTCAATCGAACACATGTGTCAAAAGTGTTGTCAACTCGGTGACTGAAAAACCAAGCTCTGCTGAAAAAATTGATTTCTTAAATTTAGATGGAAGTGATACCGAGGATGCTCAAGAGCTTATTCAAAATAAAATAATTAGTTTACTTAATTCTGCCGCTATTCTTAAGGATGAGTGTTTTGCACCCCAAAATGCTAACACAACAACTGATCAGAGTGGACGAGCATCAGTTGAATGTAATCAACAAACGGAAACAAATAAACGAGAGAATCCAAATGATTCTCAATGTGAAAATGCGCAGAAACGGCAGAAATGTGAATTTGAAGAGCCTGATTTTAAAGGAAAAGATATTGATATAGTAAGTAGCAGTGAAGCGTCTATATCCAATACTCATATATACAGAAAGGACGAAAGAGTAAATGACGCATATATTAAGAACATTGTTTGTCGAATACCACATCAAATCATTCAAACTTTCACTGGCCATACGAATACTGTTACTTCTTTAAACTGGTGCATTCCTCAGTACAGTCATTTATTGCTTTCAGCTGCTGCCGATGGTACTCTGAAAATATGGGACATCTTCTGCAAAAATCCAGTGCGATGCTTTAAAAATAATTTGGGTTTAAAAGCTGCCAAATGGTCTCTTGATGGTGAACAAGTTCTTATGGGGGGCTATGGGAAAAAAGCACATGTTTTTGATGTTCTTAGTGGTAAGGAATTTTTTTAAAACTTATATACAGGTGTAAAAAATACATGTTACTTTCTGAGTATCCTCAATCTCTCTTCAATAATTGGTTAAATTGCTTTGTTTTCGTTATCATTTTCAAGTATGCATGACTGTAGCCAACTTATGTACATACCACAGAAGTGATTTGTTCGCTGTAACCCCCTGAGTGGTATGACTGACTGGTTTTATCCGGTCTTGAAAGATTTTGTCTGTTGGCCACTTGGTTTTGCCACTTTTTATTTCTTACTTTCTTTACTGATGTAAATATTATCTTAATGAACAGAAGTTTATAGAAACAAAGGTTAACATAAGTAATTATATAAATTTAACTAATAAATACCAAATACTATTAAATACAGGCCTTCATGAACAGATTTAAAAAGCTATGCCACTCAGTTAACATTTAACCGTTATTTCAATAAGTGCTTCTTCCCAAGCATTTGTCTTATATATATAAAATATGAACAGGAAACTATATGACTATTGTATATATGTGTGTAAGATAAAAAATATGTCAAGCAAAATTTTAATTTATAGTAGTCCCTTAACACTTTATTCAATTTGGGTCTTTCCATTTTCTGTTTTAATAATAGTAATTGCTTGTAATAAACTTCTCTAAACTGTATCATTTCAAAATGAATGGCCATCGTATGACATCTGCATGATGTTGGTAATGCAGATAGTTTTGCAAAGAGAAGCTGAACCAGCCAACAATAATTTTAGAGCACTGTTAATTAGGCACTCAAATGATATTGAAATTACTTCACTCTGAACTAAAATTTTTATCTTGAACACATTGCACTCGCTGGCTTTAGTGTAGAATTGGGTGCCCCTTCGATTAGCAACAAATTTTGTTTAGTTTTGGTGATGAAACCCCATTTGTGGTTACTATGATAGTTTTAACTTTGTTTTAGCTTCCTGATTTTTTTTTAAGTGAAAATAAATCGATGTGTGCATGGACAAAGTTAAAGCAGAAGCAATGCCTAAATTGTACAATTCTTTTTTTTTTAAATGAATATAGATTGATGTGTACATGGGTATTGAGTTTGTACAATTCTTTGACTTCTTATTTTGGTTTTGTGCAGTGGCCATCTTGAAATTGTGCCTTCTGGCGCCAATCTTGGCATCAAAAAAGAATTCCAAAAAAGCAATTGTAAACTTTTACCCTCTTGCTAAGTGCTAAGTAGATGGTGCTATTTACCTATATTTTGAACTTCCTCCCCGTTCAGTGCAGAACACTGGAGGGAGACTAATTTTAAATCCTGTGCCAAAATTGTTCAAACAATTGATCAGCTCAGCATATGCAGCCATAAGAGAGAGAGCATAAACATTGGTTAGCTGCACTTGACTGGAAATTTCATTACCCTCGTCAATAGAACCCACTGGTTCCTTGTTAAACATATAAAGTAATAAAATAATAGAGTAATGAAGGAAAATATATACAGATGGAAAGAAGACTTGATGTAATTTTCTATTGTTTTCTTGCTCTTTACAGATGTAGACAGTATATATTATAATCTTTACTTGCTCTTGAATACTTGCTGCCTCATGTAATATTGTTGCGAAAAATTCGGCGGTTGCGCCTGTATGTAAGCTTTCCGGCATAGCACTAGGGTTGCCATAAAATAGTGTATGGTAGGGTTGCCAGATTGGCGACTTTATCGCCCATTTGGCGACCAAATCGGCGATATCCCATGGTCCAATCGGGAAGCTTCTAGAATAATTTCCTGTCTCGAAACCTGTGGAACCTAATGAAAAGCTATATAAACCCTTGCGTTTGCGAGATTGTGAAGTTGTTGTTGTGAAGAGTGTGATTAGTTGTGAGGATTGCGAGAATAGCTACTTACTGTGAATGCTAAGCAACGCGAGAGTTTTGTGAACAAAGCGATTGAGATAGTGCTTTGCCGTGAAGCTACCTTTACAGTATAGCTTGACAGTGTATTGGTGATTGTTCCACGGTGTTTATTATAAGTTTAGTGTTGTCGTGAAGCTACCTTTACAGTTACAGCCTGAAGCTGTGTTGCTGATTGCTTCAGAGTATTTATTGTAGATTTTCGATGCTTTTAAAGGTGATTTTGGAACTGTCCTGGGCCCAAATGTGCTTTAGCCCACTGCTTGGCGGCGATTGTTTTTGAATGAGCAATAAACGCGCCAATATGGGTAACTCCGTATATCCGCGAACATGGCTGACTGGGTATTTTGAAGCTACGGAAACATGTAGTTTTCGCGCATGCGTATATCCTATTTTATAAAGAACAGTTTTAATGGTAATGTGAGATGACGTAGCGGTTTATTCGAAATTCTTACCTGTTAATTTAAGTAGTTATTCCAGTTGTCGTTGTATTCTTTGAATGCGGTGTTTTTGTGTTTGCTATTTTCGTACCTTATATTTCGCTAAATACCGAGTCGGTATGGATTTAGCTGTGATGCTGAGAGAGGTGAGTGAATGTACATGTACATTTATTACTTTATTGGAAGTGCAAGTTGCTTAATTTTTGTATTTTGTTGCCTTTTATTGAAATAATTTGGCTCAGCTGAAGAACAGAACGCTGGTATCGTTTGCAATTTATTTTATTTTGTTGATTTGTGCACATTGCCTACATTGTGCAATTCGCTGATTTTTTTTTAAGTTAAAACGGAACGCTGTGCACATGGCATTTTCTTGTAATTTATTTTCGTTATTTTAGCTTATTTTGTTGATTTGTGTACGTTGCCTACATTGTGCAATTCGCTGAAGTTTTTTTTAAGTTTAAAAGGAACGCTGTGCACATGGCATTTTCTTGTAATTTATTTTCGTTATTTTAGCTTATTTTGTTCATTTGTGCACGTTGCCTACATTGTGCAATTCGCTGAAGTTTTTTTTAAGTTTAAAAGGAACGCTGTGCACATGGCATTTTCTTGTAATTTATTTTCGTTATTCTAGCTTATTTTGTTTATTTGTGTACGTTGCCTACATTGTGCAATTCTCAGATGTTTTTTTTAAGTTAAAACGGAACGGTGTGTACATGGTATCGTTTGTAATTTTAATGCCCTTTTAAAAAAAATTCCTTCTTTCTGGGATGCCATTTTGGTTACGTTTTCGCGGAGCGTGTCGGGAAGGTTATGTAACGGCATAAAATGTGTAAGTATTACAACATAAAATGTAAATAATTAATTTAAAGGTAACTGACAAATATTTTAATGATCGTAATGTTCGTTTTGCATATTATTTTATTATATTTTTGTGGCAACAGTTTCCATACTAATTTATGGTGTAGAATTCTATGTTTTGTTTACAATAGGTTTTCGCGGAGCGTGTCGGAAAGGTTGCAATTAATTGCAAAGACGTTTCGCAGAAACGCGCCGAATTGGCGATTTTCAAAACATCGCCAAGCAGTGGGCTAAAGTGCATTTTCACCCTGTGCTGTAAATAGTGATTCCTGTAAATAAATTGTGCTTTTTATTGTTCTGCATCGTGTTTTCATTGGATACTCTCAAATCCACGAATCCGTATAACGCAACAACTGGTGTCAGAAGTGGGATTTGAGAGTGAATGCCAGTCAGCCGTCTACAGGAGAAAGCAATGGCGGAGGAAATGAATGCTTTGATGGACATGTTAGCAGCTCTAAAAGCCGGACAAGAAGAGATGAAAGCCGGACAAGAAGAGATAAACGCCAGACAAGAAGAGATGAAACAAGAGATAAAAGCTGGCTATGAAGAGATGATAGCCGAGATGAAGGCCGAGCGCGAAAAGAGGAAAGTGGGCCGAGAAAAGGTACGAGAGCAACTCCAACAGATGAAAGAGGAGCTTCCAGAAGAAACTGGAGCCATAAAAGAAGATTGCGAGATTGTGAAGTATTGTGAAGTTGTTGCGCAGAGTGTGATTAGATATGAGAATTGTGAGATTAGCTGCTTACTGTGAGTGCTCAGCTACGCGAGAATTTAGTGAACGGAAAGCGATTGAGATAGTGCTTTGCTGTGAAGTTACCTTTAGAGTATAGTTTGACAGTGTATTGGTGAATGTTCCACGGTGTTTATTATAAGTTTAGTGTTGCCGTGAAGCTACCTTTACAGTTACAGCCTGAAGCTGTGTTGCTGATTGTGTCAGCGTATTTATTGTAGATTTTCGACGCTTTTAAAGGTGATTTTGGAACTGTGCTGTAAATAGTGATTCTTGTAAATAAATTGTGCTTTTTATTGTTCTGCATCGTGTTTTCATCGGATACTCTCAAATCCACGAACCCGTAAAACGCAACAACTGGTGTCAGAAGTGGGATCTGAAGAGTCAGAGGATGAAGAAACAGAGGAAGTAGCTAGTAGAGTGTCTGAGAAAGATCCAGAAATTATGGATGAAACATCCAATGGGATGAAAGAAAAAGAACGAAAACATGAAGAAATAAAAGACGGGAACGAAGATTTTGATGCTCACGTGCCTGAAGTAGAGACAAAAGAAAATGAAAATGTGACTGTGAAGATCATAGAAACTGATAGTGAAATTATGAAGTCGCAGTTAGCAAGTATTGAACCATCTGAAAACTCATGTGACTCTGAGATGGAAGAAGCTGAGGTACAGCCTACGCAGAGTGATCCAGTATTGCAAGAAAATTTACCCACTTAGCAAACTGTGTGTCTCATAGTGCACACAAGGACTTAATTCTAAACCTGGATACATCTGCTTGTAAAGGATCGGATTCTATTGATGGTCTTGGTGTAAACATCGGAACTGGCTTTCAGGAAATAGTGGTAAATAAGCAAGTACCTTCTGCTGTAAGTATTGAGGTGAACTGTACACACAACGCAAAACTGTTTCAGATCTTGTTGTGGAAGAAAAGTCTGAATCTTCAGACTGTGATATGAAAAACAGAAATACATCTGAGAACTGGCGTGGAAAAGTATTTGACCTGGGTATTGTTCAAGAGCAGAAGCTGAGTACGGGTTGGCGGATCCTAACATTAAGCCAATAATAGACCTGAAGGAATCATCGGCTACGAAACCCAAGTGGCAGGACGTTTCCGTCTTCAGTCCTATGACTAAAAGGTACTGTGCTCTCTGGGACTCACTTCACCTTTAAAATGGAGTCTTATATCGACTGTGGGAAAGCGACGATGGAACTAATAAAAGATGGCAGCTGCTGCTTCCTCAAAACCGAATACCTGATGTCCTGAAAGAAATACACAGCAGCCCAACAGGAGGGCATTTCGGCTATATGAAGACATTAAACAAAGTTCGAGAGCGCTTCTTTTGAAGTTCCGCAAGAAACGACGTTGAGAAATGGTGCCGGTCTTGCGATGCCTGCGCAGCCAAGAAAGGACCGAAGGAACGCTGTCGCGGAAGACTGCACTGATACAACGTTGGAGCGCCTTTCGAGCGAATTGCCCTTGATATACTGGGACCTCTGCCATGGACTAAAGATGGCAACAGATACATTCTAGTTGTCATGGATTATTTTACGAAGTGGCCTGAAGCATATCCAATTCCAGACCAAGAGGCTGTCACTACGGCTGAAGTCCTGTTGCAGAACTGGGTATCTAGATTTGGAACTCCCCTCCAGATTCATACCGACCAAGGCAGGAACTTCACTTCGGCTGTGTTCAAAGGACTGTGCGACTTATTGGAAATAAAGAAAACACAGACCACCCCGTTACATCCGCAGTCTGACGGCATGGTGGAGAGATTTAACCGCACAATCTTGAACCACCTATCGCTTATGGTTTCCAAGAACCAAGAAGACTGGGATCGTAAGCTGCCCCTGTTCCTGCTTGCTTACCGTAGTGCCGTCCACGAGAGTACCGGCTATTCCCCTTCTCAAATGCTCTTCGGTCGTGATCTCCGTCTTCCGAGTGACCTGCTTTTCGGCCGTCCTCCGGATCTACAGTCCTCTCCTGAGGAGTACGTTCAAGATCTCCAAGCCCGGTTGGAAACGATGCACAGGTTTGCTCGAGAGCGAATTAACATCTCGACGGACAGGATGAAGAAGAGGTACGACGCAAGAGCGACCGAACATAAGTTCCAGGAAAACGACAAGGTTTGGCTGTGGAATCCGAGCCGTCGTAAGGGCATTTCTCCCAAACTGCAATCGCATTGGGAAGGTCCCTACACAGTCCTCAACAGACTGAATGACGTCGTAATACGGATCCGTAAGTCTCCCAATTCCAAACCTAAGATTGTACATTATGATAGGTTAGCTCCATACTATGGCCATAGTAATTAGTGATAGTTATTTTTTGTTATGGGTACCCCGTATTTCGTAATGGTTTTATGTTTAATTGTATGATTTATGCATAGTTGCTTGTACATAGATCTTTGTAATTAGTGTAAATGTTTCTGTTATTTGTAAATACTGTAAATATTTGCAAATTTTGTTATTATTGTAATTTATTTATTTGTTTTGTAGCTTTTTCGATTATTTCTTTTTGGCTCCCAACCAGGGATTGTACTGCCCGGGACGTGCAGTCCTTGGGAGGGGGCAGTGTTGCGAAAAATGTTGTTGTGAAGAGTGTGATTAGTTGTGAGGATTGCGAGAATAGCTGCTTACTGTGAGAGCTAAGCAATGCGAGAGTTTTGTGAACGGAAAGCGATTGAGATAGTGCTTTGCCGTGAAGCTACCTTTACAGTATAGCTTGACAGTGTATTGGTGATTGTTCCACGGCGTTTATTATAAGTTTAGTGTTGCCGTGAAGCTACCTTTACAGTTACAGCCTGAAGCTGTGTTGCTGATTGTTTCAGCGTATTTATTGTAGATTTTCGACGCTTTTAAAGGGGATTTTGGAACTGTGCTGTAAATAGTGATTTCTGTAAATAAATGGTGCTTTTTATTGTTCTGCATCGTGTTTTCATCGGATACTCTCAAATCCACGAACCCGTATAACGCAACAATATGATTAATTATTTATAATCACAGCACTTTTATTTTCAATAATATATGTCATAATTTGCTGAAGTGCAAATTCACACTTTTTATTGTAGAATAAATCTTTCACTGGAACTTTTGTTGCAAATCCTGGTAAATACTTTGCTCTAATAATTGAAAGTAATGGACATTGTCATATATAATATATAGCATGTGCTAGAGTTCTGCACCCACATCTTACATTTTGTATGTGAGTTAATCTTCCTGTATCTGCTGCATTCTATTTTCTTTGCCATTTTATTAAAACTTGCTTGGGAATTTTATTCTTGATTGCAAGTCTCGAAATAAGACGATGGATGTCAATCATATCTTTAATGTGGCATCCTTAGCTGATATATCAGCAGCTTCATTTCCTATTATACCTGTATGTCCCTATATCTAATTTAGGATAATAGGACGAATATTTATTTCCATATTTATTGTTTCTTGAAGAGTTTGAATTCTTTGTGGAACATAATGCCTTTGGCTATTTGTATAAATGTATATTCGCATATTGTAACTTATTACTTTTGAGAAAAGCATTTAGCCATAAAGGGCTTCCTTCAAAACTATTGCTTCGGCTTGGTAAACTGTGCTTGAATAATTTAATCTAAATTTTTTACTTATTATAACTTGTTTATCTTCATAACCTATAAATGCAGCTCCGACTTTATCTTGGATCTTTGATCCATCTGTAAAAATTTCTGCTCCATTTTCTCTGGGAACATTTCATATACCATATGATTGGTGTGGACTGAGCTGGGTATTTGCTCAATTTTGGGACTTAACTTCCACTATAGAACTTGGTATACTTAATTCATCTACAATGCAGGCTTCCTGAAAGAGATAGAATAACTTTGATTCCTGTTCTGCTTTAACATTTAGTGGAAGCACTCCAAAAACAACTTGTAGATAGAAGCTGCTATGTGTTCTTCTTCTTACTGCAGTGTTAAAAAAAAAGGTAGAAGTTCTGGAACAGGTATGATTAGTTTGTTGAGTTATTTATAACTGTAAATGTCAACTAAAATAGAAAGGAATTATAATACTTTTCTGTTATTGGAACCAGATTAAGAAATAATGTATGTATACATGTGTGTATATGTGTACGTGTACATATATATACATATATGCGTATATGTACAAGGTGGTTAGAATTAAAACACCCCTATTTTGAGCTCTCTATACATCGAACTACTGAGTGTAAAGGCTCCAACATACTATTCAAGACATGGGAAAATAGATTGCGCATAAAAAATTACTGAATAGGAACACTGATAGAGGACACTGTATAACAGAAAATATGTTGACACAAATAATCATACACACACACACAAAATGTGTTATGAAATTTTTCCTTTTTTAATTTCTTATTGCTGATATGGGAAAAAAAAAGAAAAAGAAAGAAACTTAAACTGTAGTGTAGCGAAATTAAGCTAATTAATTAATTAATTCATTTGTATTCTAAATTATGCTGCACAATGTGTATTTGTTTAATTTCTGTGTTAATTTGGTTTACCTTAATTAGAGTTTTGTTCTTAAGATAGTAAGTTTGTACTTTTGTTTTCGGAATGTGATTGACAGCAGACAATGGGAATAGGGTATGTTTTTCATGTTATAATCTGGATTTTAAAATACTTAATTTGAGTTTATATAATTATAATAGAAGAAACAGAAAGATTTGCACCTTAATTTAAAATTATTTTCAAGTTGATAATTTAATTAGTTTGTGAAATATGCTAATTTAATTAACAAAATTTTGTAGCTTTTGTAACATTTAGTGTGATTACTATCTTGTCACTATTAAGCTGCTTTCGGGTGATTTATGAAGATTTATGAGGATATATTACAGATGTCATACCCAAATCACCTTGTGTTTCTGGTTGAGTTCTAGGTTTACTGTTAACACCTGTTTTTATTTGGCAAAATTAAGGAAAGGTGTTGAATTAATGCTTTGAAAAGTAAGAATTTTTATACTGTTAGCTTCGGGGTGTTTTTATCAGGAATTGTCACCCTTTTGAGTGTGTTTTGGCGCTGTTGGTAGATGTTTGTAACAAAAAAGCTGGTGCACATGATTTTCGCTCTCTCGAAGGCTCTTTTTCTCTGGTTTTGAATGTGCTGAATCTACGTAGGACAAGGGGCCATTTCTTGCTCCGACTTCAGCACAAAAATTATGTGCTTCTCTGCCCAGTTGACATGCCTTATATCGTTCTATATCCTATCTTAGTGTTCTGTTTGCAGTAGCTACATCGCTAGAACATGCTGTTCAGTTATTTTCAAGAAGTGAAACTGCAGACCAGTTAACATACTTAATATTATTCTACATCTTACCTTAGTGTTCCGTTTGCAGTAGCTACATCGCAAGAACATGCTGTTCAGTTATCTTCAAGAAGTGAAACTGCTGATCAGAAGGCTGAATTTTCCTTTTCTTCTTAAATTTTGGAAAGGAGATGGTCATCTTCCAATCTAAAGGGCTTCTACACCGAACCCTTGTGTTTATTTTCCATTCTACCAGTGAACCTGTGGTCCAGTTCATCTGAGTAGTGTATTCTACTGTTGAATTTTCCGGTGTGAACTCTGGTGATAATTTTTTTAAACATTTGGTGCGTTACAAGTCCTATGGTATTTTGGTGGAGGTTTCATCAAAGTCCAGGAGGAAGCAGCAAGTTAAAGGTAACAAATTTTCGATGAAAGCTTGATAGGAGTTTAAGTAAATTATTGTTGGGAAATTGTTAAATAACTAGTTTTAAAAAAATGCCTTGGTACAATCCTAATTGATTTTTTGGCTAGACTGCAGATTATGGGCCAGTCGCCAAATCTGGTAACCTCTTGGTATCATGAAAATCGTTAGGATTTAAGGCTACAGTTTATAGCATTTAAGTGGGCTTTTTGAATTTTCGTCATTCCACTGTGCTTCTAGTAAATTGTGAGCAAAGTGGCTGACGTCAAAAGAGTTGAACGTGTGGATTTCACTTATTTGATTTGGTTGCAAGATAAGCAATAGAATGGTGCATGAATTATGGTTTCATTGCGAATATGTACGAATGTCCTAAGTGTAAAAATAGTATGAAATTACTTGAAATGAAAGATGCGACAGATTTGTATGAATGGAGGTGTGTGTCCGTTAAATGTGGTTAAGCACATGGTTGAAATGAGCCGTAGAGTCGGTGTTGAATGAGTGCGCCAATTTGAATTTCATCTCCATTATATTGTTACATTTTAGTGTGGATATAAACAAATGCAAGTTTCTACTATTTATTATAAATAAAAATTTATTGTAAAAATATAAATTACGTAGTTAAAATTGTTTAACCACTTTTTGTTTTTTTTACTATTGCTCATGTTTCAGTAGATCGAAATTTTGAATTTTATCGTTTTTTTCTTCTGCATTTTTCTTTAAAGTTTTAGATTAAATATGAATCAATGCTTTCCGATCATTTATTGCTCATTTACTGCTTAGTACAATTTCTTAAATTTCGTGCTAAAACGTTTTACTCCATTTTGCTACTGTCTTAAAAATGGTATATATTATGAAAAGTTTTAATATTGTTGATGCCATAAAATACATAGTTATACACTTTTAAATACTTTATCATTGTTTTGCTTGCACTTCTGTTTTAGATATTTTTGCATGTTTACATGATCAATTTTTTGCATGTTTACAGGATTCATTCAAATTCCCAACCATCTAAAATGGCGATATGATGAGTTAGTGATATTCTAAAATGTGTGAAAATAACCGATTTGGTGACTTCTCAAAAATGCGCCAAACTGGCCCGTAATATGCAGTTTTACCAATTTTTTTTTTAAATTAATGTGTTAAAATACTTGGTTCTTATTAAATAGCTAGTTTTAAAAAAAGGCCGTGGTACAATCCTAATTGATTTTTTTAATTAATGTGTTAAAATACTTGGTTCAAATTCATTAATTGTCTTCTTGTATTTCAGTAATATCATGTCCGGTTAATCTAATAGCAATATGTTATGAATTATGATTTAGAATGAAAACAAGTTATGCTAAAAGCAATATGTTATGAATTGTGATTTTGAATGAAAACAATATATGCCTTGATATGTTAATTGTACAATTTTTTTTTAAACTCCCGGGAGCCTTAAATTTTAAATGGCAATAGTTTAAATTAATTTTAATAGTAAAATAAAAGTCTTTTTCATTTATAAATTTAGTATGCTGTTTTATTTTATTTACTGGTAAACTATACATGACACCAACACCAGTATTCATTGGGTTGTTTGGGTATTTAATCATTAATCACAACACACTTAACTTATTTATTTTAATGTACTAATCACTAAAAGCTCTAGTTTATATTTCGTGTTCTTCAAAGGCGCTAATATAACAAAACTGTCATTGCAATTTTACATTGTAAGCACGAAAATTTGCATAAACCCCTGGTTTGCAACTACTGTTCTGGGGATAAAACTGGGAAAATGTCATTTTTATCAGTGATAGCTGTCACGCTGCCAGAACATGCTTTTCTTGTGAAGTTGTTTTATGAAAACAAAGGAAATGCTGCAACTGCACTTCGAGAATTTTGTTGACTTAGTTTATGCAAAGGACCATTATTCTCAGGAGAATGATCGCTCGATTCGAGAAAACTGGAGAACTTCCGAGAGAGTTCAACCAGTCGAGAACGCAAATCGATTTGTTCAGATGTCATTGAAGATTTTGCCACTGCTCTTGTTGAATAATCAGTGGATAACATTGTAGTAGGCTGTAGCAGTGCACGTGCAGTGTCATGGCACTTGGATCTTCCCCGCAGTACAGTGCAGAACGTATTGAGAAAAATAGTGCATTTTTACTGAGACTAAATTCGTCACAATCAGCAGTTGCTGCTTATTGACAGGGAGTGTAAACTGGCCTTTGTATTGACATTTCTGGCTAGAGTTGAAGTGGATGCGTCATGGCCATGGCAGATTCTATGGAGCGATGAAGCACATTTCTGTTTAAGTGTAACAGTCAACACCCATAACTGTCACATTTGGGAAACAGAAAACCCTTGTACCTTCCAAGAGATTCTACTTGCAGTTACAGTCTGGAGTGGATTCACATCGACGTTCATATTTGGATTTTCTTTTTTGGAAAAGGCTACGTGTAATGCCCTGTTACATGCATCGTGACAGCCAGGAGGTACCAAAACATGCTAGAAAATTTTGTTGCACCCCAAATGCAACAGCAGCAATGTTGATTCAATTACCTTTATGCAAGATTGAGCATCTGCACACATTGGACTTTGTGTACAGCAGATTCTTCAGCAACATTTTACTAATGATTGAGTAATTAGCCATGCATTTCCCACAACCTGGCCATCTTGCTCTCCAGATCTTAACCAGTGTGGTTTTTGACTGTGGGGTTACTTAAAAAAATCTTGTTTATCGAGGACGTCTGGTAACCTTGGCAGATTTGAAAGACAGTATCACTCTGCATGTGAGAAGCATCTCAACTGAAAAATTATGATCCGCAGTTTAACGAGCTGTCCACAGACTGCAGATTTTATATCCTGTATCCATAAGGTTCTTGTGATATGAATGTTCAGTATGTTCGAATAAAATGTTTATAAATGTGTATTTTGTGTCTTTTCAGCATATTTTGTGTGATACAGCGCCATCTATCGGCATTTCTGGAACTAATTTTTTTTCACGTCATCTGTTTTCCCATGTCTTCAACAGTATGTTGTTCAACAATTTTGGAGCCTTTAAACACTCAGTAGTTCGATGTACAGAGAGCTCAGTGTAGGGGTGTTTTAATTCTGACCACCTTGTATGTATGCACACATGAACACATACATCCATGCATACAGGTATACATACATCTGGATAATAGAAGAGTACCACAATTACTTTAATCTTCAAGTTTCTTCTCATATGCATCTACAATAAGGTAAATGATGCATACTGAAGGAGAAATTTGCAGATTAAAATAATTCTTTTTGATTTTAGTTAAACATCTGCAGCCATAATATATATAATTCAGAATGAGTTAATTTCAGTTCTTATTTAATTGAATAATTAATACTGCAGTGAAATCATCGGCTGTTTTGGTTCCATTTACATCACCAATGTTTTGTAAGTGATAAGAAATGTCTTAGTCTTGAAGTGACACAGCACAGAAAAATGTACTGTTTTCATAATAAAGAGGGAATAAATTAAAACTAAGCATTATGCTAATTTAAAGTACATTTACATATATTTTTATGTTACATCTTCCGCACTACAAAGAGAAGAAGTCTTAGTAACAAAGAAGCCTTTTTAAAGAAAAGAAAAGGAGCAAATGAAGTGAAATTAAATCATGAATTTTTGCCCAACATAATGAATTAAATAATTGTAAAGCTAATTTTTAAATATTTTTTTAATAAATGTAATTTTTAGAGTCCTATTAAGTTTTTCAGTATTTCAATCCAAAAGTCTTTTTGTTTTAGAGTTTACATAATCATAATTCTTCAGTGAAGGTTTTTATGCTCGGAGAATATCGCAAAATAAAACTTTTAAATAACCATTACTTATTCTAATTAATTGTAATGCATATAAAAATTTATGATCCTAATAAAATGCAAAATTTTATTTTAACATCATTAATAAAGTAGGACTAAATATTATAGAAATTACAGCTCCACTGGTGTTATCTTTCAATTGCAAGTCTTTATTCTACCATATCGAAAGTGCCCACCAGCAGCCAAGCGGTAAAGACTCTGAACACTGGTACTTCAGTCTGAGCAAAATCCAGCAAAAAGGCTGGCTGCATATGCGTTTTCATGGTTTTCTCCATGTGTAATATGTTAATAATGAGTCAGTTTCCCTTTGAAAGTCCTCCACGAAGCCATTCCTTCCTTATGGTGAAACAAAAAAAGAATAAGTCCTTATTGGAAGGCTCCTCAGTACTTTTTCCATGAGTAGAGCATATCCACTTCAGCTAACTAGTGCATTTGGTCCACACCTGTGTCCAATTATTGCTATGGCACTTACTTGAAAAGGCCTCTGTTCCTTGCATAAGGTAACTGGCCTTTGTGAACTGCTCTGATACATTAATAATACTAAAATATAAAATATTAATAATATATTAAAAAGTTACACTCATTCATAAAATGAGAGTTTTCAACATTATCTTATATGAAGAAGGCAAAAGGGACAACTTTACAGAGGTATAGGCATCTGTTTCTGTAATGGTAAAAACTGTTTGAGTTTTAGCTCTTATACATAAATATGTAAAACATAAAATACAAAACAAAATTATTTAACTTAATTGGAACCAATTGACAACAGACACATTAAACATTATGAAAACATTTCACATATGACAATTTGAAAGCATTTCATATTTCGTACATTATATTCAAAACACAATTTTATACCCATTTTCTGTACTAGTATTCAAATTTACTTGACTTATTTTTCATATTATACTTGTTCTTAAAATAATTATTTAATTCTTGAAATAATTCAAAGTTTTTTTTAAGTAATTCTTAATAACCTTCTCTAAAAATAATTACGACTCTTGACTCAATGACTCTGATCACTGGCATCCTGACCTTTTTCAAGATCTGCTCGAGAGTTAAATCTACTGTTGCCTGTTCTTGGCATTATTCTCTGGCTCATGATTGGTACTTTGGCAAGTAGCCGGGAGGTGCTGTTGCTTTTGGGGGTAATCGTGCTTAGCAGACTACTTTGACGAGGCTCCTTAGTGGACACCTGAAATGTCTTAAATTTGTACGGGGAAATAAGTTCCATCATCTGTAGGAAATGTAATACTGATTATTTTACTCCTGGACATCTTCTCACCTGTTTGGGACTTATTAAAAAGACCTACCTTTGTTTTGGAGATATATTGATGGCTCTTGGACTTGTGGATCTGGTCTAGCCTAATAGCCAGCTAGTTAGGATCAGTAACAACAATATGACTCTTTAAATTTGTTACTTAATTTTACTGAACATAATTATGAAAAATTAAATCTTTTGGTATAAAATTTTAATCATTTTCATAAAATAGTGCTAAATTTTTAAAATCCAGTGTAATATGGAAACGTTACATATTTAAATTTTCAAATATCATTAATTGTTAGCACTTTCTATACAAAATAACTAAAACATTTCTAGCTGCACTAACTTTATTTATAAAAGTACTTATGTAAAATTTTTAGCCCTATTTGAGTTTTTTGAATAGTGAATATAATAATATTAACATGACAATGAGAGGATGTGATGTGAAAATAAATTTATGGCCCACAAACTTGACTACTTTCTTTAAACAGATATTAATGACCATCAGATGCACTGGGAAGGTTTTAGTTGATATGATTTGGAAAAATTCTGAGCAGCGATTGGGCTAAGA
>KK118870.1:16395-31123 GCA_000611955.2 Stegodyphus mimosarum
TTGAAGTGAAAATGTGTTTAATTAAAAATTATGAATTTAAAGGTCTGTTGCCAGTTGATTCCACTTAAGTTTAATAATTTTGTTTTATGTTTTACATAATTATATATAAGAAGTAAAACAACTGCTTAAGTTTTACTGTTACTGTTGTTGTTCAGAAACAGAGGCCTATACCTCTGTAGATTTGCCCCTTTTGCCTTCTTCATGTAAAATAATGTTGAAAACTCTCATTTTATAATTGAGTATAATATTTTTAATATATTATTAATATTTTATTATTATTAATGTATTAGTGCAGTTCACAAAGGCCACTTATCTTATGCAAGGAACAGAGAGACCTTTTCATAGCAGCCATAGCAACCCTTGGACACAGGTGCAGAACAAATGCACTAGTTAGCTGAAGTGGATGTGCTCTATTGATGGAAAAAGTTTAAGTATTGAGAAGCCTTCCAGTATGGTATTATAATTATTTACGTGTTTCACCCTAAGGTACTACACAGAAGGGAGGGATGGCTTTGTGGAGGAGCTTTCTAAGGGAAACTAACTAGTATTAACATGTTACACATGGGGAAAACTATGAAAACACCAATCAGCTAGCCTTTTTGTTGGATTTGAATCTCAGACCGAAGTACCAGTGTTCAGGGTCTTTACTGCTCAGGTGCTGGTGGGCCTTCTAATATGATAGAATAAAGACTTGCTAATGAAAGATAATAACAATGAAACCATAATTTCTGCAACATATCTCCTATATTTATGATATTAAAATATTATTTATCAGTATGAAAATTAGTGTCATAAATTTTTATATGTGTTACAATTAATTAGAATAGCTAATGGTTATGTAAAAATTTTTATATGTAATATTCTGTGAGAATAAAAACCTTTCCTAAAGAATTATGATTATGTGGACTCTAAAACAGAAAGATTTTTGGATTGAAATGCTGAAGAATTTAGTTGGACTGTAAAAATCAAAATCTTATATTCAAAAATTAATGTTACAGTTATTTAATTAATTATTGTTCGTGAAGTTTTATGATTTACCTTCTCTTCTTTCGCTACTGCTTTTTCTTTAAAAAGGCTTCTCTGTTGCTATGCTTTTTTCACCTTGAAGAGGGGATATATAAGAAATATAAAAAGTATGTAAATTATAATTTAAATCAGCAATAGACCCTGAATACTTGAATTTGTTTATTTCCCCTCTCTATTCTAAAAATAGTAATATTTTTCTGCCATGCAGCTGCATCATTTCGAGGTTAATCCATGTCATACGACTCTTACATAACACTGAATGATACAAATGGAACTTAAACAGCCAGTAGTAATTTTGCAGCATTCGTGATCCAGTCAAATGCATTGAGAACCAAACCTAACACATTTTGAATTAAGGTTTCATCTTGAACACAGGTCACTTGCTTTTTAATTTAGAAATTTGTTTAAGCATACATAGAAGAAGAAGCTTTCAAGTTGTGGCAAATTTAAATATTCATTTTTATTTAATTGACCAAGCATTTCAGTAAGCGATATGAAACAAAATGGGCCCTTGTTCTTATAATTACTGTTTCATTTTAAAATATACAATTTTAAAGGGAGAATGAGAGTGCAAGTTTAGGCAGCAAAGGAAGTAGCAAGCAAGTGTGTCATCTAATATACGAAGACCTAGTTCAGAAGGGAAAAGTGGTTTGCAGTCCTGTTATTGGGTATTAAAAGTTTCAATACTATTTGGTTGATTTTCCATTTGCGATATGTAAATGATGGAAGTAAAAATATGAAAAAAATAGAGAATTAAGGACAATTGCAAATTAAAATTAGTATTTTGCTTTACAGATTTTTGATTTTACGTAGGTGTGTGTGTGAGAGAGAGACAGACTTGGGAATGATGGTTGTGATTATAATTAGATGTTAAAGTACACATACAAGATCTATAATGAAGAATAAACTTGGAAGTCATGTAGATGCAATAAGGGCACAATCATAACAAATTTAAATCACGTTTCTTTAATTTTAGTCAAAGGTTTTACAGCTATGCATAAAGTGGCACATTAATCATCCTTGTTCCAGAACATAATGGCAGAAAGAGCTGACTGTGTGATATTCACATTGTAGACATATTTGTGGTAAAAAAGAGAGTGGCACAGCAGTAGTCTAGCTAAACTGAAAAGAAGAAGCAATGTGTTCAGAATGTAATCTTAATTCAGAGGGATTAGTTTCAGTACATTTTGTACATTTTAATTGGATAATTAAAAATGCTCTGAAATTATGAGTTGAATGGCTGTTTGAGTTTTAGTTCCATTTGCATCATCATTGTTTTGTAAACATCATATTATATGGATTATTCTAAAAATGACACAGTCCAGAAAAAGTTGTTATAAGTAATTACTAATTTAAAAATAGTGAAGGAAAATACACAAATACATATTTTTTATGTTACACATATACACATATTTTCATATTGACTGTGAACATTGGCAGGAATCCCATCAAATGTGTGCCATTCTGTCAGAATTTTGAAGAATCGTATTGCACTTTATTTAGTTATGCAGATAATAATTTGTTTAGTTATATAATCAACAGTTAAAAATTACTAATACATCACATAAGAAATATAAATGTAAGCTCAAATTTTGAGATTATTGGACAAATTCATTAAATCTTGTTTGAGTCGTTCTAGCATCCCACAACTGCTGATGGCATTTAAAATAAATACAAAATGATTATCATCTTTGTGAACTCAGTGTCATGTGAACCTGGGTTATACCGTAAATTTCTGCAGCTTTTTTTTATTGTGCAAGAAGATTCATTTTGAAATAATGCAATTTAGAGACACTTAAGTGTAAACATGTTTTGAGGATAAAAAGTGAAAATAACGAATTAAAAATTAGACTTAAGGGATTTTCTCAATTAGGATTTTAAGTTTTTTTTTTTCATCATAAAAATTCATGATGAAACTATAGAATTTTAGATTTTACCAGCTGGTGAAAAAATATAGAATTTCTTTAGGAACCTATTTTAATGAGTAATAATAAAATGTCAAATTTCTCATTCAGTCAAGCTTTACTTCGTAAATGATTGATTTTTGTGAAATTTATTCATTTAGGATAATTTTGTAAGCAAAACATTAGAATGTAGGTAGGAAACAGTTTGAAGAATGTCATATGTTACAATGGCTGTCTGCTTTAATCATTGTTGGAGAAAGGAATATTTGTCAATAGAATTTTTTGTGTATATTATCATCCAATAGAACTGTTGACTTTTGTAATTACCACTGAGATATGTTTTTTTTCTATACAAAAAGAAAAGTTGCAAAAAGTAAGCACTACCAAATGCTTTGTTAAAGTGGACAAGATTTTCTTTGTGAGTTTGTGTCTTACAAATGCCATTTATTATGGTGAAAATTCATTCATGAAAGTCATTTATGAACCAAAACAATTTTCCCCATAGGAATTAATGTAAAATAAATTAAATAATTACTGGACTATAGGTGATTGCTTATATAAAACTTCACATCAGTACTTTGTGCAGAAGTTTCATGTCTTCATTATTAATTTCCTTACCTATAGTTTTGCATAAAGACACAGTATCATAGATAACAAGAAAGTGTTCAAATGTCAAACTGCTCAAGCCCTTGTACTTGCAGTCAATCTGATTATTATTTCCTTCAGTCTGATTTCATGGTCCTGCAAGTTGTTTGCTGCTAGATTTTGTTAATGAGAGTTAAGCAGTAGAAAATATTAAAATGATGTTTCAAGAAGGTAGTGAGTATTAATTATGTGACATAGGTTACCCCAACAATCACGTTGGTGACCTGAGTGTTCATAACTCGAGGCACCATTCATCATCTGAGGTGTCTTTTGTTCACATAATTTGTTCGTTAAGTGTGGTGTTCATAAACCAAGGTACCAATGTATTATTAGTTATGAACAGAGCTATCTGTTATCATTATTATTTACCTATGAGCTGTAAAATTTAGCCAGACAAAGATATTTTACTATTCATGAGTTGTGACTCTTTATAGAGTGCATATAAGCAATCAGAAGGCATGAAAAACGTTTTAAAATAATAAATAAAATAGTGCTCATTATTGATCCCTCAGTATAATTTTATTCATTAATTACTTAGAGTGAAATGAAACATGGGTTACAGTAACTAAAAAATAAAATAAAAAATGTATGCATAAAATATTTTATTTGCTAAGCAAATGTATTAAGTATTTTAAATTGTATCACTTTTCTTTTAGAAATACTTTCATACATGTGAGTCTTATTCATTTTCAAGTTAATGAAATATGTAAGGATTTTAATTGATAGTGGTTTCGTTTAGTGTCTTCTCGAATATTAATCTTCTCAACAAAGTGAAGCTTTTGACCAAGTAATAATCAGTTTTCTATTTCAGGAATGGAAATTGCTGCTTATGATGTTTATAACTTTGTAACTAGCATGGAAATTCATCCATACATGGATGATCTCTTTGTGTGTGGAACACGCAATGCAATTTTGGGCTTTGATTTAAGAGTAAATTCATCTCTGCCAATACGGACATTTTTTACCAAAGGGGAAGATGTAAGTAGCATTTTAAAATGGTGGTTTATTTATTATGATAATTTACTAAAATCTGAAGTAGTTATCTGTTGACTGTTCTTACAGTATAACTTTTATAAGTTGTAGCCAAAAAAGGTGTAATTCCTTATTTTTATAGCCTCCATTTTTTAAATCACTTGTCACGAGAAGAGCTTTGAGTAAATTGTGTGTTAAAATGTTTTCTTTTTTTCTCAAATTTTTCTCTCCATTTAGGTTTTACTTTGAAGCATGTAATACATTGATGTACAATTCTCCTAGCATTATTTTTTTATTTAGTGCCTAATACTACTTATAAACCTTAAGTAGAGCCCCAATGTGCAAGAAAATTGTTCATTATAATATTAGTTAGTTTATGAGGATGTTTTTGGTCGAATGATTAACCGGAATGAACAAGTTGAGGGCCAATACGAAAGAGACCACAATCGAAAGAGACCACAATCGAAAGAGACCACAATCGTCAAGAATATATTCATTCACATTACTTCCCTTAATTTTTTCTTTAAGGCATTAATTTTCTCTATGGAATACATTTACATATATCTGCTCTAATTAAAGACCTAAAAAAATGTGTTCACAATTTATCATTTACTGATGACTGCAGAAGATAAGAGTTCTAAATAGACCATATGTCGATGTATTTTCTTTCTTTCTTTTTTTAATTTAATGACTTTTGATTTACTGATAATCAAGGGAGATGCTATTCATTATTCCAAGAAAGAAGCATTTTACTTTGTATTTAAATGTGCAAAAATGGCTTCTAAATAAAACTGTATATCAATGAAAACATTTAGAGGTGGAGCTTGAAAACTTGCAAGTGGGAAATAAAAAAAAAAAAAAAAAAAAAAAGAAGAAGAAAAATCTGAAAGGTTTCAGATTTTAAATTACATCCAAAGGGGCATTTTTTTTAACAATTTGTGTGTTACCTTTATTTATTAAATATCATGTTCTTTGCACTTAAACCATAAAATTCAGTTCAACAGCAATATCACAAAATAATTTTAAAATGAGTCTATCTTTAGAATTTCCAATACACAGTTCCGCGCACTGGAGATATAAAGTTTTTTTTTATTTATTTCGTGTTGTTTCGTTTTTAGCGTGTTGCCATTGCTCGCTTTTAAATCATTGATTTTGTTCAGAAAAAATTCGTTAAAGTTTTACAAAATATGAATAGATACTAAAACAAATTCCAAATTTGGACTTCCAGATGCGCATATTCGGGTGGAAACGTATGTTATTCAAAATTGGATGGTTATAGGTACCATTGTTTTATTACATTTGGAGAAATATACATACATTTATGCAGATTCTTCATTATTTAATTTCTTTAAATGTAATGCAGAGCTGCAATATTTAGTGGCAACAGTTTGAAAGTGATACAAAGCTTTTAGTGATTCGACGCAAAATTGCTAAATGAAAACAATAGTCCTTCAGGGACAAAGCCCCTTTGGACTAAAAAAACACATAATTAGGTTTAATGACTCCAGAAAAGCTTTTGTAACAATGCTATGCTTTGTTTACTTTTGGACTGAAGAAGTGAAGTCAATTAAGCAATGAGAGAAACAACTCGACATTTGTGAAAATATGACTGTAAACTGAAAGAGTTTTATGAAAGTTGTATGTTCTCTACATTTAATCCAGCAACCAAGTAAACGAATATATGGTCCTGGAAATAGACGAAAGTCTCTTTGTCTGGCAAAAGTACAGCATTGACTGGATTCTTTCACAATAGTGGATATTTCGCAGGATATGCCAAGAAGGCTAGTGACTGCTTTCGTATTTGGGGACCAAACAGAGATGAAACCACACTCTTGAAAAAAATTATGAATTACATTCTCTGTAGTGTGAATCATAAATTCTATTTTGTAAATCTAGAAACGGCTGTTCATACACAAAATGTGTAAAGTAGAGCTGTGCTTAGTGGAAAATAAAAACCAACAAGGCACTGCTTGTAATCATCTCTACTTCTATTTTACAGAATTAATGTGATGGAAGGGCCTTGGGACAAGAAAATATTTTTGATGTCATATTAAAAGCAATTGCAGAAATATGGCAGCAAGGAACCATGTGAGAAAAGTGAACATGAACTTGGTGATAATCTTGGCACCATTATAATGGGGGCCATGAAGATAAGGAAAAACCAAAAACACAAGTTAGGAATAGCAAAATATACATATTTATGTATTTGTGTAGCATGGCTTTCGAGTTTATGTTTATAGTTGAAGTAGTTTTAGAACTGTTTTACAAGTTTAATCACCTTTGTAGATGACTCCTTCATTTCCTTATTTTCTGATTAATGAACAGTTCAGTTTACAAAATATTAGCTTTATCTCTTTCCCCCATACTTGTAAATTTTATATATTTTATTGGTGAAATTCTTTAAGCTAATAAAAATTAAATATCAAAATTTTTTTCTGTAAATTTCAAGAGGTAAAAGAATGAAAGCTATAACTCTGGTATTAAATAATGAAGACTTTATATGTATATATGTATGTTCCTTGCATTGTGGAAAAACAGCGGCACCTAGAGCTGCCAAAGTTTGAAATACATGGAATGTGTGCACCTCAAAGTCCGAATTTTGAATTTTTTTGAAAATCTATTTCATATTTCATGTGAATTTAATGAACTTCTGATCAAAACAGAGATATAAAAGCTTTGAATTGCCGTCTCAAAAATGCATAAGATATTTATGTTTCAAATTTAATCAGAAACTCAACAGTTTAAAAGAACTGCCCAAATTAAAATATTTTTATCATCCATGTGGCAATATGCTGTTGTTCAAAGCATAAGATATTTAATTTTGTTTTCAAACTTTTTCTCTTGTTAATTAACAAATTAAGAAATTTATATACAGTGAATGCAAATTCATTTCAATTGTTAATTAGATGAACCTATGAAATTACATTAGCTTCATTAAAATCGTTATATATTTTCTTCTTTATTATAATAACTAGTTTTAGGTGGCTAGCCTTTATAAAAATGAAACAATTAAAATAAAAACAAAGAAATTTTCTTAATTAAAACTTTTTAATAAAAATATTGTAAATGTTTATTTTTGCATATATGCAAACTCCCTCCCCCCCCTTTTTAAAAAAAAATTTCCGTCTATCTGACAATGTAACTGTAATGAATATGTACATGATTTCAGCAACGGACATGAAAAGATTTTTAGTGCATTATTTTCTAATTTATTTTAGGTGTTAGATATTGCATTTTTGGATGAAAATGAATTCATTTGTAGCAATGCAATTGTCACTCGCGATTCTGCTGATCGCACTATAATGGTATGGGATTTTTCAAGCGGAGCTATACTTTCAAATCAGATATATTTAGTAAGTATTTTCATCAAATAATTTATTAGTGTGATTTCATGTATATAACTGTTGGTACTTATGTATTATTTCATTAACCATGAAAGTTGGTGGAGATCCTGCCAAAGTTGTGCCTATCGTTCCTGTAGAATTCTGAAGGAAATAATGCCTCTTTATTTAATAAACAATCAATATTTGACATGCTTTCTTTTTGTACCTTGTGAAAGACTTTCAGCAATTCCCTCCAATTTTACTGGCAGCTCTTTTTTGAATGCTGTGAGTAAAGATTTCCCACTAGTAAGTCTTCCAATCTAATTAATGTTTTGTCAGTTAATTGTTTTGTTTATTTTTTGTTTTTTTCCTATTCAGTTGACCATATTGTTCCCATTAATACATACTACTTTTTTGATAGTAGGATTCTGTAGCTTTGAAAATAATCATCTGCTTGTTGTTTCGTTAGAATGCAAGTCTCAAATTTGAATCATTCTGTTTTAAAATGCAAGAAAAAGATAAAAGTTAATTTGTATCCTTGTTCAATAAAAACATGACATGGTTTATGGAGAATCAATCTGATTTGCATCAAACAAAAGCACAGAGTTATGAGTGTGTTATTCTGTCATGCATACCAATAACCAGGATTAAATCATCCTGCTTGGTAAGTTTTTAACAGTCCATAGGATAATTCATAAGTACTTAATAAGAATTAAAAAATTGTGTTTTATGAAGCCGTCTAAGAAATAAATAGATAACTAAAAGCAGAAAATCGCATAATATATCTTACCAAATTTTTTTATATGTAAATATTTTCGTCCTACTTACAGTAACAATTAATGCTACAAGTATAATTTTGTTATTATCACTTTTAGTTTTTAGTTATTAGATACTATGAAGAACTAGTTCATTACTTAAAAAATTGCATCTTTCTATGTGTATGTGTGCTGCATAAATAATTTTGTTATTATCGCTTTTAGTTTTCAGTTATTAAGATACTATGAAGAATTAGTCCATTATTTAAAAAATTGCATGTTTCTGTGTATGTGTGTGCTTAAAACTATTTTAGTTGCTGAGATGATTCAGTAATGATGTGGTTGGGGAAGAATACATGCAAATCCAGCTATCTGCATAAGGCCATATGATGATAGTTAGGTGTGCCCAATTCAAACAACAAATGAGGGCATCCACCGATTCAGTGACATCCTCCTCAATACAATGCAAGAATTAGAAATGAAAAATCATTCAAAGAAAAAACAACCAGCAAACCAAACAGATGAAAGTAACATGGGTCTGAGTAATTAAAAAACACAAACGACAAAACTAAACGAACTAAAAGCATATGACCAGTGGAGTAAATCCAACTGAACCTCAAATGGTATGAAAGGAAAGAGAAAGAAACTTAAAAAAAAACTAATAATAAAAATTAATTGTTAATAAAAAAACAATAATAAGGAAATACATATACTTACCAAACACAAAGCTGAAGTGTAAATCAAAACCTCCAGTTTAACATGATTATTATTTATAAAGTAAATCAATTCTTTCGTGAATTGAATTTTAGATTTATAACCAACAGATCTTTTAAAAAAATTATATTTCTTCCTAATCTTAGGTCAGGTCAGATGACAATTCTCCATATAGTGTTTAGCATCGCCATGTTCATTACATGTCAAGCATAAATCACTGTTTTGTAACTTGAATCTACTCTACTGGCCATTAAAATTGCTATACTAGGAGTGAATGCAAGTAACAGAATGATATTTATTGGACTGCATGCCATACAATTCACATTATAGTGGAAAGAAAAAGGTGATTAAATTTATAGGAAATTAGTATGTATAGATCTTGAGAAACACAGTCAAAACAGAACAGCCATCTCTGGCAGCAATAACAGTATTTATCTGCTTGGCATGGAGTCAAACAGAGATTATATACCATGTTTATGGGGACCGCAGTCCATGCAGCTTTAACACTATGCTGTAGTTCATTAACAATAGTGGATGGGAGTGGAGGTGTGCTAATTGCTCAGCAACCATTGACCGTACACTTTCAGTTGGTGACAAATTAAGACAATGTACTGGCCAGGCAACAATCGAACATCTTCTGTCTTGAGGAAGGTCAGAATAGTATGGACAACTAGTGGTTGTGCATTGTCATGCTGAAACAAAGCATTAGGGAGGCTTTGAAGCACTAGAAATGTAACACTTGTTCAAAATGCTGGGAATGCGAACAAGAGGTGATCAAAATGTGCATTCAGTGGCACCCTATATCATCACTCCAGCTGATGAGGCAGTATGATGATGTCCGATGCAAATAGGCAGTGTGCATTCTCCACAATGCAGCCATCATGGTGCTGTATGCAAAGCCTTCATTCATCTGTGAAGATTATGTGACACAATTCCTGTATCCAAGTTTGTTGTTGATCACACCATTGAAGGCACTTCTGTTTTGATTCAGCATGAAGGGTAGCTGAAGCCATGGTTGCTGTGCTGACAATCCATGCTGCTGCAAACGTTATCAAACTATTCAAGAAGAAACTTGTTGTCTTTCAGACGACTCCATTTCTTCACTCAGGATTCATGATGTGGGTGTGAGGTCTAGCACAGTATTCTGTATTATTAACCTGAACTCGTGGATTCTATATCTTGCAGACAGTCATAGGATCTTAACTGATGTGAGCAACAATATTGCGACACGTTAAAACACAATTCCAGTAACCTATAATCCTTCCTCCATCAAAGTCAGACATGTGCTGATAAACATTTCTCCTTGTTACTGGTTACATTTTTCCTCGTTAAAGGTTAGGATTATAAAAGAAATATCAAGAGATGAAAGAGTTATAGAATTATGTAATTGAATTAACTGTTGTTGTAGTTGTTATAACAGAGACGTTATTTTAAAAATCTAAAAGATTAATTAATTCAGCCACATGTTTATATAATAAGAATTAGACGTAAACATTTTGTAATATGTTTCTGTAATTGAAATAGATGTTACTTAATTGTATTTTTGACATAAGCACTCTTTCTTTTTGTTTGATATGAGTATTATCTTTCTCTTTTGACTTATTCTCCTGTTTTGTTAATATAAATGTTATTAATCATTGTAATACAAATTGCATATTATATTGTACATATAATGTTTTAATTACTTTATTTTGCATTTTCGGGTTGTACAATTTATACAGTAAATGTCTCTAAATGCTCTTCCAGCCTTTCAAGGGGAATCTTAGAATGGTGGTCAAGGCTTATAAATATTATAGTTATTGGGTATCAATAATCCCTGCAAATTTACCAGACTGTTTAGGCAGATTTAATTACTAGTCTTATAAGGGGCTGGGCCAACTAGGATATGATTGTTGAACTGTAAACCAACAAAAGAACTTTGTCAGTTCTGAAGATGGTACTAATATTCAAACAATTGAATAGTATGGGCGATTTTGAAGCTAAAGATTCCACACGACAAGTGGAGGACTGCACCAAAAATGTGTTCACATTTTTCATGAATTGATAGTGCCAGTTATTAGATGGTGCTTCAGGCATTCCATCTTCAGAATAGTTTGAATTTTTTTTTATAAACAAAAAGTAAAATAATGAAGATTTAGGCCCAATAATTGGAAGGCAAATGCCTAACAATTTTTTTGTAAAGATACTGTTGTAAACAAGTTATGTATGTTTGTATATTAACACCATTTTCATAATAAACATCATTTATTTTATGAACTCATTATTATTCAATTATGAAATTAATAAAATTTGGAGGTATTGTACGAAAATGCTTCTGTGTTGTCTCGCAGATGCATGGTGGAGATAAATTAATGAAAGTGATGACTATTTGTAACCATGATGTATATTGGCTAAACAGTGGGCCTTTTAAGGGCTGCTCCTGCTATTGTTTTTTAAAATTAATGGAATCAAAAATTTAATAGCTTTAATTTTCTTTGTACAAGTAAAGGAAGTACGTAGGTCAATAAGAAAGTTAGTTGCACTCTTTCGTAAAAATTTTCTGTCTAAGGCTATTTTGATGAAACTTTGTGGCAACACTTCAGACATGCACCTGTATCACGTGACTTAGCGGCTTCTGCGAGGCAAGTTTAGTTTTTCTGATAATCAGTCTCAAACATGTCTCGATGGCTGCAAATAGTGTCCAGATTGGAAATGCGTGCAGTGATTCGTTTTTTGTGGGCAAAAAGCTGCAACTGCACTGAAATTTATGGGCAGTTGCATGAAGTGTATGGTGAAAATGCAATATCACGCCAAGCTATCGCGAAATGGTGCAACATGTTTGAGAATGGACGTACAGATATTGACGACGCTGAGCGAGAGGGAAGACCAGCAACTGCAACAAATTCGGAAATCGCTGCTTGCGTGAATGAATGCATTCTTGCAAACAGACGCATCACGATAAACAAAATCTCTAATGAACTGGATATTTCTCATGGAAGTGTGCACAAAATTATTGCCTATCACCTTGAATTTCGTAAAGTTTGTACTCGATGGGTGCCACGTCTATTGACGGAGGAACATAAAGGAAAGCGTTTTGAAAGTGCATTTGCATTTCTGCAACGTTACCGAACGGAAGGAAATGACTTTTTGGACAAAATTGTGACTGGAGATGAAACTTAGATTCACCACTTCTCACCTGAAACGAAACGCAGCTCGCTCGAATGGAAACATTGCAGTTCCCCGACACGAAAAAAGTGTCGAACTGTTCCATCTGCAGGAAAGGTGATGATGACGCTGTTTTTCGATAGAGAAGGCGTGGTGCATACAGAGTTAATGCCGAAGGATGCCACAATTAATGCATCTTCTTATTCTGAAACACTAAAACGATTGCAGAAATCACTTAAGAATCGACGGCCAGGTAAACTGTCGAAAGGCATTGTGCCCCTGCATGACAATGCAAGACCGCATGCAGCAAAACAAACGTGCAAACTTCTGAAAAAGTTTAGGTGGGAAGTGTCGAATCACTCTCCTTATAGCCCAGACCGTTCACCTCCCGACTTCCATGTGTTTTTTCCCGTGAAACAAGAACTTTCAAAGATACGGTACCATTCAGATGCCGAAGTGAAAGCTACAGCCCAACAATGGTTATCGGATATTGGACGCGATTTCTTTGTAGAAGGTATCAAAAACTTGTACCACGCCTAGACAAATGCTTAAATAATGGAGGCAATTACGTTGAAAAGTAGATTTTTAATGCAACTTTAAGATACAAATAAAGTTATTGTAAAATTTCTATCCCGTTTTGTTTTCTTAAGCAGTGCAACTAACTTTTTGACTGACCCTCGTATAATAATGTTGAAATATTTCAGGTATCACATTTCAACAAAAATATCCATTTTGATGATTTTTTTTAAAAGCCTAATATTGTGCGAATTTGTTTACATTTGAAACTCTTAGTAGTATAGTAAATTAAGTCAGTTGGTGCACCAACTTGAGTCAACTTCTGCCCAGTTGGACCAAAAGTTAACTTTTAATTTTGATGCACCGGAAATGTTTTGTTTCCACCCATTGGCTAAATTGCTTGTTTTTGCATAGAAACTCTAATTTTAATTCAAAAATTGTTTTTTAAAACTGTTTTTAACTATATTCAGTGTTTCAGGTTTTTACAGTATTTTACAACTTTTAATTAGATGTTTTGAGTTTTTATGTATTTGTACCTTGTAGCGGAGTGAGAACTGAATTGATTGGATGAAAAATATATGTCTAATGAAACCCAAGGAAATAAGTTTAAATGAAGTGCAATGTGTATAACTTAATAGGCCATACAAAGAAGGTGTGGTGTCCACATTAAATTTTTATTTATGTATTCATTATCATTTGCATTTATTGTCATATTTAAAGTAATGTTTTTTGGCATCATGTAAGAAATTACTAACTAAAAGCAATAGATCACATGTCAAGTCTTTACCAATAATTTTTCTGATTTCCTGATTTCTTAGAAAATTTATTTACGGGTGCCCTTTGGCTTATGGTGATTTTTGGCAGTACATGGACATCAAGTTTGTGCAATTCTTTGACTTGTTATTTTGGCTTTGTGTAGCTGCGAAAAAATCGCCACTACACAAAGCCAAAATAAAAAGTCAAAAGAAATGTATAATTTCAATAACTACATTTTAAATCAAACAATGAAGTAACATAAAATGTGAAATTCATCTTAGTGCTACACAAAGCAAATATCCACTTACCTTGTTTAGGAATTTCCATTTCTTCAATCAAACCAAATTCCTTAACAGCATCCAAAAATTTGCTAAAATTATCTGAATCAGAATCTGTATACTGCCATCACTACATAAAATCACAAAAATAAGAATAAAAAATATCCTCTGTAGTGCCAGACTGTTGGTGGCATTTCTTTCGAAAATCCCTTTCTATTACACTCCACATATCTTTTATAGTGTTGATATGAGCTCTGGTTTTAGGATACTGAAATGTCGCTGCGTAATTTACTGAGAGGTAATATTCGCTGTGCAATTACTAAGAGGTGGTGAAAGATTCAATCTGCACATGTGCCAGATTTTGTTTCTCGCACTTGTTGAGATTTATTGATCTACACATGTGTGAAAAGCAAAAAGTTTTATATCTGTGCATATGTGAGAAACAAACAGTTAATGCTCTATATGCTTTTCATAATTGAGTTCTGTCAGTATGCAGTTTTTAATCATAAACTACTTATTATACTTACATTTTCAATCTTCCATCAGTGGAAGAAGAAGCTATAGTTGATGTTTGAGGCATTATTAGCAGCTGCTAATATGTGGACACCAGGAAGTGTTTGTAAAAAATTAATTTTTCAATATGTTTATATATATTTTTTAATAAAATGCATTAAATAAAATAACTAGAATTAATT
>KK118870.1:40709-61627 GCA_000611955.2 Stegodyphus mimosarum
CTGAATATATATATATATATATATTTGTAAAGAGTGTATTTAAAAGTTTTAGGCAATTATTTTCCTTCTACTGTCCAATTTTCTAATGAAGAAAGGGAGCGTCTTTTAACAGAAGTAATATCTGTGGAAATAACGTTTTAAGATGACAGTTGGAGATGAGGGCAGTATATCGTTGTTTCCCCTGTCTTTTGTTACGAAGCAGTAAAATGGATATCGTAATTGGCTCCCCGCTATTTACTTTAGCTTTGTGAATGTTGCTTTGTGTATAACTTCGGAAGAAAGGAAAGGTTGTAAATTGGATCTTGAAAGGGCAGTTTTTGTTGCTTCTCCTTAGATTTTTCGCTTGTTAGCAAGGGGGGGGGTCGAATTTTTAGTCTCAAGTTTTCGCAGGTGTTGGAAGAGTCATTTCTACAGCTGGGCAACCGTCAGCTGTACACAATGACTTTATTTTGATATTGTTCGGTTAAATTATATTGAAAGTCCCGGGTTGGCAAGAATTTAATTTTATGTGTAACTTTTGGACCTATAATTGTGATTGGGAGAAGAAATCGAGCTTTCCTCGGTTCTTGCACGAGTTTAGAAGTCAGTTTTCAGTTTTGATACAGAAAAGAGAATTAGCAGAAAGGGCTTTTGGCCCTGCGGCGGAGCTGTACCCTTGCGGGTGGCTCGCGCTTACGATACTGCGGCGGCTTGTGCCGAAATTTATGAGACGGATTCGTGATTTTGAGGGTGAAGTTAGTTTAAAGGGAACAGAGGGGCGTTTGCTGTGTGGCCAAGCTTCACTCTTGCGGGTAGCTTGCATTCTGCGGATGTATGTTATGTCTCCCTCGGCTTTTAGCTAATGAGATTTGTGTTGCTTTAAGAGCCAAGCATTAGCCCGAGGTTTAACTGGTTACTCCAGAGGTGTGAGTTGGTAACTCCTGGATTTTTTATGAGCGTCCTACAGAGTTTACGGGCGACTGACTATCAGAGTTCAAGTTGTTGGTCGATAGAATAATTTTGTGTCAGAGCAGTCCTTGATTCATCTACTATAGTATATCCAATTTTTATCAATCATGATGTCATCCCTCTTCACCTTATTTGGGCAGTGTGGTAAATGATCCGGCCCGGACTTTCGTCGATTCATCTATTTCAGTATATCTTGAGTTATCGACAGCCTGGTTTCCAACTTATCAGCAATTATGTCATCCTTGTTCACCTTATTGTGGGTTGAGTTCAAAGGACTTAATCTTCAGTTAATTATAAAGTGCTTAAGTGGTCTCCGATTTGCAGCATGGTTTGATGGGCGCTTGTCGACCAACTGTGAGTTACTTAATGTTTTTATTTGTAACATTACAGTATTTTTAAGTAGTGTAATTTAAATGAATCTTGCTTTATTTGGAGAGAAAGAGAAAAATTTATTTGAAGAAAAAAAGGAAAGAAAGAAAGAAAGAAAAGGATTGTTTGTGACTTATTTAGAATTTAAAATTATTGTCTATAAAACATGTAATTCTTTAATTGTAATTTCTATATTAGCTTACTTGAGATCCATTTATAAGTAACTAAGTTTACATATAGAGTAATCATAATAACCATTTATTCTGTTAAATTCTAAATATGTTTTGATAAACGACTTAAAAGAAATAATGTGGAATATTTTTTACTGTTGTATGTAAGGGTAGTCTGGCCACCTATCTTTAGGTTACCCAAGATATTAATAAATGAGTGTGATTTTATGTTATTACTTGCATTTGTTTTTTTGTGTTACGTAGTTGGTCTGTTCAGTCACTCCATTTGTTTGAGTCGTAAGGCCTTTTAGAAGCATGGAGATTTTGCTTGGGGTATTGTACAATGTTTATGCATTTAGGTTTTTCACAACACGACCTAATATAAAATTATGTACTAACCACTTATTAATGATTCTTTGAATGCTTGTTTTAGGTGCCAGGAAAGTTTTGAACTAGTGCTTGATTTTTCGTAGTGGAACTGATTGATTGGTGTTTCAGTATTTTTTCTCTGGTGCTTATGAGGGTTTGATTTAATGAATATGAACTTGTTATTCTTGAGTTAATTTTAGAAATGTTTTGGTTCAGAAATAGTATTTTATTCTCCCAAGTACCAATGAAGATTTATTCCTTCTTGTTTTTTTTTTTTTTTTTTATTTTTCAGGTTAAGATTTATTAAGATGAATTTGCTTTGCTTTGTTTCGTGTCAGTTAATTGATTTAAGAAATAGTTATATTTAATATTATTTGAGATAGTCCCCCCTTTTAAGCTTAGAAGAATTTTTGGAGTTATTTATTTTAGTTTGTCCGGCACAGAGTAGGTCGAGATTTAAAAAGTTCAAAGTTTGTTAAAAAGTTAAAAACCCAGTAAATTTAAGCAACTCAACAATTGTTACGTTCTGTAATTTTTTACTAGTTTTAATTTTAACCTCTAACTTTTAAACTTTTTACACTCAACCTCACTTGCTGCCGGACAAACTAAAATAAATACTTACTACTACTAAAAATCAGTTAGTTAGAAAGGGAGGAAACTGACTGATCGAGCTGACTCGAAAAAATATCTAAATTAACAATTTCTTAAATCAATTAACTGACACGAAACAAAGCAAAGCAAATTCATCTTAATAAATCTTAACCTGAAAAAAGAAACACAAGAAGGAATAAATCTTCACTGGTACTCAGTAGAATAAAATACTATTTCTCAACCAAAACATTTCTAAAATTCACTCATTTCTAAAATTAACTTAAGAAATTAACTCAAAAATAACAAGTTCATATTCATTAAATCAAAACCTCATAACAACCAGAGAAGAAATATTCAAACACTAATTAATCAGTTCCACTACGAAAAATCAAGCACTAGTTCAAAACTTTCCCGGCACCTAAAACAAGCATTCAAAGAATCATTAATAAGTGGTTAGTACATAATTTTATATTAGGCCGCATTGTGAAAAACCTAAATGCATAAACATTGTACAATACCCCAAGCAAAATCTCCATGTTTCTAAAAGGACTTACGGCTCAAACAAATGGAGTGACTGAACAGACCAACTACGTAACACACACAAAAAAAAAAAAAAAAAAATTACAAGTAACAACATAAAATCACACTCATTTATTAATATCTTGGATAACCTAAGATAGCTGGCCAGACTACCCTTACATACAACAGTAAAAAATATTCCACATTATTTCTTTTAAGTCGTTTATCAAAACATATTTAGAATTTAACAGAATAAATGATTATTATGATTACTCTATACATAAACTTAGTTACTTTAAATGGATCTCACGTAAGCTAATGTAGAAATTACAATTAAAGAATTACATGTTTTATAGACAATAATTTTAAATTCTAAATAAGTCACAAACAATCCTTTTCTTTTCTTTTTTTTTTTTTAATTTTCAAATAAATTTTTTCTTTCTCCCCAAATTAAGCAAGATTTGTTTAAATTACACTACTTAAAAATACTGTTATCTTACGAATAAAAATATTAAGTAACTCACAGTTGGTCGACAAGCACACATCAAACCATGCTGCAAATCAGAGACAACTTAAGTACTTCATTATTAACTGAAGATTAAGTCCTTTGAACTGATCCCACAATAATTAGAACAAGGATGACACAATTGGTGATAAGTTGGGAACCAGGCTGCCGTAACTCAAGATATACTGAAATAGATGAATCGACGAAAGTCCACGCCGGATCATTTACCACACTGCCCAAATAAGGTGAAGAAGGATGACATCATGGTTGATAAAAACTGGATATGCTATAGTAGATGAATCAAGGACTGCTCTGACCCAAAATCATTCTATCGACCCACAACTTGAACTCTGATAGTCAGTCGCCCGTAATCTCTAGAACGCTCATAAAAAGTCCAGGAGTCACCACCTCACTGTTCTGGAGTAACCAGTTAAACCTCGGGCTAATGCTTGGCTCTTAAAGCAATGCAATTCTAATCATCTAAAAGCCAAGGGAGACATAACATACATCCGCAGAACGCAAGCTACCCGCAAGAGTGAAGCTTGGCCGCAGAGCAAATGCCCCTCTGGTCCCTTTAAACTAACTTCACCCTCGAAATCACGAATCCGTCTCATAAATTCTGGTGCAAGACGCGGAAGCATCACAAGCACGAGCCACCCGCAAGGGTAAAGCTCGGCCGCAGGGCCAAAAGCTCTCTCTGTATCAAAACTCAAAAACTGACTTCTAAACTCATGCAAGAACTGAGGAAAGCTCGGTTTCTGCTCCCACTCACAATTATAGGTCCAAAAGTTACACATAAAATTAAATTCTTGCCAACCCGAGACTTTCAATATAATTTAACCGAACAATATCAAAATAAGTCATTGTCTACAGTTGACAGTTGCCCAGCTGTAGAAATGACTCCTCCAACACCTGCGAAAACTTGAGACTAAAATTTCGACGCCCCCTTGCTAACAAGCGAAAAATCTAAGGAGAAACAACAAAAACTGCCCTTTCAAGATACAATTTACAATCTTTCCTGTCTTCCAAAGTTATACGCAAAGCAACATTCACAAAACTAAAGTGTAAGTGAATAGTGTGGAGCCAATTATGATATTCATTTAATGCTTCATAACAAAAGACAACGGAAACAACGATATACTGCCCTCAGTTGCAACTGTCATCTTAAAAGGCTATTTCCACAGATGTTACTTCCGTTAAAAGACGCTCCCCTTTCTTCGTTAGAAAATTGGACCGTTGAAGAAAAATAATTGCTTAAAGCTTTTAAATACACTCTTTACAAATATATATATATATATTCAGTATGCTCTTCAAAATTTCAAATTTAAAAAAAATCAGATACAAATAAACTACTTAAATGATTAAAAACACTTGAATTTTGTGACACAGAATTCATGACACAACATTCTAAATACAAATACAAATAAAATACTTAAATAATTAATTACCTAAATGATTAAAAACTTAAATTTTGCGACACAGAATTCGTGACACAACAGAATTTAGAGAAGTGCAAATGACAATTTTTTTTTTAATTTAGAAGAGGTGTTGGGCAGTAGAATTTAGGGGTGGGAAAATTTTTAAAATTTAGTGAGGCAATAGATTTTAGGGCCCTCAAAGATTGCACCAGGCGGCAAATTGCATAGTGCTGTCTATGATTAAATATATATTATCACCACAAAATCTTAGTTTATGCTATATTATCATTTAATGTCTAAATGCCAGTGGTATAAAAAATGCATGTGCTTAAAGATTTGAATTATCTTGTGAAACATGCAGTCTTTCTCAATATGTTATTATGTGTGAAATAGTAGAAAAGTTCAAAATGTTATGTGTGAAATAGTAGAAAAGTTCAAAATGTTATGTGTGAAATCATTTTAAATTTTAAAAATGGATAACATTAGTTAAAACTAAAAGCTGCCTGAATATGATTTAACATGAATTTGTCAGAGTAGTTAGAACAGGAACGTTATTTGACTGTTTGGAGATGCTTTTAATTTAGGAATCTGTGTAGTGAATAATTTTACTCAAGAAAAATTCCCAGAAACTTTCAGAAAAGTTTTATAATCATAATTTATAGAAATGAAATTTTTCCCATTTTATTCATAGAACTTGCGTTTCTTTCTGAAAACATTTGTCATTATAATTTTTCATTGATTTAAAAATATCAAATTTTGATTTCAGATTATTATTAACCATGCAGGCTATCAATTATTAAAGGAAAATCTCTAAATATTCATGACTATTACCCAAACTAAAGGAGCTAATGCTAATTTATTTAAAGCTATACCACATATGTGAAACTTTCAAAGCTATTAAAATACTGTATAAACATGAATTATTCGATTTAAAAAAATATCTTAGTTCTTTTCACTTTTTAGGAAAACCGATATTTATCTAAATAGTTGATTGTTGAACCTATTAGTTTTCTTTAATTGTGTAAGGAATATTGGTATATTTTGCTTCTAAGACTGGCACACTGAAAATATTATTGCAGCCAATATTCATTATAACGATTATTGCATAAAATTCATAGTCTATACTCGTAATGACCATTCCAGTAAAAAATGCCTTCAATGATATATTAAAGCAATTTCTCTATGATAGCCACACACTATAATTCTCTTTTTCTGTTGGATGTGAAAGGTCATTATAGTGAGTTGTCGATTGTTTATCGTTTTATTATATTGAATAAGATTTTGTTATCATTAAAAAATTACTTGTGCTATTAAACAAAGAAGTTAGGGAATTTTCTTTAAATTAAATAATTATCAAAATTACTGTGCATCATGGAATTCCCTTAATCAGCTCTTATGGTAATTAGGAGAGGAAAAAAAATTCCACAAAACTAATTAATCAGTTATTCTAATAATTGGAGGGAAGTAGAAACTATAAAAAGGAAAAATTAGATTTTTAAACAGAAATAGGATTTTAAATACTTTGTTTATTTATTTATTTTTGTGTTATTAAATATTATACTATATGAGAATATATATAATATTATACTATATCTGTCATGAAAGTCAGTGACATTGCATAGGAAAAAGTTTGCTAATCAGTAAAGTATACCATGCTCTCTCTTCTAATCTTAATACTTTTCATATGCAAAGGTTTGGCTGTCTTTCTCAAATGATTTGGTTCAAATGAGACAGTCTGGCTAGCTGCAAAGAATTAACAACTGTCAAGGTTATTTTGTATTGATACTCCAGAAAGTAATTTTAAAATGTTGTAGATTGTGATAAGACTGTATATTGTATCACAATAAAATAGTCATCAAATTTAACATGTAGAGCTGAATGAATTGATCTTCCTGATTTCCTCATGTAAATAAACTGTTGTGAAAATAGTACTTAAGGTTTATATGCATGTCTTTTAGGAATTAACTTATGATAGATTTGATTATTCTGTACATTTTCAAAATTCTTGCTGTGTAGTTGAAATAGCACATATCCATGATAGTAGTAAATGGTTTATCATCCATAAACTACCAACAGGAGCAACAATCTTCTTTGGCTTGCCAATCATCAATCAAATGCAATCATTAATCCAATAGGTTAAACATGCATTCTTCCTTTAACTTGAGAAGGGGAAACACACACATATACAAAGTTCAGATTGTCTTATTTAATTAAATAGATATAAAATATGCCCTTACATAGATTTTGTTCTTATTTAGAAAGTATTAATTTGTTTGTAATACTTTATGATAAAATATAATGCGACTAATTTAGAAATAGATTTTTTTTTTAAATTTCCATTTTAGGTGTAAAATTTAAAATGATTGATATATTTAGTTTTTTGTATTATCACATTTAAATGTAAAATTACTGTTTTGGAAAAGACAATCCATTTCATTTGTAACTTTAACTATGTAGTAGAATAAAAATAAGTATCATTTGAGAAAGTTACGAATAACTTTGAAACTTAGGTAACTGCATTTTTGGGAATAGGTTTTGAAATTTTATTGGCAATATTTCATTTAGAAAATGGTCAAGAGTCATTCAATAAGTAATATTTCATTTAGAACATCCAGTTTCATTATGTAATATTTCATTTAGAACAATTACCTTCATAGTTTTTACACTGTAAATCCATAAAACTTATTCTTTTTATGGAATCTTTACTTCTACAGAAAAGTAAATGTAAAAAAAAACTGTTAATGTTGTGTGGAAAATTAAATGAAAATAGTTATTTATTCAGTAATATTTCTTCTCATTAAAATAATGACAGAAATTTCAAAATGGTATTGAATTATTTAGTTAGATGTTTAGCTTTGAAACATGGTATTAAAAAATTCTTTAGAATTTTTCATTCTAACTTGCAGAAACTCCTAGAAGAGTTGCACTCAATGCCAGAGTTTCCTGAATGCAGTTAATCATTTAGAATAAACATTTTATGTATAGACAATTTGTGTATCTTTTAAATATGAATGTGCTTTGGTCATTTGGAAATTGGTAAATGAAATTTTATAATCACTTCTTAAGTGTAACTGAAGATCATTTTCTAAAATCTAATAAATACTGAATTAGCTAATGAGTAAAACTGCAACTCTTGTGAAAAATATTGCTTAAAAAAAAAAAAGATGAACTGGTTCATATTTTGGATGAGCTTTCAGAGGATTCTTGCATGTGCTAATTTTTTATTTTACACATTATTTTCATGCTTTGATCATTTGGAAATTGGTAAATGAAATTGCATAATCACTTGTTAAATGCAATTGAAGATCATTTTCTAAAATCTACACTGGTGTGCAAAACTTAAGCAACAGCAGGGTTTTTTGCCATAACTCCATAAGAAATCAACTGAGACTGAAATGCAGAAATGAAGGAGAGTATTATGTACGTAAAGGATGACGAAAGCATCGGAGCTGAAAAAGGAATACAATGCATACGGTATGGAATCAAACAAAAACAAGCTTTATTAAACGCATAGTATCGTGACTCATGATTATGCATACGGTATGGAATCAAACAAAAACAAGCTTTATTAAACGCATAGTATCGTGACTCATGATTGTCTATCCAAGAGCAAGAACAACAAGCAGATGTTCCTTAATATGGGATATGCCCTCCCCTCACTGCAATGGTTGATTCGCACCATTTCCACATACTCGGAATCAGCTGGTGCAACATTTCTTGTGGTAGGAGTGCCCATTCCTCAATCAGCATCTGTTTTCTCCGGAGGATGTAAGCGTGCTACAATGCATCTCCCCAAAGCATCCCACACATGTTCGATGGGATTTAAATCTGGGAGTATGCTGGCCAATCCATTCGAGTGATATGTTCACTTTCCAGTAGTTCCTCAACAGCAGGAGTCCGATGTGGCCGCGCATTGTCATCCATAAAAATTAAGTCTGGGCCAATGGCACCTCGGAACAGACACATATGGGAAAGGAGTACCTCCTCACAATAGCGATCCCCGGTTACAGACCCTCTGTCGAAAACGTGGAGCTCAGTTCGCCCGTTCAGCATAATGCCTCCTCAGACAATAACTCCAGGACCACCGTTACGGTGTCTTTCCTTGATGTTACTGGGATAAAACCAGGTCCCGGCCTCTCTCCAAATCAAAACGCGTTGAGAATCGCTTCTGGTACTGAACCGACTCTTATCCGTAAAGAGAGCACGACTCCATTGAGCAGTTGTACAGTTTTTGTGCTCTCTGCACCACTGTAAACGGTGGCCAACTTTCAACGGGAGGCAGCTTTCAGGACGGCAGGCGAATAGGCCCCCTTTGTGAAGACGTCTGGCCACAGTAAACCATGACACTTGTTGCCCCGTTGCTGAGCAATGGCGCTCTCTGACTGCTGTCGGCCTCTTTTCGCCTGCAGGACAATATATCGGTCATCCCCTGCAGATGTCGTCCTCGAGCGGCCACCACCAACCTTTCTAACAGCTGTACCTGTGGTTTGGAATGCTTTCCAAGCGCACTTTTGTTGATTCCAAACTCTGCAGCTAAACTGGTGACAGTACGCCCCTCCTCCAGCTTTCCGATCATTCTTCCACGTGTGAAGTCGTCCAGGTAATTTCTTCTAGCCATATTCCACGAACTGACTCAGTGGCACTTGCAGCGAATATGTTGAATTGCGTCTCCGTCCTTCCTTTTATTCTACTGTTGAGCTGCACGTGCCGACATCACGCGTTTTGTGTACGCTGACATTGCCTCTGACGTTTCGTTCCTGATATTTGCATACGCATGACGTTCACGCGTTTTGTGTACGCTCACATTGCCTCTGATGTTTCGTTCCTGATATTTGCATACGCATGACGTTTCTACTGACTTATGTGTTCAATGTACTGATCTCTAGACCTCCTTTTCTGCAATTTCATGGCTATCTGCTAAATTTTTACATTGTTGCTTCAGTTTTGCACACCAGTGTAATAAATATTGAATTAGCTAATGAGTAAAACTGCAACACTTGTGCTAAAAAAAGATGAACTGGTTCATATTTTGGATGAGCTTTCATAGGATTCTTCCATATGCTAATTTTTTATAAAACATTGTTTTAAGATCCAGAATTTAAAATTAGATTTTACGCAAGCCAGTCGAGGAATACGACCAGGTTTAAAGCATCACCTTTATATAAGCATCTCCTTTATATAAGATGATAATGTTAAGACTTAAATATAATATTAAAAAAACATGATGCAATTATTATATCACTTAACCTCCTATATATTAAAGTTTCAAAGTACTTCTGTATTATTTATTGAGAGTAAAGACAGACTAATGTTAATGTTAGGTGTGTAATTTAACAGCAAGTATATAAACAGTGTAATATGAAGTGGTATTTTGTTTCTTGTTCTTATTAATAAACAAAATCAAATTAAAAGATATCTTAATAAAGATGAAATTGAAATAATTGAAATTTAATAATTTAAACAATTTTACAATAAAAATAATGGAAGTTTATTTTCGTGGTTCCAAAGCAATTTTTTTGTTTAACCAGGGTTGCCACTTAAATAGAAGAATGAAATTCCCTGACTTTTCCAGGTATGTTTTAAGAAAATTTCAGTTTATCCGCATAATGCACTTTGGCTGTGCTAAGAGGGAAATTAATTATGGTACCACTCAGAGGCGGCTCGTAGCTAAAATTAGTGGGGGTGCTGTTCCAAAACATTTAAACCTTTGTTTTAAAATTGTGTAAACGGAAACAAACATGCATAAAAAGAAAATTTATTTTGAAATTTCCATGAAATCTTACAAGAGAAAAACTAAACATTTCTTAATTACTTTAACTTAAATTGTTACAGCCAAATCTTTATCTATTCATTTAAAAATGAAATCCATCCTTCTTGTTTTAATTTTTTTTGCAAAAAGATCAATAGTTTTCTCTTTGATCTCTGGATGACAACTGAGGAAATTTTTCTCTATTGAATGTACTGCAAGCGTATTTAGTCTTTCTGCATAGTGCATTTTTTTTTCATTTTTTCTTTTCTGCATAGTGCATTTCTTTTTTCATAGTGCTTCTTAGAAAAGTTTTCATTCTTTTCAATGTTGAAAAGCAGCGTTCTGCCTCTGATGTAGTCATGGGAACTGTCAAGGGAATTTTTATCAATTTTGTAATTTCACTATGAACATCATCTAGATTATTTTCCAAGATAAATTTCAGTAGCTCAATTAATTTGCAATATTCATGAATATCAGAACTACAATAGAATACTTTTAGTTCACTTTCAAGCTTTTCTTTGTCAATCATTGGATATGCTTCAGTGGGCAGTACTATTTCTTCTGCAGGATGTTCATTTCTAAAACTAGCAAAGCATTTCTTGTTGAAAAATTTAGCAGCTGCTAAGTGTGTAGTGGAAGAATATCTGTCTTAAATACATATAAAGTCACATATTTCCTTAGCTTCAGTCATCAGTGCCTCTGAAGAATTCTCACAGTACTTTTACAGTTTCTTAATTCTAAAATAGCAGTTTCAAAATGTGTTACATATTCATTAAGTTTAAACACACTTATTTCTATGGATTGCATTTGGTTATATATTATTTCAACATGAGGCATAATCTGATAAAAAAGAGCTCTAACCAAAACTTGAAATTATCATCATTTAGAAATTTTAAAATTCCTGTTGCCTCTGCAATAGTTTGATTTGCATTTGATGTTGAATTTCAGTAAGGCAATTTTTTAAAGGTTGCAAATTTTCATGAACTCTGTTTATGGTCCTTATGTTGAAGTTGGAAGAAGAACGTGGAATGATAACGTCTATACGCTTCTTTAGAATGGACATACGTTGTGGTGATCTTGAAAAGAATGTTGGAATAGCCAGAATGTTAGAAAAAAATATTGCGTTTCGTGAAATAATTGCTGCATTTCTCATTATTAAATCAAGCTGATGTGCATAACAGTGAATGAAATGGGCATTAGTATAAACTGCTTTTATTTTTGCTTGAACTCCAGCATTTTTGCCTTTCATGACATTTGCACCATTAAATGTCTGAGCTATCAATTTTTGTTCATGTCCTTGAAGGATTATGTCCAATTGTTCTAAAATACATTTTGATATGCCATCTGCAGTTTCATTTTCTGGAATAAAGAATTTCCAGAAACGCTCAAATATTTCTTCATTCAATACATACCGTAGAACAAATCAAGAACCATCCGAGTGTGCTCCGAAACATCTCTTGTGTCATCAGCCATTAAAGCTACAAAAGAAGCTTTTCTAATTTCCGTCCTTATCTCCTAATGGTATATTTAAAATAGGCAGTCAAGTATATCATTCTGAATGGTCTTAGAAACACCTTTGAAGGCAGCACTAGTTTCTAAGTGATTCTCCAAATCTGAATCTAAATTAGATGCAAAATTTACTAATCGTCTAAATACCTCTGGATTTACTGAATTGTCTTTTTCATCATGTAAACGTAAGGGAGTTTCAGTCTATTATTTTGCACAAAATTTTATGGTTCTTTTTAACCTTTATGTTATGCTCATTGACTGAAAGTCTGTATCCCTCACTAAGTTTCTCCTTAATACTAACGGTTCCTAAAAGTGACAGTGAAACTACATTATGAACATGCTTCTTTGACTTCTCACGCTTTTCACTTTTTATTTTAATTTTGTTTATATTTCTGAAACCATCTTTTATCCACATTACGTCACCTCCAAACAGCAAGCACAGGAAGCAAAACAGAGCATTTTTTACTTCACAAGCGCAAAGTCAACTTTTCCGTTGGTATCATTCAGAATTGAAACTACAAATATATTTCTTCTTGTTGCTTATGCCTGGCTGACATATTAGAATATCAGGTGTCGAACAACCTCTTTTCTTAACTGTAGTTTTCTCATGGAGAGACAGCTGGGAAAACCAAAGCTCTTGAAGTGCACTTACAGTTACAGAATTTATTACTTGAGGATGCAAGGACATAGTTAAAATTTTCTGTAAAATAAAAGAACCGAAAAAAAGGAAAGAAAAATCTGAAAGGTTTCAGATTTTAGATTACGTCCAAAGGGGCGTTTATTTAACATTTTGTGTGTTACCTTTATTTGTTAAATACCATGTTCATCGCACTTAAACCATAAAATTCAGTTCAACAGCAATATCGCAAAATAATTTTAAATTCTGCATATCTTTAGAAATTTCGGTACACGCTCTCACGCGCTGGAGATAAAAATGTTTTTCTGTACAATGTTGGTATTGCTGGCTTTGAAATCTTTGAGTTTGTTAATGAAAAATTCGTTAAAGTTTTAGAGAATATTGTTACGAATTTCACATTTATTTGTCTATTTATTTAGAACTGTAATTAGAATTCCTTTTTATTATTATGCAGATTTTTCATTTTTTAAAATTTAATGCAGAGCGATAACATTTAGTGGCAACAATTTGAAAAGTGATACGCCGTTTTTGTGCGAAGCAAAATCGCAAAACGAAAGTAATAGTCCTTCGGGACTAAATCCATTTGGACTAAAAATGAATCAAATAGAATAGGTGAAAAATAATCTAACCAAGAACATGGTGTTTGATTTTTAAACATAGCACACGCAGAGTAAAAAAAAACGGCACTCCCAACGGCACTGCAAAAGCAACAGTGCTCTTCTTCCTCTCGTCCTTGTGAGCTGCTTCCTAAGTGCGCATGCGAAGAACAGCCAAATACCAGACGTGCGGTAAAAAGAAATCACGTTTCCAGAATTTCGGCACTGCAAAGAGTGACAGTGCTCTTCGCTCTCCCTGGTTCGCGTGCTGCTTTCTGTCTGCGCGTGCACAGAACACCAAACACCACTCCGCTGGAACTGTGAAGCGTGCAGTTCCATATAAAAATTTTCGTACCTTTTTCATAAACTGGAGGATGGCTACTGACATTAAGTTTAAGGATTATATATTGTAGAAGTATAAAGAAAGAATGAAAGAAAAAGGGGCACATTATATTAAATATTAAAAATAATAATAAGTGAAAATAGGAGTGCTTATCACGAGCCGCCACTGGTACCACTTGAAAACACAAAAATTTGCCAATTACATAAGAATAACGCATTATGTTATGTCAATTTAAAGAAAATACTCTAACTTTTATTAACTGCAGATATGTAAGGAACAGCATTTTGCAGCTAAACGAAAGAAAGAAATCTATTTAATGATATTTTAAAATAAATTCAGGTACTTTATATTTATTCAGCAGCATACATAACCAAAAAATATGTGCATTAAATTTCGTGATGCTATGTCATCATACAGATAGAATTAGTGTCAGGATTATGCCAGAGAAAATTACTTGAAATTGAAAGCATGATTTACTAATAGTAAATAAGTTTCAAGGGAAGAAGCTACATTAAATGATATGAATAACATTAAAATAATTATAAACTGAATTACAATAATCAACGATCTTTTGGCGAATATAGTATATTAAATGGTTCAGAAGCCTGATTACTTTATAGCCCAGAAGACTGATTACTATTTTTTGTTATGATTACTATTATTTTACTGCAAAATGACAAATAAGGCATTTATTAAAAAGGAAAAAAAATGTTGAAAAGATTTTGCGGTAAAATCTTAGTATGCGTTACGGCCTTGGCACGATTTTGAAAATTACCGCCAACATCAAAATGACCCTTTACTGCTCATCATCATGTCACCGAATTCCATGTGACCGTATATGGGCGTTAGAATAGGATACATGTAGGCTATTCTAACCTCCATAATACCGTATACTGGGATTAAACCGATTTTGTTTTATACAAGAATACGTATTTTCTTTTCTTCAACATGAACTGCACATGCGCGAAACTTGCTTTGCCTTCTGAAAGACAATCTGATTGGAGCTGCAAAAATTGGCTCTGTGCCAGCTGGCCAAGTGAGGAAAGTGATCGCTTCCTACTTCGGTGCAAAACTAGCTTTTGAGTGTGGGGGGGAGGCGACTGCTGTAGGAAATTTCCTGACTTTTCCAGATTTTGACTAAAATATTTAAATTTTCTGACTTTTACCTGAATTTTTTGGTCAATTCTCTGACCTTTTCCGGTTTTCCAGGTAGCATGGTAACCCTGTTTAACTGTCATAAAAGTCAACTGTCTAATGAATTTAGTTATTTTTAAATTCACAGAAGTTGGTAAACTGTAATAAGAGTTTAGAAATATTTTCAAATTTATGAATATGCAAATCTTGACACTAGAAAATTAAATTTGTCCTTATACAAAATAAATGGTTCATTTAGATACTGTGAATTCTTATAACTAGTATTATCTGTGAAATACTGGTAGCTCACCCCAAATTGTATATCCAGCTGTTTAACAAGTTGGATGTCTGGGGTTTCATGAAGTGTAACAATAATAGATAAGTTCGGTCCGGGGTTCGCATTCCAACAAACGGGCTGGTTGCATGGGCGTTTTTGTGGTTTTCCCCATGCGTAAATTGGATATGAGCCAGTTTTCCTTAAAAAGACCTCCACAGACCTCCCTTCCTTTCTATGTATGCCTAAGGGCAAAGTTAAATAAAACAATAACAAGGAATCCATCCTTTTTCAGAAAGCAGGCATTCCCATCCCTTTTCTTGCATCAACTCCTTTTAAAAAGAGTGATTTTTTTCCTTAAACTCCTTATACTGTTCTCCATAATGTACTGCATAAAACATAATCATAATGCATATAACTGCACATAAATAAATTAGATTAAGTATGTGAATAAAAAGTTTAAAAAAATGGTTCATTAAATTAGATGTTTCATTATTTTTGTATAAATTATTTTTTATTATCTTTCGTTTCCTCATTAGATGTTTTATTATTTTAAATTTTACAAAAATATTGAACCTGTTTCTTGTTGATTTTTTTTTTCATTAAAAAATATTGAACCTGTTTCTTGTTTTCTATTGTGAATCACAGACTTCATTAAAGCCTGCTGCCTTTAGGTAAGAGCAAGTCAATAATGTTTTATGATAATAACTTTTATTTTGGGATATTTCTATAGGCTAACTTTTTAATTCCAAAACTTAGCATATCCATGCATTTTAATTAAGACTTGAGCTTGAATATCATCCTTCAATGTAGTTGACTCTTCTAGCCTCGTAGTATCAAAATGAGATATATCGCAGTTTAGCAGTTCTAGATTAGTTTTGTATTTTTTTGGTTGTGTTCTTGTATTTTATTTTTCTGTATTGCACTTTAAGAAAATTATTGATTTTTAAGGTCTACGAATTTTACCTATATTTACTTCATATGATTTCTTCTGTAATACATGATGTAGCTCTATATTAATAAACAGTTAATTACCAATTTTGTTAATAATTATTTTCCCCAATTAATGGAAACTCAGTTACATAATGATGATTATGAATTAGTCACCAATGAATATTCGGCTGTCAACCCCTTGATCATTATTGATTTCCTTTATAATTAAATCGACCTCCTGGGGGGTCAATACAGACCCCACAGGAAATCCCTGTATTAATGTAATTAAACATTCTGATGCAGGGATTCCCAATTAGATCCTATTAGAATTATGGGCTGTATACAATTTTAACATGCCATAATAATATGTCCAATTTAGTGTTGGATTAAACTTCAGAAATAAACTTAGTGATTTTATTCTTAGGTATCTGGATATGGAATTGAGTGCGATATCAGTCCAGATGGAAAATACGTAGCAAGTGGAGATGCAAGTGGTGATATCTATTTTTTTAACTACGCTAACACTAGTCTAATCCATAAAATGACTGCAAAATCAAATGTGCCATCAAACAGGTTAAAATGGCATCCAGCTTTACCTAGTACAATTGCTACTGCAACATGGGATGGCCATTTGCAAATATGGAAGTAATACGTTTGGTATATTTTAAAAATATTTTACTATTGTGTATTTTCAAAAATATATATATTTTTCATTCCCACATGCAATGACACAAATGCAGTGAAGTGCATCAAAGTTTATAATAAAATTTAAGTAGTTATTGGTGTCCGTGATATTTTGAACTTTATACAGATTGAATACAGCAAAAGTCTGATAATTCTACATCTATTGGTTTGGTAGAACAGATAATCTGGAACTTAAATACATTTAGTAGTTTCAGGAAATTGCTATACAGGAATGTGCTAGGTCAACAGCACACCCGAGAAATCACAGTTCTAGCAGGCAAAAATGCCCATTGCCCCAGCAGGAAGGTCTAGCAGAAAACAAAAGGCGACCACATTCTGACCCTGGTGAAAGAGGCTTTTTCCTCGAAACATTTGGGGTGACCTTGGAGGGTGAAACCAGAATAATTAACAATGGGATCTTGTTGCAACAGGATATCTCCTCTGGTATGAAAGAAGCACAATTGTATTCCGACTCTGGCCTCCCGGGTGAAAGGAACACCTTTGCAACTTTGTCACAATATATTAACTTCAGATACCTGTCATTTTCAGTATTTCACCACTTTATACTGCATCAAGTTTGCAGAATTGAATTAAAGTGTTTATTCCATAACTGAATTAAAATAATTCGAAATTGTTGAGGTATTGTTCTTATATGCTTTGCAAGGCGTTTTGTCTTCTATAAAAAGCAACCTCATTAGATGTTTTTGACAATTTGTCATGTGAATGCAAATTATCCTTAGTTTCTACTGACATATTTATTATCCAGGAAAAAAATAAATGTACATTTATATATTTGTGAAGAATATAAATATCCATTTTCAGCACAGACAGGTCATGAATAATTTTTTAACAAACGATTTTAAAATTTGGCACAACATTACAGATTTCAAACTTACTGTTGAATTTCAAGAATATTAAGAAGGTTTCACGGTACCTTTTTCTTGAACTCACTAAATAAAAGTATAGGAAGTCTACAAAACTAACTTCAGTCTACATGAAAGATTTTATTCAAATGCCTTGTAGTTTAGTTTCTTATACATCACAATGTCTCAGGGAGGGATGCTAGGAACAAAGATTATTTTCAAATTTACTTGAGTTTGTGGTCATAAATCATTATTATAAAAAGCCAAAAATCAAGTCTCCAACTGCTGGATGCTTGTCCTGGGTTTGAACTTAGGCAACAGGCTTGTTGCATGGTTGGTTTTACCCCATGCGTAATGTGAATACAAGACATTTTCCCTCATGAAGTCTTTCATTACTTTAGGCACATAACCCTTGTGAGCTCTGCCCTCTTCTTATAATTAAAAATCAAATTCAGTTTTTAATATTTGCAGGTTTGTTCATATCTCTACTTTACAATTATCATTCACTTTGTACTAAAAGTATTAAAAAAGGCTTGACAGTGTCAATAAATGGCATAAGATAATACATCAATATTTTCACTGATTAGCTGGCAGAAAACTTTTTATTTTTTGAACGCATAAGATGATTTAATCTTTATTAATCTTTTTATCAAATTTCTAAAAGAATGATAAAATTCCCAATTAAAAATGTGAAAATATGTTTTGATAGTTAAGCACATTCTCATAATTTGAAACAAAAAGGGCAAACTAATAACACCAGTAATTAAATATAACGTGTGAAGACAAAATGCCAGTTGTAGATAAGGATAAAGAAAAGAATACTTCCTTTTATGAAATTATTTGAAATGTATTTTATGACAATTTATAATTTAAATTGAATATCACATTTCTCTGTCCTCTAATGAGAGTCATAAAAACACCTTTTAATTTAAATTTTCATATATTTACACAAGCAGACTAATTGTTTTGTTGTACTTTAACGTTATCATACATGAAAAAATCTAAGGAACTACATAGAAAAGTATATTTCTTACAAACTACATAAGTGAACTCAATATGAGCGATGCATCAAATATGATTATAAGCACAGCTGCCAACCTTGAAATATGAAGAAAAACTAGGACTTTTCGGGAGCTTTTTTACACTGTGCAGCAATGCCACTTTTTTCACTTGATCACTATATTTTCACTTTATAATGCATGATTTGGGTTATTTAATTATTTATAATACGATTCTGATGTAAAATATATTATTTAATTAGATATTATAAATTTTATTATTTTTGGCTAATTGCATTTTTTATCTTCTTATGCTTTTATACAAAGAAAAAACTTTAGTCAGAGTGTTTATTTATCAATGTACTTTCAAATACTATAAAATTAATAATTAATGTACAGTGACAGACAAAAAAAAAACTGCATCAACTGGAAAAATAAACAGTTTGTAATATTAACACATTATTTTATTCACATAAGATTATTTTAGTTACTGCAAAGCAAGACACAAGACCATTCCACATTTATACTGCATCATACAGCACCTCCAATGTATTGTGTCATCCGACTTCTATAAACAGCGCAGCAAAAGGATAAAACAGTCATTCATCTCTCTCTTTAAGCAATGAAAGGGTGGCTTCGTATATTCAATTCATGCAAGGAAAAAAATGTAGCAGTTGCTTTAGCTAAAGAAGGATATTCAGCACTCATGATTGCTAAAAAAATTGGTTGCAATCTTGAAAGCAATTAAATTGGAGCACAAAACTAGTGATGGTGAGAAAGGCCAGAAGAGGGTGACCACAAATACTACTGATCAATATCTAAAACAGATGTCTTTGTATAATTGTCATACAAGTGCTTCTGATTTAAATGTTGAATTTGAGAAACATGTAATTTAGCTCACAAACTGTCCAAAGATGCCTTGTGGAATGTGGTCTGCATTCAACCTACATGGACATACAACCTACATTTCCACAGAGCCAAATGGTCTGAGGATGCACATACAGCAAAGGGGTTGAATACCTAAATTTATAATTAATGGAACTGTAAATGCATCAGTTTATACCCATATCTTGGAGGAATGTTTAAATCGAGTTATTTGGGATCATTTTAAAGGTGCTGGAAATTGCATTTTTCAACAAAACTGCAACCTATCATGAAGCGAAATCGGTTAAGTACAATCCAACTTATTTATGCATGATCCTGTTGCCTCATTTACAAGCTTTTAACATAATGAAATTACAAAAGTAATTTTCCTCGCTTTTCCCCTATTTAGGTGCAGGCCAATCTGACAAAATCTGGTATCAAAGTTTTAGACTGGCCTGAAAACAGTCCTGATTTGAATCTCATTGAAAACTGTTAGCATATGATAGGTATCAAATTGCTAAGAAGCCTGCTACTAAGATTAAACTGCAGGAAAGCATTATTAGGGGTTGGAGGGCAGGATTGCATTCAGAAGATGATCTTCCATGTGTTACCATTACAAGGCTTTCATCGCAGTTCGTGGAGGATTTACTAAATGGTGAAGTGATCCTTAAGCATTTATACACATTTAAGTATATGTGATATGACTGCAATTATATAGAATTTATGTTAACTACAAAGTTTGTGCTTTATTATTACTTCTTGCTACAAAATTACTTTGCTCTGCATTTTGTTAAATATTGCATTTTAAACTTTTCTGAGAAATTAAGTGTAAAATCAAATTCTAATAAAATTTGATTAAGATTCACTATACAACTTTATTTTATCGTAACAATATGATCTTAGTATGGAACATGCACATGAAACATTATTTGCAACCTTTTCCACTTTTTCGCAGGTGATGCAGATTTTCTGTCCGCTAGCATCCATACTATTGTGTGCATAAACTTCATAATTACCAAATTAACAAAAATAAATAAATAAATACAAATAATAACTGATTAAACATTGTTTGAATCTTCATAAAAAGTTCTTAAAATTCTACAGTAGATTAAGGCTATTCAGATAAAATTTAATAAAAAAGTACACTGAAAACTGCTAGGGTTCGGGGAAACAGAATTTTTACAGCTTAAGTTCTAGTTATTCAATAAATTTTATTTATTGCTGGAAAACAATAAAGGCTAAAAATTTAAAAATGGCAGATTCCAAATCTGCCTGAGAGAGGTCAGCAGCTATGTTATAAGTCATGCTTTGGTATGTCAAAAAATGCCACATCACAAACAGAATCAACAGATTCTACAATGAACTAGATAAGTAGGAAAACAGATTTTCGAGTATGCATCACAAAATAAGTTCAACATTAAATTAAAAAAAAAAAAAAAAAAAAA
>KK118870.1:66050-86084 GCA_000611955.2 Stegodyphus mimosarum
CTATATCGACTCAAACTAATATTATATCAACCATATTTTAATTATTTTATCTAAATATATTTCTGGTAAGATATGAATATCACTGATTAATAAGCTATTTCATTTACAACATTAGATATACACTGTAACATGGTAAAATCAAAATTATTTTGTAGCTGCCATTAATATAATTTCTTATTTCCTCTTAATTTCATTTCATATCGATGTATAGCAACATTTAATAAGAGCATAACTGTGCCAGTTCTTCAAGAGAATTTAAAAGTAGAAACATAAGTATATTGTTAAAGCATAATGATTATCATGATAAATATCAACATAAACTGGCACATTTCAAACATCAAAAGCAACTGAAATTCTGTTCAGTTAAACATTAGAGGACACAGCTATAAATATACATATGTACAGTGCAATTCTGTTATTCTCTTTCTTTTTTGACATCATAGTTTCCAAATCAGCTTGTGATATAAATTTTATACATTTCACATTATATAGCCTACTTATATACTACAGCACCTATAGAGTATTTTTGTTTTTACACTCATATTAAATTGCAGTTTCTGTACTGGTTGCCGACCCATTTCTAATTCGCGAACAATAGGAATCTATGCTAGATGAGGATTCACTTCGATCTCGCAACAAGTGCACTTGTGCAATGTGGTTGGTACTGTGTGTGTCTAAATTAGTAGGAGGCCAGTATGTTTGCGTTGCTTTGTCTTTATGGTCCATTGAATGTCTTCTGTACCAACAAACCTTACAATGATCTTGTCTACCCGAACGTTCTTTAGTTCTTTCTTCAAGTACTTTAGCCATTATGGCAGCAGATACATAGTCTGGAAGGTTCTGACTGTCATCTGCTTCATTATCTAAGGCACGAGGAACATTATTCACTGAGTAAACCATTGCAGTAGGAGGAAAAGTAGGGATAGGAACTCTAATTGTGCGCAGCTCGGGACTGCTGCGACTGTTATGCAGGTCCCTCTGAGGGCGATGATTAAAGTGAAGTTTCACTTTATCTTGGAGATCCGAAGGAAACTGCAATTAATAATCCAGATTTAATTAATCTGAAAGCAGGCTATGTGAAACATTAATAAATCAGAACTATTGAAAATCAGATACATAAATATGCCCTAAAAGACAAATTTAAAGTAATTTATGTATGATTAATAATTTCATATTCCACTTTCAATATGTTACAAAATAATCATTTAAATACACTAATTAATGATATATGCCCTTGATAATATTTTCAGCTCATTTTGGGGCCCAATTTTGTGAGGGACCCCAAGATTATCAATATATCACCAACACAAACTATTTTCAAAGTCCTAAGGACAATCATTCATTGTTTGCTAATGACAAGAGCAATGAATAAACCATGTGTTTGTAGCATTCCATTGTATCTAGAAGCTTGTGACCCTATTATACTGCAAAGGAGTTATCACTTTAGTCTTAAGTCATAAGTGATCCAGTCTTAAGAAGTTTAAAATAACCTTTTTATTAAATTCTTAAATGAACAGAAGGGCAGTGCTTGTACAGCAAATGAACCTCCGTTATGTGTGGGTATTTAAATTAATATAATATAAAGTAAAATTTCAGTATAGGTAATGTAGTCTGATGCTATACATAAAATAGGCTACTCAGGTTGGCTCAAGATAGTTAACAATGTGTCTAACAAGATGCCAAAGCTGGAATAAACTTAAGCAGAACTTGCGAGGGCAGCAAGATAAGGCTGCCGGAAGTTCTAAGCTAAACATTCAAACCTTCAATACACATTGACTAATTTGTATTCTGCTGAGGATTACAGAAAGAATTTGTAGAAAAGATAATAACTGGTTAATTAGCATAAAACCTTACATGCTATATTTTCTTTTTTTTTCCCATGTAAATATTAACCATTCATGATCATTCATAATTCTCTCATTACATTCATCTCATCTTGTGTTAACAAAGTTTTTTAAGTTGCAGTATCTTAGATGCATTTTATCACACATTCGTATATGCAAAAATGGACATTTAATACAATTATATATCAATAAAAGCATTTGGAAAGTTGCAGGTGAAGGAAAAGCATATGATTTGGTAACTAGCTCAGTGGCTTCACAATAAGTTTGTAACAGTGCAGCGATTTATTTACTGCTGGGTAGAGAAACTGATATCGATTAAATGGAGGGGGGGAGGCACATGTGACACAATTGAGCCTTTATACAACTATGGAACAGTTTTGACAGAAGTGTATTCTTTACATCTGATCTGATGACAAAGTGAGCAAATAGGTGACCCTGAAAAAATTGTAGAAATTTAAAAAATATTGAAAGACTGGTGTTCTACTATGTGGCTGAGTAAAAATCAGTGGAGGCATTGTTTGCCATCAGTCATAAAACACTGGATCCTTTGTGGATTAAGTGGCAACAGTCCTTGGAATAATAAAAAAAAAAAAGGTTATAATGCTTACTAAAAGTAATTGTGGAAACAAATGGCAGCTATAAAATGCATGTGAGAAGTAAACATGAACTTGGTAACAATTCTGGTGCCAGCTTGGCATCTAAAAAATGGAATCCGTAATAATAAGGAAGTACTAAAACTAGTAAATACAGTTTGCATTTCTATATAAACTGAATAATAATGACAAATGACTATATAACAAAAACAAGAAAACAAAAAAAAACTTTACAATAGTTGTAAATTTTATGCTTGCAGAAAAATAAATGGCTACTTACTTTTTTAACACATAAAATATAATCACCTTTAGCATATAAAAGCCCATATTCTTTACTATCTTTATATTTTAATATTAAAAATATATATCATTAGCACTGAATACACACCCACTTTATCATAAATAAAAATCACTACATATTAAAGCATTATTTCATTCCTTATTAACTGAATATTCTAAGTCAACACATGTAGAATCAACAAATAATAACTGATCATGCCAACATACTCAAAATTTGATCAAAATATTAATAGCAAAATTCCTAATACATTTTTTATTATTATGTAACAAGAAAGTAAACATTTTAAACATTTTTTAAGTCTCAACCTATTTTAATCAAATGCTGTATTAAAACATATACTTTCCCAGCACTGTCATTATGTCATTTTTCAGTTTCTACTCTTTCCTAAAACACAAATTTTAGAATTTATTTCTGATTTTATATTTCCTTGGTATCATGATAATATGACTTTATCACAATGAAGTCGACCAAATGGATTCATTTTAAAATCATTCTACATGCTTTAATCTCCTGCTGCTTTTCAATCTCATAGGAAAATTCTCACTCTACTAAAATGTATATGTAAATATGTCTGCCATGTTCATGTATATATGTACAGAATGACCTTAGAAAAGCCCATATAAATAAAAATACTGCTGTGGTTCTGCTCTTTCTCTTAGATACTTTTTCCCTCTACCATTCTTAATACACATCACAAAAAGTGCTCATTGTGCTATACTGCATTTGCTATTTGTATAAATTCAGGATTTTGATGAATTCTGTTTTGGACTTAATTGAATTATTATTCAAATGCTCTAAAATCACTTACATGTATGCAAAAAATAATTTACCAATAAAATGAAACAGACTTTCAAATAACATTCTACTACTTTTTTTTAACCTTAGGGCTGATAAAACAAATAAATCATTGGTTAATCCAAAAAGTATACAAAATAGAATTTACAAGTTATATCCAAAAAGTATATAAATAGAATTTACAAGTTATTCAGATTAAGAGGTGTATATATGTTTATTATATGTTTTTATATTTCATTACAAATTAATAATTCAAATTAGTTTAAATAATTATTAGCATATAAAAACAGGAATTAAAAAGAAAAAAAAAATATGCACGCAAAACAACTATGATTCTAAACGATGCAGAATGCATTCTTTTGCCTTTGAAAGATAGAATTTCCATTCATTTAATTATACAGAAGTAGTAATTATAAATTATTTAATATAATTGAAAACATTAACAGGAAAAAAAATGTTGGTTTTCAGAATTTTAAATATTTTTAGTCACATAGTTTAGACACATATTTAAATATTAACAGGCTAAGAACTTTCTTAGATGTTATCAGTATGAAGTATTTTTCTAAGATGATTATGGTTACTAAGTATTTTTAATACCAAGATGTTTATTTAAGTTATGAGACTTACAGAACTTAGTTTCTGAGAAATGAAATTTGAAGGCTTGCACTGCAAAAGTTGTATAGCTATATTACAATCATTTCTGTACTGATCCTATGAAAGAAAGAGAAAAAATGCCTTTCATGCAACCGTAAAATTTCAGCTAATAAGAAAAAGGTCTATTTTGATTAAATAGTTTAACTTACATTTTGTTCTTCAAGGTCATTTATAGACAGTCGAGCCTCCACTAACCTTGTAGTGAGATCTGCAACATCTCGCGTTAAAGCATTCTTTTCCGTTTCAAATTTATCGACCTAATTTTGTAAATTATGGTGAATTACTTTTACACTAATTACATAAAACTGTAAGAAAAAACAATTATTATATCAGAAGTTTACCATATAATACACATCAATTGTTTTCATGGCTATACATAAAACAAACTCACAAACAATAATGAATGTATTTCTAATTTGAGTACATAATTTGTTTCATCTAAAAATTATCAGGTAATGAAGAAAGTTTATGCTTTTTGTAGATTTTGTCAATATCATGCATAGTCTACCAAATGAATATGGAATTTCTCTTACAAAAATGCTTTATAGAATTCCATTTAAAAAATGCAATGTTTAACTCTTCTGCAATGATAAAAATTTTCTAAAATTTTAGATATAGCTTCTATAGAGTTGCGTACAGAGATTCTATAGAGATATGTACAAATATTCTATAAAAATTTATAGTTTCCAAAGGTCCCACATACAGTATGTATGCAATCAATTAACAGAATTATTCAAAAATATCAGATCTAGTTCACAGAAAATTAGACCCAATCCTAAAGAACTCTAAGCAAGTTTCCTTACTTTGAATTAAGTTTTTATTTCTGAACAGAAATTTTTTATATATAGATTCTGAAATCATCTATGGCATGGGAAGGAAGAATAAAAACTTTTCAGAACAGATGTGATTTTTCCTAATAAGAAATTTTAATAAGATTTTGATTTCAAAAAATATTTAAATAAAAATAAATACATTTTAAATAGCAGTTACATTTAATTAAAACAACCTTTTTTCTTGTCAGGATCACATATAAAATTAATTAAAAGCATTTATTTTGGGAATTAAAGTTTTATAAATAACAGAATAAATTTAATCTTTTAATTAATTTTATGATTTAAATTTATTTTATGCTTTTCAAGTTTTTTGAGTTATGTAAGCAGTACTCCCCCCCAAAAAATGTTATATAAATTTAGAAGCTAAAAAATTTTATGCTAGAAGGGAAAAAAACAAAGTTATTCAACATTTGAACACTGAATACCATTCTATAAAAGCTTTGTAAAATTCCTATATGATTCTGCAAAACAAACTTTTTACAGAATTCAATTCAGTGAGAGTTTTATGAAATTTCAAAGAATTTTATGAAGAAGCATTTTAAAGCAGACTACCTATAGAGGTCTATAGGAATTTCTATATAGCTCTATAAAAGTGTTTTAGAAGAATAAATACACTTAGATGAAAACTTATTTGGTAAAGAATTTATTGGCATATTACAGAAATGAATCTTTTAAAGTTTTGAGATAGCGATCTCAGTATGGTTGTGTCGATCATTCAGGTTTGTTTTACTTTAAGAAATTCAACATGGACACCTGGGCTTCAGAAGCTCCTAGAAAATATTGTTAACATTTGAAGATGGTGCAGTGATAAAAAATTATGGCCTCAGAAACTTATATCTAAAGATGCAATGATTGAAGTTGCTAACATTATGAGAGGGGGCAACAAGGTTCCTTAAAGAACCATATAGATACAAGTTCAAGTCAAACTTTAACAGAACTTGCAAAATAATTCAGTGTCAGCAATAAAATCAGCTGCAACCATTTATATCGATTTTTCAAGTCTACACAGCATAGTTGAAGCAAAGCTTTTGACGGTTATCTGTCTAAGGAGGGAAGACTTTAAGATGAATATTCTAAGAGGAACTGGATTGCATTTACTGTACACACAGAATAATAAAAAATTCCATGCCTGTTTAGCAGGATTACAGCGAGATTCAGCTGCACTGACCCAAAAGGCAGTCAACACTAGTAAAAAGATTGAGAATTCTTTTCCAACTAGACAATGCCAGAACATGCAGCAATAGTGATCAAAGAGAAATAATTTTCAGACTCAGCTGAGAATTCCTACTCCATCTCCCATATTTCTCGAATATTATGTGTTTGGATGATCATCACTGGCTGATTTATGAAGAAAGCAGCCTAGCTTGTGAAACTTATTGGAGCCCCTCTTCTAAGACAGAGGGGTGCTTAAAAATAATTAATGCTTTAGAGGCCTTTTGAAACACAAGTTCCTTTATGATCATAACTTGCATGATCCCATAATTCTATATTTGACTCCAGTAGATTACACATGATGTGATCATGGTTATCAAAGAGATATTGTTATTGAATTGCGCAAGTCTTATCTGTGTGTATCTGGAATATATCACTTTCTGTATTTGGAAAGAAACATGGAAAATATGTCGCTTACTATGATTAACAATTCAGTTAATATGATAAAAATACTATAAAATAAATTTTTTAAACTGAAGTAAAATTGGAAAATAAAAGATAGTCACCAATAAGTTCAAAATAGATTATAAAAACTGCCAGGTGACAGAGAAATGTGGCCAAACTGCTTAGTTTCAATTTTACGCAACCACTCAAAATCAGGCTAAAAACAACCTTAGTTTGATGATCATCAATACCTCTATTAATTCTGATAGCAATCAGATATAGGTTTCCCTTTTTTAGGAGGGGAAGGGAAAAAAATTCCCTGAAATGCCAAACTAAGATTGCATTTTTGCCTTATTTAAAATTTTACGTCATATACTCTTCCAATGAGCAATATCCTCCAAATATTAAGTTTAGAAGTATAGAATTGGTCAAATATTTATGAACAGTTTTTATAAACTTTTACAAATATATTACAGAGTTCATGAAAAAGCTTTTGCATTTCCCATATTAAAATGCCATGAAAGCCCCTATTAATATCTTTCTCATTATATTTATATTAAATTAGTTCAGTTCCATGACAGTTTTTAAGGAGTTTTTCTGTTTTGAAGGATATTTTTTCCCATCATTTAATGTTACCAAAATAGCCATAGACACATGAAGTCGTGCCTACTGTATCATTATTATTATTATTGTTTTTTTGAGGGGAAAACAAGTAACAATTTATTTAAGCGGTGGCTGCAAACTTGACAAGATGTTAAAAAGGAGCTGAACTCTTTTTTCAAACACGGATAGACAACTTTTAGGAAAAAGGATAACTGGAGAACATGAGGTGACATTCAACAGCCAAAGCTTTATTGAATAAAGAACTGTTTGATCCATTCTGTATACCAAAATATGTACTGAATAAAATGAGACATACTTTTTTTTAGTTATTGTATATTTACAAAATTTAATGATACATCAGTTTTAATATTACACAGTACAAATTAATAAATTTTAAAATTAAATGTGATTTCAGATCCACAGAAAAAGTCTTACAAAGGATACTAAAATATATAATGACTATATCAACCTAGTTTAAGAAAGGGGTTGCCATACATGAAGTATACAACGTACCATTTACTATTTAACAATAATGTGAGTTTTAATAAATGAAGTGAAGACATGACATGAATCTTTTAGAATGAGATAATAACTCCATTACTTCAACTCGTCTAAACAGTATGTATTTCTTTAATTCCTCTTTCATTAATCAGCTACTAAGGGATAATTAACTGCCTATTAATTCGCCATTAAGGTATAAATAACTGTCTCTTAAGAGAAACCTTGTAGATCTAATTGCAAAGAAACATGCCAAAGTGGAATTTAAAACTAGGCCAAAAATAATAATAACAATAATTCTGACATAGCCAGCATATGATCTTCCACTAATTCCATATATTAGTTAACAACAAGCTTTATGTAAAATATTATCACTACCCCTTATCATTTGTAAACAAAATCTAATTAGCTGTTCCAATACATAGAAATGTCCACTATGGAAAATTTTAGATTATATTTTATTAGATTTAACTGGAAGAGTGCATAAACTGGTTTTCCTAAATTTATACCAACATAATCAAATCTTTGTCCCTTTATTTATTTTTTATAAAAAATTGCATTTCCATGGGCAGTTGAATAACATATAATTCAATTAGTTTTTATTTAAAGAAAATTAAGTATTTGTAATATATTTAATATAAATATTTTGAAATTAATATTGTAATTTAATATTTTATTCACAAAAAAAATCTGTTCAGTGCATATCAGTATCAATTTCAGCCAAAATGTAATATGTTGTCTCCATTACCATAAAAGTCTCAAACACTAAAATTGAAAAGTTTTGGATTATATTTTAATATGGTTTCTCCTTAAAAACTGTTATGGGCTTCAAGTAAATATCACTTCTGGTTGTTAAACTTTACCCAGCATTTAATCAACTTTTCATATAAATGCAGAAATTAGGAAACATTAAGCCTCAGACTGGCAGGAAACAAAAAGCAACCTTTGCTTGGCACAGATTTTAATAAAGTTTTATTTAAAATTTATGGCAAACGAAGGTTTCTTTTTTAATTTTAAGCTTTTTGAAAATACAGTGTTTATAAGGTTTTATTGTAAAGATGATTGTCATGATTTCCAAAAATAAAAAAATCAGAAAAACATTTACTGAATATGGTTGCTTTAATAAAGTACAGCGGAATCTCTGATCAAATTGTTTCTCTTCACAAACAAATTATCTGAACAAAAAATACTTTGGATGACAAGTAGTGTCTTGAGTTACAAACACTCAAGCCAGCGATATACAATTTTCAAAGGTGCTTTCAGGCAACCTATGCCAGATAATTAACCCTCTGGCTGCTCATCCCGCGATTTCCACGGGCAACTCTAATGTAGGAAAATTTGCTCATCCCGCGATTTTCGCGGGCATGTGTTTTTCTTCCTGTATTGGTGAGCGCTCCCCGTCTTTTCACCGTTTAGCCAGTGAAATAAATTATATGCAGTTTTAGACTTTTAATTTAAGTTTTGACCAACAGATGTCGTTAGTTGTCCACTTAATTGCAGCATTTGAAGGTACTTTGTATTTACCGCTCTATCTTCACTGTTTGCCGCCCTTTTCTAATCAGAAATGGCTGCTAGAAAACGTTCAGCAATTGACAGAGTATATATTCCTGATGATTTATCAGATTCTGAAAGTGACTTTAGTTTTGATAGTGATAGCGATATAGATTTTTCTGACTGCTCCTCAGATAGCGAGGAATCTGATAATGATTCAATAAACCTGCGAAGCGTTAGGCAGTAGTGCAAGATTGATATGAAGAATATTCCTCCTCCTCCAGTTCCTTTTCGTGGAAATCCGGGAATTACTGTGAATATACCTAACAATGCAAGTATATTGAATTATTTTGAACTTTTTTTTATGATCAAATATTATGAATGATAGTTCAAGAAACAAATAGATATGCTGAACAATATATCCATAAAGCGGTTTGTAAAGAGAGATCGTGCTGGAAAAAATGGACAGAAACGAGTGTTGAAGAACTAAGACTATTTTTTGCAATTTTGTTACTACAAGGAGTCATAAAGAAGCCAGAACAAGAGCATTACTGGTCTAAGCATCAAATATTATCCACACCAATTTTTGCAAAAGTAATTGGAAGAAATAGGTTTTTATTGCTCATGAAGTTTCTTCATTTTACCAATAATGAGGAATTTGATAAAGACCGACACCCATGGCCGAAACTGAATAAAATTTATGAACTAATGGAACATCTTCAGCGCAAATTTCGAGAAGTTTATATACCAGAGAAAAATCTTAGTTTAGATGAGAGTTTGATGCGGTTCAAAGGCAGGCTCAACTGGAAAATGTTCATTGCCAAAAAAAGGGCAAGATTTGGCTTGAAGTTTTTCGTTCTTTGTGAAGCAGAAAGTGGATACATTTCCGATTTCCTCATATACACAGGGGATGGAACAGTGTATAATCCGAAATACAGCCACTATCCAGTTTCCACCAAAATAGTTTTACATTTAATGGATCGATTCCTGGGAAAAGGTTATTGTGTCACAATTGATAATTTTTATATGTCTCTACAGCTTGCAGACATCTTAGTTAAAGAAAAGACGGACACTTATGGGACAGTGAATAAAAATAGAAAAGACCTCCCTGTCAATTTGTCCAAAGAGAAAGTCCCCAAGGGTGAAATTGTTGCTTTTCAAAGAGGTAAAGTCATGGCCCTGAAGTGGCAGGGCAAGAAGAGTGTCTGCCTTATCAGTACTATTCATGATGCAAGCTTATTTTGTGACGTGCAAATCTAAGACTGTTTCGAAACCAGTTGTCGTTTGTGACTATAATAATACTATGGATGGCGTCGATTTATGCGACCAAAAGATGTCCTACTACCCTACACTCCAAAAACAACAGGGAAAGTATTATATCAAAATTTTCAGGCAGTTTTTTGATCAGTCGTTGTGGAATGCCTATGTACTTTACAAAAAGCAAAACCCAACACAAAATATAAAGCTTTTGGAATTTCGTTTGCAAATGGTTGAAGAAAGTATCCAAAAGTATTCTGATGGAGATAAAAGTGGTTGTCCAGGAAGACCGAGTTCTACTCCGAACCCTTTGAGATTGACAGCTCGTCATTTTGCACGACACATACCACCTAACCCTACAAAAAAAGAGCCTCGAAGACAGTGTGTTGTTTGCTGTTCAAGAAAAGATGCAAATGGAAAGAAAATTCGCAAAGAAACACGAATCTGGTGCAAAGACTGTGAAGTTGGACTTTGCCTTGAACCCTGTTTCGAACTCTACCATACTAAACTATATTTCTAAGGTATTTTTTTCTCAGTGCATTATATTTTCTTAAGTTTTATACATTTTACTTTTTTATATTATGTAATAAATAGAAATTAACTGTAATTCAATTGAAATTTATTAAAAATAAAGTTTTTTTTGTGATAACATCTGAAAATGGTTTTTTTAACAGCTTATTTTCTCATGATAAAAACCTATATAAAAAATCTTTTCTAGAAAGAAAAAATGCATATTTCAATTCTCCAATATATATAGATTTAAAAGATGCAAAAAAAATATTACACAATTTTTGAAGAAATTTCGGTCCACAAATTGAGCAGTCAGAGGGTTAATACTCAAGGACTTCTGGAAATATAATTATTATATTTTCCTTTACTAAACTTTCAATAACAAACCAGGAAAAAAATTACAGGTCTATGAATTTTAAGTGGAGGAAATTATAGTCATATTGGGTTGTAGTCAGCGACTTTGAATACATTCAGATTAAGAAACTTTTCTGTTATCCATGACATTGTCACTAGACTAGGAAGTTAACAACGAAAACATAAAGTTACTTCCTTCCTTCCTCAATGGCCCGACAGCCCTTGGGGCTTCTCAAGAAGCTTTTTCAAAGGCAATCATCTCCCTGCTAGTGTTTTCCAGTTTTTGGTTTTTAAGACAAGTATGTCATTTTCTAGGCAATCTAACCATCTTAGATATTCCCCGTATAAAAACAATAAAACTGGACTTAAATGGAACTTTGAAAAATACTATGAAAGGTTTTCCTACTAAAAATGAATACTGTAATTGATCATGGTTTGCCCTTTTCCCGTGTCCCTGTTGGTCTGGCGTAGCAGACTTTTTTTGTTGGATGTTCTTCATCCATTCTGATAATGTGGACTGCCCATTTTATTCTTTGGCATTATATGAAATTTATGATGTCTGGATAATTATATGAGCGATACAGCTCCAAATTTGATCTTCTGAGCCACACACCATCTATTTATACTCCTTCAAAAATACTTCTCAAAACATACCTGCCAATCTCTAAAGATAAAAATTCAGAAGATTTCTCCAAAATTCAGAAGAACACGAAGAATTAATATCATGCTTTGATATTAAAAAATAACAATTTATACAAATAGAAAAAAGAAAATTGTACTTACATTAGTAAATCTCAATTAAGTGGTAACTAAAAAATTTATTAGGAAACATAAAACAAGAACTTAATGTTACACAAAAAAATTATTGCAATGAATTTAGAGTGCATTTTTTGGCTTTAGCCAAAAATTCTTTGGAAAATTTCCTGTCATAACAATTAGTTTCCTCATAACATTTAGCAATTAAAATGTTTTCTACAGTTTTTGGTGAAATTGAAGAACGAAACATAGTTTTGTTTTTCTTCACAACACTGAAGACTCTCTCACACTCAGCATTACTGTGTGGAATTACGAGAATAGCACATAAAACTCTTGCTAGTCGATCATATTTTGGTGTTCCATCAGCTCTTTTTATTCTTTTTAAGGTACAAATGAGGACATAAAGTCTATCTTCTCCAGAACTGGCAAAGTCTTCAAACTGTGCAGCAGAAAATTGGTTCTGTAATTCATCTAAAGCATCATTATGGCATTCATTTTCTTTAATTGTTAACAAAAATGGAAATTTATCAATAAAAAAACGAATCTTTTCAAAAGATGAATTTTCAATTTGTTTCAAATTTGCCACTTCAGCATTTAAAAGAACTTCATTTTGCAAAGGAAACTTCCTTACAATGTAATCACAGGCTGAGGAAAAGTACTTTCTAACACATTGAAAAAATTCTTTTTTCTCATGATCTTTCAAAGAATTTACAAGTTCCCTGGTTTGATTTCCAATTATAAGATGATTGTCATCCTTTTGATTTGCCAAACTATTATAGGCAACACGAATCAACACACTGTTTTTCACAACGGACGGTTTTACAAACTTAGTATAAAGTTCTTTCAAAAGATCATTAAGAATTTGGATAAGCAGGGGAGATTTTGCCGAAGCTGATTGTAGAAGGGTATTTACACTTTCAAAAATCTTAATGGTACTTAACATAAAACTACAATATGCTTTGTTCAAATCTGAAGAAAGAAGATAGAAAATCCTTTCCTCCTGGCTAATAGAAGACTGTTTCTTCTTCCCTTCAACTTCTTTAAAAAAGTTGACCTTTGAGGAGTCTTCTAAGCATTTTCTTTTTAAAGGGTTTGATTCTGTGTGTTGGCTTTTCCCTTTTAAAGCATTTTGATTAGAAGCAAAGTTGGTTTTCGGAATCTTATATGCCGACAAATTTGATGGGATCTGTGGTTTCGTTTTAGTCTCTTCGTGGAAATATTTTATCAATGCATCCCACTGTTCAATAAACCTTCCTAGCGCTCTGCCTAAGGATAACCATCTCGTGCATACATGTTTCAGAATTTTTCTCATTTCACCAGAGCACAGTTCTTGGAAATTCTTTAGGTTTCCTTTCCTTTTTACACTTTTTTCCTGATAGAAAAACACATCAATCAGAAGCTGGTCAATATTTAATGGTAAAGCAGCTGCAGCTTTTTCTGCTGCCAAATTAATTAAATGGAATGGGCATCCAATAACAGTTAATTCATTTTGTTCTTTTTTGAGGAAAGAGGCTACATCCTTTTTGTCACCAACCATGACATGAGCATTATCCGCACCAAATGAAATGCAGTTTGATATTGGGATGTTAAGTTGTTTCAACTCATTAATTACCAAGGAGGCAATATTTTCCCCCGTAGCGTCTCCATTTAACAATGGAAGACGCAAAAGATGCGTTTTCATTTCATTAGAAACATCATAGAAATATGTGACAACGATGGGGTAAAGCTTCCAATCGCTGTCGTTGCTGCCATCGTTTGACACCGAAAATGTTGAATTCTGGAGTGCAGCTATCGTTTTACTTTGTGCATCGCAAGCAATTTCGTTCACAATAGAAGATGTTTTCGTGCGAGCACAAGCATATTTCTGAGCAATCTTGGAGTCGGGAAACATCCGTCTGAAAAGTTGACCGGCGTGATCGGCAGCGCTTAGCGGCATGTTGTGTTCGATGAGGAATGCAGTAAATAAACACTCTGCCAAAATGACATCGGCATCCGAATTCGTAGCCGAATTTGAAAAAAAAACATCCACTTTCTTTGACGTTGTCGAAGCCGAAGCATTAATTTCATGCTTTTTAGACTTTATATGCTTCACAATGTCGCTTCTTCCACCGTGACTTATTATGAAGTCGCACACATTGCAAAATGCAGTTATTTCCTTTGAAGGATTCTTTAATTGTTGGAAATTCGGCTTTGTAGGCAGGCCGAAAATACTGAGAATACGTTTTTTTTTAACTCATTTTGTAACAACGACGTATTAAGAAAATTCGTAGGACGTGCAAACAAAAAGAAAACAGAATGCGACAATCCACGCTCGCTGAGTCCGAGCTGAGTAATTCCCTTGCTGCTGAAGTGAACGTGAAAAAAATAATCTGGCGCTCACAAAGAAAAGAGTGGGAGAAACAAGTTCAGCGTATTGGATTGGCTGGTTAAGTGGAAAAAATGGATACGATCGTAAAATCGTAAAGACAAACGCATTTTCGTAAAAATTACGAAAAATTCGTAAAAGTTGGCAGGTATGCTCAAAACCTTCCTTTCAAAAATGCTCAACATGTCCTCATTCATACTGTCATGGTCCAAGTTTCACATGCATATTTCATAATTGGTGTCATAAGACTCTTATACAGTAAAATCTTTTTTATTCTTTGAATTACACTTGACTTCATATATTTTTGTATTCCATTGAAGCATGTAATGGCTGCAGTGATTCTCTTTTGTGTTTCTGTATTAATATTTTTCCTATTGTTAATTTCAGAGCCTAAATATGTGAAGCTGTCAACAGTTCCAAATTTACATTCTCCAGTTTCTCAGTAAGTGTCCTTGAAATCTGCTTTAGTGCATGGCATATATTTTGTTTTATTTTCATTAATTCTCAAGCCTATCCAAAGAGCCTCCTTTAGATATAAAAGCTCATTTTAGTGCTGCTGGTGTTCTAGCAATAGTGTCAATGTCATCAGCAAAAGCCAATAACTGTACTAGTTTATTAAAGATGCTTCCTCTAGTATTGATGTGTGGATATCTTATACTTTTTCTAGTGCTATAGACTGAAGAGAAGGCAAACCTATGCATCACCCTGCCGATTGCCATTTCTAATTTCATTTGACTTTGGTTGTTCATTCTGTATTTTTAACCATGGTTTTTGTTTCATCTAGTGTCAGGCTGATTAGCTTTAATCATTTTTTGGCTATTTTAAATTTCCTTGAGGCTGTGATGAAAGCTTTTCTATTAATACTATCCTACGCAGCTTTGAAATCAATAAAGAGGTGACGAGTATCAACTCCGAATTTTGTCTTCTCCATAATCTGTCGAATGTTGAATATTTGCCCTATGGTACACCTTCCCTTTCTAAAGCTGCTTTGATAGTTTTTAACTGTTCTTTCCATAAGTACAGAGAGTCTATTGAATGAAATGTTCCTCTATAATTAGAACATTCAAGTATATCTTCTTTCTTGTGTATTACAGAAATTACATTCAAATTCCATTTCTCGCGTATCATTTCCTGATCCCATGCTGCCATTATTAAACCATATGATTTCTTATTAACTTCTATTCCACCATTTTTCAGTCACTCAGCTAGAATAGCATCAAGACCAAGTGCTTTATTATCTCTTAGCTTGTTAAATCCTTCAACATCTTCTTCTGATGATGATCAAGCAACCTCATCTTGGCAGTAGATTAGTGACCTTTCTGTGACACCCTCATATTCTCCATTATCACAATTCAAGAAGCCATTGAAATGTTCACCCCATCTCCTCAGCACATTCCCGTTCTATCTCTCAAAATAATTCCCTTTTTATTATGACTTGAAGAGATTCTTGTTTTGAATTCTTTACATCTGAGGTCTATTTCTTAAAAGAAAACTCTGCTTTCATTGGATCAGCTTAAATGTTCAACCTTTTATAAAAGATTTATGAAGAAATTCCTTTTTTTATCTTATGAATCCTTTTCTCTTCTCTCCTAGCATCTTTATACGCAATCACAGCATTCCTTGAATGCCTCTCTGCTCAGCATTTTACAATATGTTTTATATCTATCTTTTTGAAGCCCAAAACCATTCATTAAAACCAGTCCTTCCTTTTCTGCAACTTGGTTACTTGTTTCAATGATAACATCCCTTAGAGTTAATACTTTCTTCTAAGTTTATTTTTTGTTTCTGGAATTCTTATTTAGTTGTCTCACATTTGAGCTGATTACAGTCGTATTTCTAAAGATAATTAGAATCCAGATTAGCACCTCGATATATTCTTACACCTAGAATATCTGACATATGCCTTGAATCAATAAGAAAATGATCTATTTGATTGAAAGTGCCTTCATCAGGAGAGCTAATGAAATTCCTAGATTATCATAAAAATGAACCCAACATGACAGAACTACAACAACTTCAGAAGCAGCAATAAAAGAGAATTTTGGTAGAAATGGCTTCAGAAGAAGAAAGAAAAATTACCATATTTTTCAAATTCTCAAAATGGGACTAGATACAAAGTTTCCATGTAAAGATATCACCCTGCTAAAGCAGCACTAAACTACAGCACATTCATTTTCAAAGACAACATCACGTCTCAGACAAATTTTGAATGAAACAGAGGCCCAGTAAGTCTCAAGCAGAGTCGAATTACAAGATAAAAAATGGACAGTAAGCTCTCTCTTTCAGTTTAAAGAGAAGCTGCTGTTTAATGCATAGGATTAACTAATGGAAATAATGAGGACGTTACAGATGAACAAAAGATTTTACTCACACATTTTATTTTTTATTTATTACATTTATTCATTCAAAATAACCTTACGTAAAATCGGTTGATGATATCAGAAATAAGATGTCTGCAGTTATATTCCTAGTAAATGTTCAATCTCTAAATGAATAGCTCAGTGTACTTTGGTAGTTACTTGGCACCACACTAAGATTAAAATAAGTTTCTTAAAATCAGATGCCTTTTCATTTTACATAAAATACAGCAAACACCACCCGAACATACTGATTGTTTACCACATGACCTTGCAATTTGGCAATATAAAATAAATTACAGCAGACACCACCCAAATACAATGACTGTCTACCAAATTACCTCACTATACACACGTGGTTGTGCATGCACACCAAGCTTTCACGTCACTAAAATTTTGTAATTTTTGACGCATTACTATGTGAATATCCTTTGGCAATTTTTAATTTTTCTTTTGTGTGTGTGCTTGCTTATATGCTCTTTCATCTGCCTAATGATATACCGGGTGGCCATAATTAAACTGACAGCGTTCACAGTGTTCTGTAGCGCGATCTATTTGCGAGAATGACGCCACATTTTGTAGGAAGATTAAACAAGACGGGGGATGAAGGATTCCTCGAAAAAACAAATTAGTTCCAAAAGTCACCCCTAGGGGAATATTTGGCGCTGTGTAATAGAAAATAGAGTGTTAACAAATGCAAACTAATACGGAATAAAATTACCTTTTACTATGCACATTTTCTGATTTAGTTCAAGTGCAATATGGCAACACTTTTAAAAAAGTGTAAAATCTACATAAACATTGATAAAGTCTCGTGATCTGCAATATTACGTACGCTGAGCAGAAGAAGAAGTTCTTTATTCAAATTTCACCTTACATCCACTGGCACAGTGCCAGCTGCTTGGGTTTTATAAAGCAATGTGTTACGTTTCAAATCAATCGGATTGAAAGTTTATGTGCAATGTCTCCTTCTTTAGTTGAGCGTGCATTACTGGCCAAATTCTTTTACCTCAGCCAGTGCAACGCGTCAGCCGCTCTTTGTGCTTTTAGCACGCACAAAAAAATGCATAAAGGCAACGGTCCTGTGTCAGTTAATGGGCTAAAAGCAATGGTTGCGACGTTTGAGAAAACAAGTTCTCTGAAGGTTCAGTCAGGCAGAGGACGAAAACCTGTACTGCAGGATACAATCGAAGCAGTTTCCACGGTGATTGTCGACAGAGGACCAGACAATATTGCTGCCACCTCTAGTGCTCGTGGAGTAGCTCGGAATATGGATATGCCTTACAGTCCGGAACGGAAAATCTTACGAATGATTATCAACTTCTATCCGTACACGATCAGCCACGTACAGGAGTTACTGTACCGCGACCATGATAAGCGAATGACTTTTGCTCTCACCTTTCTTGCTAGAATGGAGGTGGATGCTGCTTGGCCGTGGAAAATCTTATGGGTAGACGAGGTCCACTTTTACCTGAATGGAACTGTGAATACCCAGGACTGCCAAATTTGGGATGACAAATAACCACATGCAGTCACAGCAATTCCCTTACATTCATCAAAGGTAACTGTTTGGTGTGGGTTCAGAGCAGAATTTATCGCAGGTCCATTCTTCTATGAGAACATTACACCGACAGGACCGGTAACCTGTTCTGTTACCGGAGAGAAATATCGCCACATGTTGAACAGCTTTGTCATTCCGGCACTTCAGCAAAGACAATGCCTGGGGGAAATGATTTTCATGCAAGATGGAGTCCCTCCACACGCTGCTGTACAGGTGCAACAGATGCTACGACAGAAATTCACAACAAAAAGAGTCATTAGCCGCTACTTTCCAACTGCATGGCCACGTCGGTCGCCTAATCTAACCCCATGCGACTTCTGGCTATGGGCTTTACCTTAAGTCCAAGGTCTATCAAGGAGTGGTCTAGGACCTGACTACGTTGAAGGATAACATATCACAGACTGTACGAGAGATTCCTGCAGACATGTTACTTTCTGCTGTTGTGCATACTGTGCACAGAATGCAATATGTGGTCCACAACAACGGCAGCCACATTGAACCTCATTTGAATGCAAAATAAAAGGTAATTTCCGTATTGATTTGCATTTGTTAACACTCTATTTTCTATTACACAGCACTAAATATTCCCCTAGCGGTGACTTTTGGAACTAATTTGTTTTTTTGCGGAATCCTTCGTCCCCCGTCTTGTTTAATCTTCCTACAAAATGTGGTGCCATTCTCGCAAATAGATAGCGCTACAGAACACTGTGAGCACTGTCAGTTTAATTATGGCCACCTGGTATTTAAATAGATTGTAATATTTGTAGTTACGATTTCACAAACTTCAAATAGCATCTTACTTTTTGTTTTCCTATCAGACCATTATGGAGAACTGTAATTAATCTTACATTAAAAAAGTTGCTTCCTCAAGAAAGTTATCAAATGGTTTTATGGAAGGGAATTTCATCACAAAATAACATCTTCCTCATCATTTCCCACTTATGCTGTCCACTCTTCTTTGTACAGGAACAGTAAAACTACATTAAGCTTTCATACGTTTTATCTCTTTAATACTGCATTTATCTTTTTCTGTTTTATGGTTAATGATTTCCACTGCTTTTGGATTATGAACTTGTGCACAAGGTACTGTTGTAGAGTTTAAATAAGCAATCAATTGGATCCAGGAATCAATTAATCTATTGTACACCAATTCCTAAAACAAAAATTGCTTCAGTTTATGAACATTTTGGTTGATGAACAGCCTTCAAGAACAAACTAAAATCATAAACCAAGATTTCACCGTCATTTGCAAGTTATACAGTTCAACATTATTGTGCAATAAGTAGTTTACATTTATTCATGAGTGAGATGATATCAAATGCAAATTCTTATGTATGTGGAATAGACACACTATTAAAGTAAAAATAAAACTTGGCAAAAATGAAGTGATATTGATTTCGTACAAAATTCTATCCATTTTAAAGGAAATCAGTCAATGAAGGTCCACTTTTTCAAAGAGGCTAATGTTTTCAGAGAATACTTTTTTAAATTATATAAGAAATTTGCTGAAATTAGCTAGAGAAAAAATTTTGAGGATACCAAAAGATTGTATTCTCAAAAATCACACTGTTCAACAACATCTCATATAGAAAGAAGTTCCAACAGATGAAGTTAAGTATTGTGATCAATGCATAGATTTGAAAAAAAAAAAAAAAAAAAAAAAAAA
>KK118870.1:91685-168282 GCA_000611955.2 Stegodyphus mimosarum
TTTAAAAAATATATAGACCCAGAAACAAATGAGCCACAACTATGAAACTTGGTAGTTATATAGTGTTCAACTAGATAAATTAACGATAAAAAAACTGAGGTGAAAAAAGCATTTTATTTACAAGTAGCAATACAAAGAAGGTGAAAAGCAGTAGGTGTGATCCCTGGCAGCTATACAGGCTAATACTTGGTTGAACATGGAGTCTATTAAGTTGCCAATGTCCCTCTGTGGTAGATTGTGCTTCAAATGGAGCAACTGGTCAACAAGTTGGGACATAGCTGAATTTGCTGCCCAATGTTTCCCAAACATATTCAATAGGTGACAGGTCTGGAGACTTGGCAGGCCAGTCGAGGACATTAATGTGTCAAAGACACTCTTGGGAGAGTTGTACTGTATGTGGCTGAGCATTGCCCTGCTGGAAAGCAGAACCTGGATGACCTGCTACCATAAGCAGTATAATCAGCTGCAAAATGTGTATAAGCAGACACAGTACCTCACAGAATGGCTAATGGTGAACAGCTGATTGCTCCTTAAACTGTCACACCCTGTGCTTTAGCTGTATGCCACTTGGTAACAAATGGCACATTGGACTGCTCACCTCTGCCTCTCCAGACACACATGCAGCAGTCTTCAGCTTTGACTGAAAAGTGTGATTTGTCACTGAAGATCACATTTTTTCATCAGACACTGTCCACCATGAGTAACAGTAGCACCATGCACGACGACACTGCTTATGGTGGAGTGTCAATGCGAAGGTCTGAGCCTAGCATCATCCCATTCTGTGAATTGTATCCAATCTCTGGATGCTTGTGAGTTGGCAAACAGCGCTGAATTGATGGTAGCATACATGTTGGTGAAGATGTGGAAACTCTTCTATGCACGTTCAACCAACTGGCCTCTTTTAACCCTATGATGCGACCCCTCTCAACGTCTGACAACTGTTCATAACGCCATCAAGTACATCTCAAAGCCATCTTGTATTAAATGTTGTGTATCCAAGCCATAAGCGTGGTTGTAAATTATCATCACATGCCACACGTACCTTTTTACCAGTGCCATGCGGTAGGTTTTCATGCAGGGTGTGCAGAGAACAACAACAATAATAATACTAAAACCATAAAAATGTATATTAAACACTTTTTTAACTTTTTATTATTCATTTGTACACAAAATCTATATGTCTATCCGTATTACTAACAAAATCATCAATTACATGATCATAAAACTTTGGTTTTTGACTGTAATAAGTGTAACATTTCTTTTTCTATTGTTATTACAGATAAATTGCTTAATCTATCCTGGCTCATTGTATTGCGTGCATAATTTTTTACTCTTTTCAATGCTGAAAATGATTTCTCCACCAAAGCAGTTGAAAATAGAATTGTACAAATTAAATGTGCCAATTTATTTACTTCACTTAGGACATCTGTCAAATCATTCAGCATTATATGCTGAATATGTTTCGATAAATTCATTTCGTGGTATGACTCATTATGATAAACAAGGCATAATTCATTGGTTAGATTTACAAAATCGAAATGTCTTCAATAAGCGTTTTTTAACGAATTAAGGCATTCATCCGGAAATTTACTTTCATATTTCTTAAAAAAACTGAAATTCAATAGTTCCAAAAATTTGAGCGAATTTAATTTTTTAAAACGGACATCTAACTGACAATAAATAGTGTCCATTATTTCATAATATAAATTTTTAAAATGTTGGTCTTAATCTACACTTGAGTTTTGTAAATTTATATGACATTTTTTTAAATTTTGGGGGACCCACTACAGAAATAATCTCTTCATAAACTTCATCAAATGAAAACAGAAGTTCGCATATTTTGAATTGCATCTTTTACTTCCTCTACTTTTTGACTAGAATATGCTAAGTTAGTTTTTTGTAAAATATCAAATAGAACATCAGTATAACTAAACACTTTGGCAAAAATATTTAGGAGAAAATTACCGTTAAATTCTTCAAAAAAAAAAAAAAAAAAAAAAAAAAACATGTGATAACTCATGGCAATACGAATTGTATTGTTATCCCACCCTTCTGAATTCTCAATAATATTTTCAAATAAATTAGATAGGCCTTGCCTTTCGCTTTTTATGGTATTTACCAAACGAGATGAATAATTCCAACGTGTTGTAGCTAATTTTGGAAATTTTCTTTTAATAATTTCATTTAAAACATGATTTCTTTTAGTAGATACCGAAAAAAATGAGGCTCTGCCAGAAATTGTTGCAAAAAATAATTTACAATCTTTTATAAACAATATAGATTGCGAAAGAACTAAATTAAGTACATGTGCGCAGCAATGCACAAACATACCTTCTGGGAAAACGTCTTACTTTTTTCTGCGTCCCATTCCATAACTGCCGCCCCATCGTAACTGCCTGCCATAACTGCTGCCCCATCGTACGTTTGAGCAATCAGTTTAATCTCACTACCCCAACTCAAAATCGTTTCTTGCACAACATTACACAAAACTTCCACTGAATGATCACCACTAACATCTTTAAAAAACAAAATCTTTCCACTGGTGCACTACAATCATTAACATATTGTAGCACAACCGATAATTGCGATTTGTGAGTTATGTGAGATGTTTCATCCAGCATAATAACAACGAATGGCATTTCTTTTACCTCATTTCTAATTTCTGAAATTACAATATTTTTTATCAATGCAATGATATCATTTTGCATTCTATTAAAGGTTCCAGACAATACAGTTGCAGTTCTTAGATGGGTTGCTAAAAGCGAATCATATCATATTTACTAATTAAAGTTATTAATTCTATATAATTTCCTTGATTAAGGGAAGTTATATTATGATTGTGCCCACGAAATGCATCTTCTTGTTTTGCTAAGTAACAAACTACATCTACTGATCTCTTGAGAATATTTCTATTTCTTGTTACTTTTTAATTATGTTGAACAATCGATGAAGCCTTTTGTTGATCTAACATTAAATCTATCCTGGTGGTACCAAGTGTTTTTAATAGTATTACGGCATTTATGTGAGATTGTGTTTTTGCATGTTTCTTTGCAGCTGCATGGAGATGATTTAAATCACTGTAGCCTTGTTCTGTCCAAATATTCTTATCCTTTTCAATTACAACAAAAAGCAAACATGGCCAACAGTACAACTTATTCAATTTACTACAACCGGTTAACCATTTAAATTTTTCATACATAGATTTTTGAAAATGTCATACACACAGTTGTCCTTTAATCTTAACGTGTTGCGATAGAATATTATCCCACATCGGTCTCTCGTCTTGAAAATGGATTTTCCAATAAATCTTTAATTATTGAGACATCTGAGTTCTCCATTCGGAAATGGGTTATTTATTATGAATATAAATTTAAAGAATACAATAAATAAAATATTTACCTACAAGTAGTCGAGGTATAACTATAAAGACAGCTAAACTTATGAGAATTCTACTAGCACTGAAGCAAAAATCATGTCTTGTGTTGTATGGCGTCATATCGGCGGCTTCGCCGCAACGCTTCGGACTTCCCCGAAAAACTTATATTTTCAGCAAACGTAACACAATGCTTAATAAACCGTGCCTTCGGATGATTCTGAATGCCAAGTGCAGGAAAAATAGCTGCACTTGCCTCTGTGCTATAGTATGCTGTGGTTCTCCAGTAGCCCATACATGTAAAGCGTGATTTTCTATTAGTGCGCAGTGCGTACACATAAAAACTTCCTACATTAGTTTGCTTTTGAACGTGCTACGTGGTGCAGCACCTAGTACTGCACGCACTGCAGGAATACAAGCAAGCAAATCAACATACTATTTGAATATATTATAAGTAATATTTATTATATACCATATACAGATAGGTAGACATAGATGCAGAAAATTATTGCTTCTCATAATTTTGCCAGGCACACATGAACTGCACGCCACTGCCTTTTACATTCTACCAGGTGTGCACCTCAGAATCATTCCACAATGCCAATTGTTGCTGCAATTTTAATCTTTTATACAACTTGCCAAGCCACATTTACATGCCATGTTTCATAGTTGTGGCTCAATTTTTTCTGGGTGCATATATTTTACTGCAGCAGAGTATATACATGAGTGAGTGTGGGTGTGTGTATCAGAGAATTATCAGGATTACATTCATAAAGGTGAGCTTTTATCTTATATTTGCTTAACCTTTTACATGCTATACTAAGAGCCAAAAATAAAAGCCACAACTAATTCATGAATTCCAAATTAGAATATACCCACAAAGACTAACATTTGCATGTAATGCAGTCTTTTTTCTCTTTTTTGCTTCATGAAAACAAAGCGTTATATGGTGAATCTTTTAAAATTTCATATTGTAATAATGGTTTACTGAACACTCCAATGTGAAAATGATAAAATTTAAGTAAAACTCATTTAAAAAATTTACATCATTTTTAATTAACATAATATTTTATAAGAAATGCAAGGCAAAAAGTATAAAGAAACAATAAAAATAATTTTACACTTACACAAGCTTGACTAATATACACTGCTCGACACTGGAAATGCAACACGAAGAAGGAGTGGTCAGAAAGCAATGAAATTTGGAAAAAAGACAGAGACAGCAAGCAGCAATAAGTGATCTTTATTTCGAAATGATAGTCATAATACAGAGCGAGAACGGCGTCGGCTCAATAGGATGTAGGACCACCGCAGACAGCTATGCAGGAAAAAACATGTCTAGGTATAGAGTCAATAAGAGTGTGGATGGTGTCCTGAGGGATGGCTCTCCATTCCCTTTCAACCATTTGCCACAGTTCGTCTTCTGAACGAGTCTGAAAACGGCGTCCAATCACATCCCACACACGTTTGATTGGTGACAGGTCAGGAGAGTACAGTGGCTAGCAAAGCATCTGTATGCCTTGCAGAACATGTTGGCAGATGCGAGCACTATGTGGTCGGGTGTTATCCTGCTAGTCGGGTGTTATCCTACTGAAAAATTGCATTAGGCAGCCCCTGAAGGTAGGAGATTGCCAACGGCCGCAGTACATTATGCAAGTACCATTGGGCTGTCATAGTGCCCTGAATACGAACTAGAGGTGACCTGGAATCGTAGGCAATAGCGCCCCAAACCATTATGCCACATTGTCGCACGGTGGGGGCATTCCACAGTTACTGCCGGATTAGATCTGTCTCCACGTCGATGGCATACACGTATGCGGTGACTGTAACTGGATAAAGAGAAGCGTGACTCATCTGAGAACGAGACGTTTCACCATTCTGTCACCCACATCGCTCCAGTCCAGCACCATTCTAAACGTTGCCGTCTATGCTGTGGGGTCAATGGCAGTCTTCTTAACAGACGCCGTGAGTGCAGGCCACGTTCAACCAATCGACGGGAAATGGTTCTCGTCGACACGGGAACATCCAGAGTATCTTGCACATGCTGTAGAATCACGGTACAAGTGAGTTGCGGGACCGCCACAAGTTGTCGGCGGATGAGTCGATCCACGTGTGCTGACGTCACTCTGGCTGCACCTGCACCCCTCCTTCTTCCCACATTCCCTTGTTCCAACCATGTTCACCATAGCCGATGCACCGTGCTCGCATCCATGTGGATATCAGCTGCGATTTGACGTAAGGACCAACTCGCCCTTCTCAGTCCGATCACCCTACTGTTCGTAAAATCGTCTATCTGCTGGAAGTGCCTTTGTTGACGGCGGCTTTTTATTCTCTCCTATTACACGTATCCTCCGGGATAAAAACCAGCTTTCTTCGATAATTCGTCTAGCAGAAATAACGACACGAATATTGCCCATTCTGTACGTTCCTTCCCTTATATCTTACTTCATGTGCATCGGAGAGGTGCGCATTTCACATCATTCGCATAACTCAGTGACGTGCGTCTACTCTAAAATTTGCATAAATTTCTGACCACTCCTTCTTGGTGTTGCATTTTCAATGTTGAGCAGTGTACATAATATGAATAAATGCGATTTTAAAAATGTAAAATGCCTTACCAATATTAAATAAAATATTTTATCCTTTAGAAGGCACATGGGATTTCAACTAGTAGCTCAAAAAATATAAAACATTCTAAAACATTAATTTTTTATAAACCTTTTTAGCAGTTTTTGAGTGTCCATGATACTGCAGGAAGCAGTGTACTTGAAGAGCTTTTTACATTCAAAACACACGTCTGTAGTGTTTTTTTTTGGCACACTACACAACACCCTTGCAATGATGCAGCTATATAATGTGCATCTGATTTTTTTGCAGACTTCGACTGATGGGCACAGGGTCAAGGTCTAACGTTAATTTTAAGCGCCGTTCATACTGGGACATATATCGGAGCTAGGGAACACAATGGACACAACAAACACAGCGAATTGGCTAGAGAAAACCAGTTTTTTGTCACTACGGACCCAGTTGAAAAATCTGAACTTCACGCAAAACGGAGCTAGTCGACACATGGAACCGACCAATCAGGAGAGTATTTCAAATCATCATCATTAACAAAAGCACGCTAAGTTAAATAAACAACATGGCTGACAATATGAAGCGATTAATTGACTGATTTGATTTAAAGTGAGGACGAGTATATGGCCTGACAACCTTTACTCCACAGTTATTATCTCTATAGAGAAATTCATTTTAAAAATCTTAAAATCATGATCAGGCACCACTTAAAAATTATTTTAAAGTGGTGCTTGATCATGAGAAGTCCAAATCTTGATAGTCGCTGGATTTCAGCAATTAGACTACAATTTTTGCTGATATGTTGCGAAGCAAGAAGACACAAAAAATAAAGAAGCATCTTATCCACTATACAGCGATAAATTAAAATTAAAAGTATCCTCCTCAGAAGATTTTGCCGATATTCAAAGATCCTAAAATTTTTAATTTACTTCAAAATATATCTACATTAGCACAGGAAATTAAAGAAATGCAGAATACCCATCAAAAATTAATTCTTCCATTCAGAGCATCAGGTTTTATACTACGATTCGCAAAAATCGGCTAAGAAGTTTCAGCCAAACGGATATAGCCATCAAGCTATAGACTTCCAGATCGGGAGTTTGATCATCGCTCGTACTTTTTTTTTCACTAAGCACCATTTTTGGCCAGGCCATTATGGGTGTTCTGCGTTTCTTTAATTTTCTGTGCTTATATAGATATATTCCGAAGTAAATTAAAAATTTTAGGATCTTTGAATATCGAGAAAATATCGGCAAAATCTTCTGAAGAGGAAATTTTTAATTTTAATTAATTGCTCTATAATGGATAAGATACTTCTTTATTTTTTGTATCTCAATGCTTCGTAAGATATGAGCAAAAATTGTAGTCTAACTGCTGAAATCCAGTGACATGGGATAGTCGATTTAAGGACTACAAAAATACAGATAGAATGCGCTTGGATGATGATTTCAGATCGCCTTCATCGAAATAGTAAGTAATTTTCTTTTCCATTTAACACTATTTTTGTGTTTAGATTTTGAATCCGGAGAATTAAATTACTGATATCAATGATCTCAGATAAATATCTAATTGCATTATAAAATTAGCAATGGAATTAAAAGTAGTGAAAACAAAGCATAGACAAACGCGTTAACGTAATATTTTTCTTTCTTCTAAATTTTTCTCATCATAAAAAAAAGGAACTGTTTATTACCTCAAATAATAAAATGAATCACATCAACTTTATAAACTCGCTTATCATTTGGAATGAAAATACTGATAATAATAATTAAATGACAAAAGTAAAACATAATATTGAAACATGTTTTTATTTTTCTGAATAATTTTTGATGATTTGAAACTTGTGAACTAAATGACCAAGAAGAAAACTCAGCAACAAAATACATTATCATTGTTTTCTGCTCATTAACGTTTCGGTCGAACCATTTAAAAAAAATTGCTCAGTTTTCTCTTTATTGATCAAAGATTCACGGCGGAAGACTGTCCCCTACGAAATGGAAACAAATGAAAGCGTGCACGATCTTCCACTTGCTTATTGGCTGTCACTAGTAAACGCTCCCAGTAAGTATGAATGAGCTACGTTAGATAAAGCGGTATTTCATGTGTTGCTTAGCTCCGATAGCGTCGTTGTGTATCACGTGTGAACGGCCCTTTAGGTTTCGCTCGAAACAAAGTCAAAGTTATTTCTCTTCCAAAATTCACATCAGTCATTTCTAATGTGATTTTTTTTTGTAAATCAATGTGTAAAATCCACCCAGCAGCCACAACTATATTCACTACATTAATAAATAAATTCAAGCACAATTTTTTTGCTGCAAAATTTTAATCGGTAACTTCCAAGAAGTCGATCCAACAAGTCTACTACACCCATTCCTTCATTATATAATATTATAATGTAGGTTAGTGAACATCAGCTTTTTTGGGGGGAGGGGGAGCTCAGACATATATTTTTGCTTTTCCTCGTGGTTCATGAGTGATAAAATTTGATACAATAGTTCCCCCCCCCTATGTCAGTCTGTAGCAATATCTGCCATGAGACTTCTGGCAGCCCAATAAAATTTAGCCTTGGTAAAGTTGTCAGAATTGAAAGTCATAAAATCAAAATCACTGCAAGTTGTCAAATGAAGAAAGTCCATGGTTTCTCCAGACATACAAAGAGGATAGACATCATCAGCAACTACACCAATGTGCAAGTGTTTATACAGAAAGTCATGTCAAGAGTAAAAAATTTGCCATAAAAATTACACAGGGCATGGCCATTGGGATAGGCGAAAATGCAAAAGTATTCCACACTTTATCAGTTGCAAGGAGTTTATATTTTGTTTTAAGAGTTGGTCCACTTCCTTCCTTACCTCAGAACTAAACTGATAGTTGTATAGAGGAAAATGTGGCTGGGATAGCTAACACACACTTTTAGCCCAAAGATCGGCCTTTTTTGTTCTAAGCACCCCACAGTAGCTGGAGATCCACTGAAAACAAGCTCCCAACCAGAGGCAATTGCTTTGGATAGATTTATTTTATGTCTCTTCAACAAGATCACTAGGTGTATGGGAGACAGCTGCCATAATTGCAGCTTGGGAGTCCACAAATATAACTGCCTTGCTAATGTTAGTATCAAATCCAAGAAGATTTAAAAGTCTTTTTCCCATGGAAAAAATCTCTGCATCAAAGATAGAGGCATTCAGACCAACAGCATTGGATTCCTCAAAATATCCTTCAAAGTACAAACTGGCACCAGTATTTTCCTCACATGCAGAGCTATGTGTATAAATGTGGATCCACTCAGAGCTAGGGTAATTTGTAACTATAACTTCTAAAGAAATAGTTTTAAGAGCACCTGGAACTGCATCACATTTCTTTCTTTAGGCATGCCAATGGCACAGATAGGTAGGAGCTCTAATAAAAGGAGGAGAGAGGCCAAACTGGAAAGGGTGGTGTAAAGTAGGCATGAAGTTTCATATAAAGTACAGTTCCTCAGCACAAGAGATACATGATTTGTGTGTTTTTAGTTTAGGGGTGGCAGGCGAGTACTGTTTCCAATGTTGTAAATTCAATCTTTTACACTTACCATGGAATTTTAAAGGCTCAATGCCAGTTTGAATCTTCATGGCAAAGACTGGAGTGGAACCAGCTGCTGCACCAGTAATAATCCTAAAGTGCCTCATTTTGCATCAAGTCAATATCTTCTTGACAGCTACTAGAGACAGTGGCTATAAGTTCACCCCATACTCCAAAACAGACCTGACATACATTTTATATGTGGTCAAAAGGGTATCTATCGTGGAACCCCAGGTGATGCCAGACAATCATTTTAAAGTTCGAGTCTTTTATTTCCCTTGTTAACCATCTCGTTAAAAGTTTGAGTCTTTTATTTCCCTTGTTAACCATCTCATCAGCATATCTTCACCACAAGAGCTTATTATCCAAGAAGATTCTGAGGTAGTGAAAAACATCCACTTGAATTAAACTTTGACTACCACAGGAAATGCTGATTTGGGACTGTTTTGTTGACGAAGTGAATAGCTGATACACTGTTTTTCCAGGGTTAACAGTTGCAAGATTTTTGTTGCACCAAGTCTCTAAGGTCTTTAAGGCATCATTTATAGACTTTTTAAGAGCAGTAATGTCCCATAGTATAGATAACCATGTCATCGGCAAATGCTAGGCATTTAATAAACCTAGTACCTCCAACAATTTAGTAATCACTTCATCAATCATGATATTAAATATAGTACAACTAATTACAGCTCCTTGAGGATGCCCATTTCGGAAAATTATTAATTTAAGCCAATTTAGCATATTTTCCCTGACACTGGCCAAGATCATCTTCTCAAACAGTTCTTTGTGTCTGATCTTAACACAGGCATTTTTAAGATCTACAGATAAAGCAAGTGCAGATTGTTTTCTATGAAATCCATCTTTAATACTGTAGACACATTAGATATTATATTTTTTTGTACAGGAGAGATGAAAAATGAGCGATGTCCTTGCCAGGACTCAAAGCACGGACCTCTCGAATACGCGCCAAGTATGCTCCCACCTACACTATGAAGGCATGGGTAGAAAAAGTTATAGAAGGTGCTGCACCACCAATATATATAGTTAATTAAAGAGTTTCAGTGCTAAGAGAGAGTGTAGAGAGAGGAGAGGTGTGTTATTAAATCTGCTATTATGTAACTCCCACAAATCTGTAAATATTTGTACATATATTTTGTTTCACAAAGTAGAATTAGAAGAAAATAATGTGTCTTTATTCATCTCAGCATGACATTAAAAAATACTACCGATGCGACGAGTCAATAAATTTTTATTTCATATTTCTGGTGACATCGGCCAACAAGGTGAGTGATATAATTTCTATTTGCATGTTATTTATCTCTGCAAATTAAAATGAGTCTCAAAGAAACTGTTGAACAAAATAGAAAAATTAGAGGTTTGGTTCGGTCCAGCATCACAAAATTAATTACGAAAATTGAAGACAAATTACAAAATGAAAATCCAAATGTAGAATTGTTGCAGGAATCACTTTCCCTGTTAATTGAGAAAGAAACTAGTTTGTTAAAATATATTGAAGTTATGCTCAAAGGACTGTGCAAGAATTAGAAACAGAAGTAGAACAATCTTTGGAATACAGCGAATCCATCATTAGATGTAAATTGAAAGTTACTAGATACATTCAAAATGTTGGTAAAACCAAAACAACTTCACAAGTTTCTGAAATCAAACCTAATTACAATACTAAATTACCTCGTATTACTTTAGAAACCTTCAATGGTGATTTCTGTAAATTTATTGAATTTTGGGTTCAGTATAAAGCTGCCATTCATGAAAACAATACGCTTCAAGATGTTGAGAAATTCAACTACTTAAGATCTTTACTCACTGGCTTAGCTTCAAAAGCTATAAACAGATTACCATTAACAGGAGAAAATTATAAAAAAGCCATTGAAATTTTAATTGATAGATTTGGAAAAAAAGAAATATTAATTACTGCGCATATGAAAGTTCTATCTTTGGAGAGAGTAAGTCGTTCGAGTGATGCATCCAGTTTAAGAAAATTGTATGATGAAATAATGGTTCAGACTAGAAGTTTAGAAACATTAGATATTAATTTTAATTCTTATGGCAATCTACTACTTGTGTATACCCCGAGATTTAATGTTACAGTTTAGTAGAGAACAAAATTTCGGCAAAGAGTCAACAGTGTCAGATTTATTGTCGTGCCTGAAGAAAGAAGCACATGAAAAGTCCTTAAATCTGGGTCTTAAAAATCAACAAACACTTTCGAAAACCATCGAAAGAAATACTGACAATTATCGTAAGAATTTTGCTCCAATTAAAACGAAAATGGCATCAGCGGTGACGCTTAATACATCAGTTGAAACTCATATTCACGACTTTTGTCTTAAATCTCACCTCTCAAATGACTCCGACTTAAGTATTTCAGAGAAACACAAGGCGTTATATGATCAATTTAAGTGCAAGCGCTGTTTAAAAAAAGGTCACAAAAAACCATTTTGTAAGAAATGGGTTAAATCTAATATTTAGAGAGCAGTTGCATTTAGAGAGCCTGTGCGATTCAAATGTGCAAGAAAATAAAACCAACAAAAATACAAGCAGAGTAAAAGAAACAAACATCAGTTCGCTATTCATCGAAATGCTGAGTAAACAAATTCCTAACAATATAATTTATTACCAGACTTTGAGGGCCCAGCTAATCGGAAATAATTCCTCATTTAGTGTTAGGTTGTTATATGATTCTGCTTCCTAAAGATCTTATGTATGTCAATCATTGCTAGAAGAGCGGAATTGCCAACTGTTGGCAAGGAAAGATTAAGAATTGATACATTTGCATCTTCGAATCCGCCAGTAAAAGAGTTTAAAAGAAAAAGATTTGCATTAAAAAATAAAAGTAGATTTACTCTGATTATTGAGACTCTCGAAATTAAAACCATATGTTCCAATATGATAGCGAGGCCAACTGGAAATATCATAAATAAACTATGCAAGGAAGGATTTGATTTATCTGATAGTTACAATAGTCATATAGCAGAGGAGCAGATTTTAATTGGGACTGCATTTTAACAGGAAAAACACATCGTTTGACAGAATGTTTAATATTGTATGAAAGCATATTCAGTTGGTCATTCAGTTGTAGAGTGGGGAGAGAGAATAAGAAGCTAAGTTCTTCAGAGAAAGAGTCAATGGGTTTGTTTATACAACTTGATATGGTAGAGGAAGAAAAATTATCGGAACAGATTCGTCAGTTATGGAAGGGAAGGTTTAGGAATTACTAATTGCGCTTCGGAAAGGAGTGAATGCGATAAGCAAATAATTAAGCAGTTTGAAGATGATTTGCAATATGTAGATGGGAGGTATGAGGCTCATTTGTTCTGGAATAGGAGTCCAGAGAATTTGGAAAATAATTTTGGTTTAGGGAAAAAGCAGATCGAAAGGGTGCAACGAGAGTTAAAAAATAACAGCTTTGTGAGGGAAGAGTTTATGGAGATAATTAAATATCAAATACAAAATAACATTATTCAAGAGTGAGAGGATACGAGAAAGGGATATTTTATACCATTTCGAGCACTGGTCCATAAAGATAAAAAAAGCATTCAAGTTCGAATGGTATTTAATTGCAGCAGTTGTGAAAGAGAAAAGCTGTCATTAAACGACTGCTTAGAAAAAGGCCCAAACCTAATTCTGAATATTTTTGGATATCATTCTTGCTTTTTGAAAATTTTAAATTGGATTCTGCGGTGATATAGAAAAAGCCTTTTTGATGATTGGGATGGCAAGGGAAGATAGGCAATATTTAAAAGTTTTGTGATATCCTGATAATGACAGTGAGGACTTTTAAAATTATGCAAATGAACACAGTATTATTTGGATGTAATTGTTTACTGTTTTTATTGACTGCAACGATCAAATACCATTTAAAGAAATATTCAGAAACAAACAAAAACTGTGTCGAGATGTTATGTAGCTCATTGTATGCAGATGATTTGTGTTATGGAGGGGAAAATGTAGAGTCAGCTTTCATTCTTTCATCAGAAGCGGTATCTATTTTGTGAGACGTGAGTTTTAATTTGAGAAAACTAAACACCAATTCTAAAGAGCTGTATGACTTGTGGCTTCAGAATGGGTTGTGTGAAGAAAGTAGATTTGAGAGAGATAGTAAGTTGAAAGTGTTAGGCCTGGAGTGGAACGTGGAAGAGGATGTTTTGAGAGTTGATGTTACATCATTGCTGAGTAGTTTAGAATCGTTGAGAAATAGTAAAAGATCGGTGCTAAGTACAACAGCTAAGGTGTTTGATCCAGTCGGATTTATTTCTCCATTTGAGGTGCAAATTAAGAGACTTATGCAGGAAATATGGGGAGAGGTTTGGACTGGGATTCAGAGTTGCCAGAAGAGTTACAGTACAAATGGATAAAGTGGTGCACTGAAGTTAAGGAATTAAACGCGTTGAAAATAGAGATGTACTACTTTGCAGAAGTTCCAAGTCATTCGGTTGAAGTTCATATTTTTTATGATGCATCAGTGTGGCATATTTTAGATATAAAAACGAGAGAGGAGAGGTATGTATGTTGTTTATAATGTCAAAGAGTAGCATAGCGCCATTAAAAAAGTTGTCCTTCCCTAGGCTGGAATTGATGGGAGCCCTAGTTGTAGCTAGGTTAGGGAAGTATTTATTGAAAGTGCTTCGGGGTTTGGTAGGTAAATTAGTTCTGTGGGCAGACTCAGAAATTTGCTTGTGGTGGAAAAAGGGGTCAGTGCATGAGTTGCAAATAGAGTTGCAGAAATACAGGATTGTACTTCGCCTGATAAGTGGAAATATTGTCCAAGGTCGGAGAATCCTGCAGATAAGTTAACTCGTGGTGAAACAGCATATGCATTGGTGAAGGATACTAACTGGTGGCATGGTCCATCACGGTTGAAAGGTTCTGAAGATCAATGGCCTGAGCAAAAGTTTAAAGTGCAAACTGATATTCAAAATTCGGAATGCTTGAGAACTTATGTTCATGTGGCTGTTCCAGGAAGAGAAACTGTGTTAAACATTTCTAAGTTCAGCAGTCTGGAAAAATCATTGAGAGTTACAGCTTGGGTAAAGCAGTTTGTCGCCAAGCTAAGAAAACATACCAGTGAAGAACATCCTCTTACTGTATTGAAGGTCCAAGAAGCTGAGGAATACTGGATAAAATGAATACAGAGAGAGAATTATTTTTCGGATATTCAACAACTAGAGAGAAATAATCTAATTACAACCGATTCAAAGCTTTATAGTTTAGCACCATATCTGGAGATTAGAGGTATTTTATGTGTCAGAGTTGTTTGGAACAAGCAGAGTTAATAGAAGATGAAAAACATAGTATTATACTGCGACAGTCTAAGTTTACAGAACTAGTGATATTTAGTAAACACATACAAGTTTTTCATTCAGGAGTTATGGCAACATTGTCCAAAGTCAGGAATAAATTTTGGATACCTAAAGGAAGACAAGTAGTAAAGAAAATTATTAATGGCTGCCTGATGTGTAAAAATTTCGCAGTGAAGCCCGCCAAACAGCTAACAGGTCAGTTACCAAGTGATCGTGTAGTTCAAAGTAATCCTTTCAGAGTAGTAGGTATTTACTTAACTGGAGCTCTTATTGTTAGAGAAAAGGTGGAAATCCAGCATAAAAAGTTGTACATAGCGTTATTTACATGCGCCGTCACTCGTGCTATACACATTGAAGTGATTTCAGGTATGTCAACAAAACGTTTCATTCTTTCATTACGATGGTTTACAGCTAGAAGAGGGAGCTGCAAGGTGATTTATTCTAATAATGCCACGAATTTACACAGCACATGTGAAATAATTATGGGATTTAAAAGAGCCAGCATACATCCTATGGTGCGAGAATTCCTAACATCCGAAGGAATTACATGGAAATTCATCCCTGAACATTCTCCACGGTTTGGAGGCTTCTGGGAGCGTTTGATGAGAAGCATCAAAGAACCTTTGAAGAAAATTTTAGGGAAAGCATTACTGACTTTTGAAGAACTCTGTACAATATTAACTGAACTCGAGTGTGTATGAAATAATAGGCCTTTAACATATGAGAGCAATGAGCTGGGTGAACCCCGCCTGCTCACACTTTCACAGTTTTTACTGCCAGGTCGTAACACATTTAACTTTCCTGAGCATTTTTTGGAAATTTTCAATAAGGTGTCAGACAAGGAAACTCTAACTAGATGGAAGCTCTACCAATCTAAGCTCTTAAAATTAACATGGATCAAGTAGAAAGAGCAATATTTACTACACCTTAGAAACGTACATAACTTTGGTAATCCTTCAACTGAGCATAACCTTAAGACCCGAGACGTTGTGTTGGTAGAAGGAACAAAACAATCTAAGCTACTCTGAGATATGGGAGTAGTTGAAAAAGTAATTGTGGGACAAGATGGACATATACGAGCGTGCATCGTCCGCACACCAAAAGGACAATTAAGAAGAGCTATCCAGCTTCTATATCCTTTTGAAATTTAATTTAGGACATTTGATATCATTCTGAGCCTTTATAATGTTTATATTATTGATTATTATGTTCATTTAATTATAGTGTATCATTTGTGTTTTGATGTAAGTTACTGTATGTTATTCATTTATACATCTGATACTATTTAGCATTAAGCCATTTTAATTAATGTTAATATTTCTGTGTAAATTTTGTGTACTCTTATTAAAGAGTACAGGTGGGGAGTGCTGCAGAAAAAATTATAGAGGACGCTGCGCTGCCAATATATAGTGAATTAAAGAGTTTCAGTGCTGAGAGAGAGTGTAGAGAGAGGGATGGGTGTGGTCATGCAGAGGTGTGTTATTAAATCTGCTATTATGTAACTCCCACAAATCTGTAAATATTTGTACATTTATTTTGCTTCACAAAGTAGAATTAGAAGAAAATACGTGTCTTTATTCATCTCAGCATAACATTAAAAACACCACCAATGCAAAGAGTCAATAAATTAAGTTTTTATTTCAGCATGTGACGAAGGCAGGAGAAATACCTTATATATTCCCCCTTTTAAAGGGTGACTAGGGATTATGGGACCCAATCGCCAAATCCTGGTGGTGGAGAATCATCATCTACCACCCTTTTCAGTTTGGGTGCCACTGTAGACACATTAGGTTATTTTGGAAGCAGGAGATGTGAAATATGAGAAATGCCCTCGCCAGGACACAGACCTCTCGAATATATGCTGAGTGTGCTCACCACTACACTGGATGCTAAGGTGGCGGGAGAATTATGAAAAGAATTCTGCCTGCTCTATAGTATTATGTTTCCTATGGAAACCAGCCTGAAGGTCTGAGAGAATCTTATTGTCCTCCAGATAGAAGTTTAACCTATTACTTACCATTAGTGTGTAACAGTTACTACAGAACTATCGTTCCAATGGCACATATAAACTTCACTATCACATCGGTAATCAAATTCTTCATGTTGAAATTTCAACATTTCTTTTGCTGTTTTAAAAGGATATTGTTTCCTTCTAGAATCTCGTACTGTATTGATTGCCTTAAAACCTTTGTTAGATAAATCTGTCAGCAGACTGTGCGAAGTAAAAAAAGGGTACTTACATATTAAGGCTACCACAGCAGAAGTTGCGCTAATGCGTCAATAAAGAGCAATCTTGTTCGCACACAGCAACCCTGTTGTTCGCACATTCACGCAGTTATCTTTTGGATTCCTTGTTGCCTTGTTGTTAGCTGATTTTTGACATAGTGCTACGAAAATGCGTATTTGGGATTTGCCAAAAACAGAATAAGACGCAATTTTATTTTTTCAGGAGCAAAATAGTTTACCAAAAAAACAAAAATGTACCAATTCCCATGCCATGAAACTTTATTTCAGTAAACGTAAGTTTTGTAAATGTAATTTAAGACAGTGTGATCAGCAAGTAGGACTTAGAAAAGACAACTGGTTTGAGGGAAGCAGAATTCCATTTTGTTCAGCTTTGAGATTCATATACTGCTGGTGCGAGGAGTTGGTGTTGATTAAATTTTGTGAAAAGCAACTTGATTTATCGGATAAAACTCTTATAGATTGGAACAATTACATGTGTGAATTATGTGTCTTAGATATGGAGATTAAACTAAACAAGAAGGTAGGTGGACCAGATTGCATTGTGGAAATTGATAAAAGTTTGTTTACTAAATGTAAACATAATTGTGGTCGAGTATTACCTGAACTGTGGGTGTTTGGTGGTGCATATAGAGAAACAAAAGATTCATTTGTTGTCACTGTTCCTAATAGAACTGGCTCTACCTTTCTTGATAAAATTATTGAGAACATTGCAGATGGTAGCACAATTTATTCTGACAGTTGGAAAGGTTACCAAACAAACAGAATAGAAATAGAAGGATTCCTACAAGCTAAAGTTAATCATAAATACAATTTTATTGATCCTAATACAGGAGTTCATACACAAACAGTTGACAGACTGTGGGGCAGTGCTAAATGGAGGAACAAGAGACATAGGGGGACAGTGAGACAACATTTGGAATCTTATTTATCAGAGTTCTTATGGTGACAGCATCAGGTGAAAGAAAATAGAGAGTGTTTTGAATCTATGTTAAACTCTATATCGGCCCATTTTCCACCGAAATCCGATTGACTACTTTGTTTTTAAATAAAGTATTTTGATTTTAAATAAAGTATTTTATTTTATAATTTGTCGCAAACATTTTAGGTGTAGATTGGCGGCACTTTAAAAACTGCCAAATCTGTAGCTGCAGTGGCGTTAATAGGTAAGTTCCTAAAAAAGTTATCGAAAAATACTTTGTGTTTCTCTGGCTCGTCAATAAAATATAATAGTTCAGAGACAACTTTTGATCCAAGTGGCAGATTTTCATCTTTCGACTTTTTCCACCATACACAGACATAGCATAAGGATAACCATTTGCTGAGCAGAGCATCCAAACTTTGAAACCAAAGCGAACTGGTTTTCCCTGTATGAACATCTTCGCAGAATGATGTCCATAATATGGACCCATGGATTCATTGATACTCAGATTTTCACAGAAAAATCCAAATTGATGAAAACTTTTCCAATCTATTTATAAAAGGGAAATATTTTCCGTAATTTATCTCCTGGTTTCAATTTACTATTATCAACAATATGGGAATACTTTTTTAACAACCGAATTTTATTTTTCGGCATTGTAGTGCTAACAATTGGGATATGCAAAGCTTCCTGAGAGCTCCAATATGAATTTTGGTCAAATTTTATAAATTTTGAATTAAGCTCAAAACAGGGAAATACAGCTGAAACCAATTAGCTCCCCCCCTTTGGTGAGAGAGATGAGATTCCCCGCCAGTCCTCTCCCACATTCTTTTTTCAGAAATAAATAGCACACCATTAATACCTCTCCGAAAGGGCATGTTTATAATAAATGAGCACTGAATGTACTTAAATCTACTAAAGAAAAATATACATGCGATATCACTGATTTTGTATGTCGTTGCATGCCAATGTTCTTTTTTTGGAACACTGCATCTTTATGCAATCTTGAAGAAATAGTTCTTGTAATTATTTGAATTTTTTTATTAACTCATTAAACTTGTCCTTTGCAAGTATGATGGGAAAATTTGAGGTGGGGGATTTGAATTTTTAGGAATTTTATAGAATTTTTTTCTTAAGTCCTGTAAAAATAGCAAAAAAAGGTGATTTTTAGAAATTTTTCTATGCTGAAATACTTGAAAAATAAATTTTACATCAAACAATCAATCATACCTTCTATAATAAATGGAAATTTTTTCATAAACATGATGTCCCAAACAAAGCAACATTGCTGAGTAAAAGGTGAGCAAAGGAAAAAAAAAAAAGAGGCATAACGAAATGCAAAAATAAAATAATAATAATAAAACTTAAAAATAAAAATTACTTAAAAACAGTAATGGTTTACCATTACTGTTTTTAATTTGTTATGTATTTTATTTAATTTGACTGGAGTATTTAAACATCAAAAATAAAGTAACATATATCTACGATTTAAATGTGTCCTATCTAAGATTTCAAAGGAATAAACAATTTATAATATACACTAAAAAACACAAATAAAAAATTTATAACATACAATAACAAATATGAATCAACAATTTATAATACACAAATATTTTTTTAAATATATATACGTGCAGTAGGTCTAGGCATGGGCCTCAGAATACTACAAGGCCTCAAGTCTATGATTCTGTTAAGATACCGCTCTTTCTAACTTTAGCACATAAGTGACAGATGAAAATTATAAGGAGCCTTGGATAGTTGTTACCATATGAAGATTTAATTGTACTTTCATATCAACACTTTGATATATTTAAGAAAGTTTATTAAGCTTGATTAACAACTAAGAGAAACTTACGTATCAGGATCACTATTTCCTTCTCTCAGGGTAGAACAGGATCTAAAGAATCAATAAAGCATAAGTACACATAAGTACATCAAAATTCAATTTACAAAATGCATAAAATATAACATAACTGAATTATAACATGTGGACATTATATGGAATATATGTGGACATAACATGGAATTTTAAGATAATTGGAATGCAAAAATGAAAAATATAACAAAAAAGAAATATTGGTAGCATGTTAAATTTGGCAATTTCGAAATTAGAAATCACGAAAACAGAATCCCTCTCAAAATTATCCCTTACCCCCTCAGTAAAACTGCCAATCTGCATCGAATAAACAACTATTGCCCTAAATATTCTTTATTTCTTAACTGCACTGCTACAAAATGTAAACACAGCAAATAATTATAGAATTTCAATAAATCATAGCTGCAGGCTTTTAAAATACAAAACCAATAAGACTTCAAAGACTTCAATAAGACTGAGTATTCAAATATAAACCTGGCAACCCATTCATTTATGGTAACCTCAGTAGTTGAATGTTATGGAAATCCCGTTATGATGTGATTGGTTGCATAATTACGGCAAATTTGACTGATGGGAAAATATTTGTAAGGGTTTATTTATGTGTTGCATGTTGGTTAGGAAGTACGTTGCTTATTTTGTGCTTTAGACCATAAAATGGCTATATGTGATAAGATTAATCTGAAGTTTCTCTAGAATCTGGAACAAAAGGGGGAAAAAAGCATTAAATGACTGGTATGTAAATGAAGATATAAATAGCTTCATCCACCTCTCAGTAAATTATGCAGTGACATTTCAGGATCCTGAAACCAGAGCTCATATCAACACTATAAAAGATATGTGGAGTGTAACAGAAAGGGATTTTCAAAAGAAATGCTACCAACAGTCTGGCACTACAGAGGATATTTTTTATTTGTATTTTTGTGATTTTATATAGTGATGGCTATATACAGATTCTTATTCAGATAATTTTAGAAAGCTTTTGGATGCTGTTAAGGAATTTTGTGTGCCATAGACTGAAGACACAGAAAGTTCTAAATAAGGTTATAAGGTATATCTCCCACATTCTTAGCGTGCCTTCGTGGTGTAATGGTCAGCACACTGAGCCGGTATTTCAGAGATCCGTGGTTCGATTCCCGGCGAAGGCGATGCATATTTTTCATCGTTCCTGCTTCCAAAGAAATCCTAATGTCTCTCTAGTGGCGCCCGAACTAAAAGGGTTGTGGATGATGACTCTCCACACCCAGGATTTGGCGACTAGGTCCCCTAAAAACGACTAGGGCTAAAACCCTAGTCGCCCTTTAAAAAGGGGAGTATATAAGGTATATCTCCCACATTCTTAGCGTGCCTTCGTGATGTAATGGTCAGCACACTGAGCCGGTATTTCAGAGATCCGTGGTTCGATTCCCGGCGAAGGCGATGCATATTTTTCATCGTTCCTGCTTCCAAAAAAATCCTAATGTCTCTACAAGGTAAGTCAATGTTTCCTTTTTCTAGTGTGTAGATGAGATAACATGTATTTTCTTTTTTATGTTGTTTCACTGTTTGATTTAAAATGCAGTTTATTGAGATTATATATTTTTTGTTTTAATTATATTTTACAGCATTATGTTTTGGACGACATTTCAATGGGGAGGGTGTTGGACGTACAGGAATGGTGCCAAAAAATCGCCAAGGGGGATTCTGAAATATATTTTTACCTAAATCTGTAATAAGTAAACTCATTTGGCACAAGATGTAACTCAGTTTACATGTAATACAGTGCAAAGTCTAAAATTTGGACATCCAGTATCTGGAATGACCTAATATGTGGACCTCCAAACCAGCTGCCAAAAAGTAAATAAAATAATTTAAACCTTTTTACAAAATCTACAAATGGAAAATATCAAAACAAAAAGAAGATGGTGTGCCTAAATGTGATTTTTCTCCGACTCAGATTTTTCCATGTAACTCCAGGAAGATATTCCATAACCAGGTACAAGTTTCCGTTGGGCAGGACACAGAAATTTACCTTTGACTGTACAGGTACTACCACCAACTTCTCAAGAGGACATTTGGCAACATATCGATTAAGGTTGCACTGATGTTGGCCAGTATCGCATATTGGCCCTTGAGTGGTTAGGGAAAAGCTGAGCTGACGCTACATATTTGTCACCTCTTTAAATCCTAAATACTACTGCCCACTACCTCTCTAAATTCTAAACATTTTACCATCCCTAAATTCTGCTGCCCAGTGTCTAAAAATTTTTGCCACTAATATTTGCTTCTTTATGTGGCCATACTAGCTCTGTTGGAGGTCTTATTTGTGAATTAACAACAATAAGTGGCAATTTTGTGATGTCTGTCATATTTTGTAATGTCTAACCAACTTATAGTGAAGGATGAGAGGCTCATCCTCCATCAACTATCATCTTACTATACCTGAACTGATGATCCAAAATCTAGAAATTTCTGCAATCCAGAATCACCGAAGTCCCAACAGCCAGGATCTCATACTTTATACTGCACAGTACAAAGTCCAAAATGGGGACATCCAGTATCTGGAATGATCTAGACCTCTGGATCAGCAGCCAAAGAAAATAATAATAAAAAAAATCTTTCTAATCTAGATATGGAGAATATAATTCTCAACTTAAGGAAGCAGGTGTGACATAAATGCAGTTTTTTAACCAAGATTCCAGCATATCACTTTCAAACACCTTCTGGCTAGGGAGTGGCACAATGGCCAATGACAATACATTAATGTTGTACTGATGTTGGCTAGGATCATACTTTTGTTCTTTAAGTGGTTGTGGAGAGAGGTTAATATTTTTCTATCTGATTTAAACAATAAGCTCTAGTGTTGCCATGTCTATACGGAATCTTACTAGATTTAAACCGATGTGATTTTTCACATGGCAATCTTGAAATGCCGAAATCCCAACAATTTCAGACCTCAGACTTTCTACTATTCAATCTGTTCACTGTAAGTCGAGAAGAAATACTGGCAAAGAAGTCGGTGTCAATAATATCCCATTAAGCCAATGACTTGATATACACCGAACAGCCATTATATTATGACTCCCTCCATCTATAATAATAGGCTTGCCCAGGACTACTGCACGTGCGTGGCTGATGTTGAAGTACATAAACCGGCTATTCCAAACATACCGTGATTAGTGACATAAAGGGAAATGCAGCTGATTTATAAGACTTCGATAAAAATCAAATCATTATGGTTCATCAACAGGGAACATCAATATCAGAGATGGCACATTTAGTGGGCTGTTCACATGCACTTGTTGTAAGCACATATCGAAAGCGGTATATAGATAGTGAAACAACAAGTCACCAGCCAGCAGTGTGTCATTGATGGCGCATTGATTCCAGAGGACAGCGGAGATTGCTACACATTGTTCGCCATGACAGAAGAGCTACAACAGCTGAAATCATCACCAGCTACAACAGTGGTGACCCAGACAGCGTACATTGCTGCATATGGGCCTATGCAGCAGGAGGCTGAAGCATGTCGCTGCACTGATGGCATGTCATCGCCAGCTACATCTGCAGTGGAAACATCGGAATTGGACATTACAAGAATGGAAGAAAGTTGCATGGTCCGACGAATCACGTTTTCTGGTCCATTACAGCAACAGGCATGTGCTACTATGCTGATTTCTAAATGAAACCCTGGCTCCCGAATGCACAGTTGGACGGAGACAAGCTAGTGTGGGGGCATTATAGTGTGGGCAATGTTTTCATGGAGCACAGTAGGACTCACAATCCCCAACGTCTGTGGGCTACGTGAACATTGTTGCAGACCAGGTTCACCCACAGGGTTGCCACTCAAACAAGAGAAAGAAATTCCCTGACTTTTCCACGTGTGTTTTAAGAAAATTCCAGTCTATCTGCATAATGCACTTTGGCTGTGCTTGCTAAGAGCTAAATTAATTATGGTACCACTTGAAAACACAAAAATTTATGAATTACATATGACTTGTATATATAAAATATATAATCCCCAAAGCACTAGAGTTATAACTATAACAGGAGTTGTTTTCTCCATTGAAGATTGAGATTAGAATCTGCCCAATCTGGATTTAAAAATGTCATCTTTTGCACACATTTTGCAGCAAAATGAAAGAAAGAAACTATTTAATAGTATTTTTAAATAAATTCAGGTATTTTATATTTATTTAGCAGCACACATAAGCAAAAAAATATGCGCATTAAATTTTGTGATGTTATGTCATCATACTGCTAGAATTAATTTCAGAATTATGCCAGAGATAATTTCCTGAAATTTGAAAGTATTATTTACTAATAAAAAATAAATTTAGAGGGAAGAAGCAACATTAAACGATATGAATAACATTAAAATAATTAAAAACTGAATTACAATAATCAACAATATTTTGCCGAATATAATTATATTAAATGGTTAGCCTAGATGACAGATTACTATTTTTGGAACAGCCTCAATATAGCCCACCTTCAAAATTTGGTGAATCTTTTTTGGCCCCAAAGTGTGTCAGATACAGTGTTTTGAAAAATGATTACTATCAAGATTTTCAACGAAACTTCATGTTACAAAAATGGTGACCATCTTGTTTTCACCAGATTTTGAGGATAATAAAAATAAATTTATGACTCTTATACATGATTTTAAAAGAAAAAAATTAAGGAATGATTCATGAAAATGATTAAGGTTAAAAGGATGTAATTTAAAAAAAATGCCGAAAACCTTTAGATATTTTGCCCTTAACAAATGCTTCTGTAATTAAGGATTATTAACTGTGAATTAAGCTTACTACAGGTGGGCTAAGATCCTAGCGTAATCAATTTACCAGCCCTACACTCCTTCATCTCCAAATTCGATGACTTTTTCTGATTAACTAACCCACATACTATCTTACATTTTTCACAACAAACACTATCCTTCAATAATCCTCAATCCACCAAAAATCTCTAAAAATTCATATTCTCCTATTAGTTCATACATAAAATATGAGTCTGGAATGCCCAGCTTCCCAAACGTTTACAACTGTTTGGAAAGTCCCACCTTAAATTTTTTTTAAAGATCTCCTGATACTTAATTACAATATCATTAACAGCAGGTTTACAGCAAGCCATAACTAAATGCAAAAATCTCACCACCAAAGTACCCAAAAATCTTATCTCCAAAACAATATTCTCCATAACATCTGAGCATTAAATAATCGCTGATAATAGTGTTATGAATTTTATGTTTGGATAGTTAATTTTAATAGAATTATAATTAAAGTTGTATTTCCCTGTGCAATGCAGCACGAGACAAATTTTTAGAGAAAGCTATGCTGAAAACAGGGCCACGTGCATTTAACTTTGAGTAAATAGTTATCTCAGTAATTTGTATTGAAATTGAATTTGCAGAATGGTATAGGTTACCACATGCTCGTACACAGGTATGGGTTGCCACATCATATCATTTATTGCCATCCTTGGCAATATTTTTTGGTGAAAAATCTAAATGGGCTATACTAAAGGATAGCCTTATTTTTTTATTTTACTGCAAAATGACAAATAAGACATTTATTAGAAAGAAAGAAAAAAAAAATGTTTAAAAGATTTTGCAGTAAATTCCTATTATAAGCTACGGCCTTGGCAGGATTTTGAAAATTGTCACCAACACCAAAATGAACCACTTACTGCTCATCATAATGTCGCCAAATTCTGTGTATACCATGCACGGAGGTTAGAATAGAATACATGGAGGCTCTTTTACCCTCCATGGTACTGTATACTAGAATTAAACTGATTTTGTTTTATACAAGAATATGTATTATCTTTGGCTCAGCATGCACTGCACATGTGCGTGTGCACACGGAATTTGCACTGCACATGTGCATGCGAGTCTCTCGATTCTCGAGGTTACTGTAAAGTTGCTTTGCCTTTCTAAAAGAGAATCTGATTGGAGCTGCGAAAAACGGCTCTATGGCAGCTGCCCAAATGATGCTCATGCACGCCAAGAAAGTGATCACTTCCAACGTCTGCGCAAAACTTGTTTTTCTGGGCGGGGGGCTGACTTTTCCCTGAATTTTTTGGTCAATGTTCGAATTCCCTGACTTTTTCCAGTTTTCCAGGTAGCGTGGCAACCATTCACGACAACAGTTCTTCCGGCGGGGTATGTTGTTTACCAACAGGAAAACGTACCATGTCATAAGGGTCGAATCGTAAGGGAGTGGTTCGAGGAACATTCCAGTGACTTTTAAGTGATGTCTTGGCCTCCAAATTCACCTGACAGTAATCTAATAGAGCATTTGTGGTCCCACCTGGAAAAATAAATTCGTGCTGCCATGCTACCCCCTTGGAATGTACGCGAATTGCAGGACAAGTTGAGTGCTTTTCACCAGATACCTCAGACTACATATCAGCACCTTGTGGAGTCAATGCCATAACAGGTGCCAGCAGTTTTGAAGGATAAAAGTGCTCCTACATGTTATTAACAGGGTGGTCATAATGTAATGGCTCTTTGGTGTAATAAGAAAGCATTTTTTAATTGTAACATGTATTTTTCAAGGTAAAATTACAAAACTGATGAATCCTTGATTCTTTATACCCAATTTCAGTTCCAGCTAACAAAGCAGACGGATTATCTGCAGAAGTTCCTATTTTACTTATTTTTAAATGTGGTTTTAGCATGTCAATCCAGAATATTTGCTTTCTTTTTAACTGTATAGTAGGAGTAACCAAATCTTGGCAACCATGCATGTAACAGTTATTCAGATTTAGCAGGTAATATTGCCATTTTCATATACACATTTTTAATAGTATTTGTTTTGGCCTCGTCGGTGATTGTGAAGATTTGTAAAAAATTATTCGCAACAGAAGGCACTTTTGGTTTCGTAATTCAAGGCAATGATGTAGGATCAAATTGTAAGGAGGCAAGAGTAAATCATATAACCGTTGTAAATCAGGCCTTGGATTACAAAAGACTTAAAAAATCATGGGAACTTTTGTTTTGTAATGATGGCTCATTTATATCAAACTTTTTTAGAACACACTAACATCGTTGATGCTTCTCTGCATTCTATTTCCGTTTTTAAGAACGTTAGCAGTTCATTAACATTGAAATTTTGTTCATCACTTCTTTTTCTAGCGAAAACTATAAAGTGGCTGTTGATATACTAAAAAACCGTTTCAGCAGAGATGACCTGCTAATTAATGCACATATGAATAAATTGTTGACTTACAGAACCTGTAAAATTCTCCAGAAATATGGCTGCTTTGAGGAAACTGTATGACGATATAGAAATGCAAATAAGAAATTAAAATTTTTTAAATGTTACTAGTAGTTCTTATGGACATTTATTATCCCCTATTTTGTTAAAGTTAATAGCCGATAATTTAATTTTAGAATTCACAAGAAATGAGTAGTGACTGTGGAACTCATTTAATAGGTTCAAACAAAATCCTCAAAGAAGCAGTTTCTTTTGCCTAGTCAAACTCAGAATTTCTAAGGTGGTTATCAAATGAAAACATAAGTTTCTTTACCTGACTCGATCAGATAAAGAACTTTTAGAAGCAATTGGGATAAGTTCGGAGATTCATGATCCCTAAAAGATCAAACAGCATAACCACATACTGCTAAAATGATGCGTTTATTGTTTGAATTAAACTCTTAATGCAAACTATGTGGCAAAAAGGTATTCAATGGGACAACAATGGGCCCCTTGATACAGAATTCATATTTCAGTAATGGTTAAAAGAAGTTGAAAAAAATTATGTTTTTTGAAATTCCCAGGCAAATAGTTCAGTGATATGTATTAGAAGTTTTTGAAAGTTCACATATTTTCTGATGCCAGCCCCAAGTGTTATGGTGCCATAGTATATTTTAGATCTGAGAAGAAAAACAAATGTAAAACAAGTTTCATAATGTCAAAATCCCGTTTAGCTCCATTAAAGAAGGTAGACTTCCCTAGGCTTGAACTTTCGGAAACATTAATTTCTGCAAGATTAAGTTATTCAGCTACAGATCTGCAGTTGAATAAGAGAAGTATATTTTACTGGACCGATTCTCAAATTTGCATTCACTGGATCAAGAGACCTGCCAATGAGTGGAAACAATTTATTAAAAATCGTGTACTAGAAATCAAGGAGAAGACTAATTTAAACAATTGGTACTTTTGCAGTGGGAAAGACAACTCTGCTGATAAACTCCCAAGGGGAATAAATGCTGAAGCTCTATTTAATGATAGTGTTTGGTTTTCTGGGCCACCTTGGCTTTCAAAGGTACTTATTTGATGTTGCATAACCGAAATGAATACCGAAGCTGACTTGCAAAACGTTAGTGAAGAACAAAAATGTATTTCTTTGAAAACACTTGTAGAATCTACAGAAACGTTACTAAACCTTGAACTGTAATGAAATTTAATCAACGTTCTGGAAATAATGGCATATGTTCTGCACTTCATGAACAACTGTAAATCCGTTCGTAAAAAAAAATCTGGTGTGCTTACCGCCTATGAGTTAAGGACAGTTTCAGAATTTATTATAAAAAATTTCAGCTTAACAAATTTGCGGAAGAAATAAAGGCTTTACAGACAGGACAATCAATTAAAACTAAAAGCAAAATCATTTCACTTAATCCATTTCTAGATGAGAGCAAAATTTTAAGAGTAGAAGGTAGGTTAAGAAATGCAGAAATTACCAGAGAAAGCAAACATCCCATTATATTGCTAAGTAATAATCACTTTACAAAATTATTAATACAGCATTTACATGGAGGACTGCACTTAATGTTATCCACAATAAGACAGAAATACTGGATAATAAGTGCAAAGAATGAAATTGAAAAATGCATCTGGAAATGCATAAAATGTTGCAGAGTATGAGCAGCAACATCTACTCAGTTAATGAGACAACTACCTGCAAGCAGAGTGATTCAAAGTAGAACCTTTTCAAATGTTGGCTTGGATTATGCCAGTCCATTTGCTCTGAAAATGAAAAGGGGAAGAGGTATAAGACCAAGTAAATGCTATGTCTGCATTTTCATTTGTTCAACTGCAAATGCTTTCCATTTAGATTGTCAGCGACTTAGCAAGAGCAGCATTCCTGGCTGCGCTAAAAAGAATTGCTTCGAGGAGAGGAAAATGTCAAGAAATAAGTAGTGACTGTGGAACTAATTTTACAGGGTTCAAATAAAATCATCAAAGAAGCAGTTTCTTCTGTCCAGTCAAACTCAGAATTTCTAAAATGAAAACATAAGATGGATATTCAACACAACAGCTGTTCCACATGATGGTGGTATATGGGAGGCAGCTGTTATATCCATGAAGTTGCATTTGAAGATATGTGTTGGAATTCAAATTTTGACTTGCATTGCAAAATTTTGAAGAGTTCCTAACTCTAATTGCAGAAACTGAAGCATGTTTAAATTCAAGACCAATAACACTGGTCTCCAGTGGCCCCAATGATTTGACAGCTCTAACTCCTGAACACTTTATTATAGGTGTTCCTTTAACAGCTATTCCAGAACAAGATTTAACAAAAATATGAGTGTCTGCATTGCAGAGATGGCAACTAACACAGCAGATGTTCCAAAGTTTTTGGAAGCAGTGGTCTAAAGAGTACCTGAGCCAGCTACAGCAGGCAGCTAATGGAGATAGCCTAGAAGAAATATTCGTCTAGATGACTTGGTTCTCGTTAAAGAAAATAATATGCCTTCACTACGGTGGAAACTTGGGCAAGTAATAGAAGTGTTTCCTGGAAGAGACAATAATGTCCGAGTGGTAAGACTAAAAACTGTGCATGGAGACAGTAAACGTCCTATTACTAAACTCTGTTTTTCGCCAATTAATGAAGAAGACCATTAACTTATACCATTATAGTTAATTGTTCAATATTGTAAGCTATAACATGTTTACTTGTTTTGCTAAAGATTGATAAGTTAAATATGTAATTTTATACTCTTTGAAGATTTCTATAAGTTTTCAATTTCTATAATTTTTATTTACTTGTTTGCATACATTGACGACTGTATTCAGATGAATGTAATTCATTCTGGGGCAAGAAGACATTTTGGCCTCCTCAGTGATTTGTACCTAGAGGGCACACAACACAAAGAGTTAGTTGCGTTACAGAACGTTAAGGGAGAGGACACGCCAACATGTTGAGCGTATTACCGCTAATGATGTAATGTATCTGCCAGGTAGGAGAAAGCTAGCATGCTGATATGATATACATGCCAGGTGGCATAAGACTCGTAAATAACTGTAAATAAATGTACAGTAAAATATCTTGGTGCAATTAATCAAGGAACACGCAAGATGAATTGGATACTACAGTATTTGAATAGCTTTTATAGGAAAATCATGACATTTTTCATTTTAAACTCCTTTAAACTATTGCTTGTACTAAACAGAATGCTGTAAAATTTCTTATTTCACTAAAAAAAATCATTTAAAGAGAAAACTTGCTTTAAATCCATTATTAACCCCTTAACTGTCGAGTTATTTTGATGATTTGTGTACATAAATTGTCAATTTTTTTTATTGCAAAAATCAAATGTTTGCCACGCAATCAAAAAAATTTTTTTAAAATGCCACGCACTTTGAACATAAACCTCTATCCTTTGAAATTTTCAGTAAAGTGCTGCCATCTATTGAACTGAAGCCTAAATAAACTTCTCACGATATATATTCGGGTATAACAATACAATGCACTCTAAAAAAAAAATTTACCCTGAGTAATACTTGCGCGTGACATTTTGGAACACCAGTGCTATGCCCGAGATTATTTCGTGTATGACAGTTAAAAGGTTAATCCTCTGTGTATGGCTTCATTTTTATGCTTTCTATGACTTCATTTTTTATGCTTTTTGGTTCTGAAATATGTTTTATATATATATATATATATATATATATACATTTAAAGAGAAAAACTTGCTTTGAATCCATTATTAACTCTCTGCATGCGGCTTCATTTTCATACTGTCTGATTTTGAAATATGGGATATTTTTTTATATTTCCTCCAGTGATATTTATTACTATTCACATATTTATCAACAATTTTTAAATAATATAAGAATTCTAATTGCTTTTTGCAGCTTCGAATTATATATAATATGACACACACAATTTCAGTGTGCATGATTTACAAGTTTAAAAATGCATATGATATTTTTATTTTTAGATGTATTTAATTTTCAAACAATTTGTTGCAAAAGTTTTTACAGAAATTTTGAAATAAAATGGAAAACATGAAATTTGTAAAAACAAAAAATCAATTTTACTTTATATTCAATTACATACACACTAAAATACAAGGTGATTGTAGTTAAACTTGGCTTATTCAAAGCACTTTGTAGCTGTAACTAAAATGCAGGTTAATTAAAAAATTTGTATATCAATAATTCAAAAGATGCACTGAAAGACTCCGAAAAAAATTAGCTAACAAAATTTCTGGTAGGGGATGTATTACTCCGAAATACAAACAAACTACAAATTCCTATACAAGAATAATTTATTTGTTGCAGACCATTTAGCAATGTGAAGCATATTGCTCAATGTGGGTCCCTTCATTAAGATATAAAACGTGCAGGCAATGACTGATCAACAACTGATTACAGCTGACCACCAGTTACCATTTGTACATGCAACGTTACATGGGCCTTCAGGTCAGCCAAATTTGCAAGATTCTCCTAAAAAACCATGTTCTTTAAATGACTCTATAACCAAAAATAACACGGAGTGAGATCAGGAGAATGAGCTGTCCAAGCAATGGGAAACAAACGGCTAATCTCCAGTCACTGGTTAAATGTTGCCATAAAAAACTCTGCACAAACAGTCATTATATGGAGGGGCACCATCTTACATCAAAGTGGTAGACACAAGGCACTGCTGCTGCTGAAGCTGAGGTAAGACAAAACATTTGAGCATGTCATGATATTTGAGACAGAGTTTATTACAGGGTTATTATTGTAATTTTCTTTGAAGAAGAGTGGTCCACGGATTTTACACAGCCCAAAGTCTACAGTTTTGGGTATTCACTGTTCCACTGACATAAAAATGTGCCTCATCACTTCAGAAGATTTTCTATGACCAGGAATCCTACAGTTTTGGGTATTCACTGTTCCATTAACATAAAAAATGTGCCTCACACTCCAGATGATTTTCTATGGCCATGAATCTTCGACTTCCACTCAGACAAGAAAAGTCAGTGCAACACATAAGCAACGGTCTGTGTTGGAAATAAGCAGTTGCTGGTTGCAGCTGATCTTATATGGAAAAATGTGCATTACTTTCTTAATCTTCCACACTGTTCCACTTGATACATCTTATTGTCGTGACACTGCATGTGTACAATTAATGCCATGATTATTCATAGGTCACTGCTCGACAACTGGTGTTGCTACCTCTGCGATGCCTTAAACATTGATACGCTTTTACCTTCTGTCACAATGAATGTATAATGACCTAATTTTTTAAAATTGAGATATTTCTCTCACACCTTGTGAAGTCATAATATCTTGATTCATGGGCACAACTTCTTTTAACACTGAAATTCAGAAAGAGCTGCTACAGCATTTCTCTGGTTTCTGTTAAACAGCTTCGCAATTAACGCATCTTCTAGTAAACTCATAGCCATCATAACTGAAAGAATACTACTCATTTGATCTCCTCCTTTTTACATCCAGAACTCACACTCAATCCATATACTGAGTATATGCATATACATTCTTATGCAATTTTCTTCTTCACTTATAGTGGCACAATTATAATTCTTTGTAATATCAAAATGCTTCAAAATGTAAAAGTAATAGTTTAGATGCTGTAATTTTGAAAATGTTAAAATAGCCCATAGTTACTTATTGCATGTCTTTCCAAGCATTTTGGTTGTAATTCACACCATCACAAAAAGTTTAACTTTTTTTTTTCGAAATGTTTCAGAACATCCTTTGAATTAATTGTCTTATCTCCAAATTTTTTAATCAATCCCCATTTTGACAGAAAGTTTTAGTTATTTATAAAAATTACAAATTACTCATATTGACCTCAGAAATAAGGTTAGCGCTATTATTTTAACTCGCTCATCATTATTATTATGCAAAGTTTTTTTTTTTTTTGTGTTAAATTTCAAAGCATGGCTTAAAAAACATAATCCAATCTGATACTCTGTACACCAATTGTGAATCTTTTAAGTATTTTCTTCCAACTTTTAACTTTTTTGGTGCAACACATAGCACACAGACTTCTTGAATCCTTTTCCATAGGGTTTGGTGGTATATGGCTGGAAAAATGCCTTTTTAGACTATGGTAACATCACTGGAATGTTTTGATGACCAAATTTGAAGCTTTTATAAAAATTCTTGACAATGAAATGGATCCAGCAACAAACTAATGAACACTGAGACAATTTTACCCTACAAAAGAAGAGTGGAATTTGTACTGAAATCATGGCGAAAAAATCTTCCCTGCAATTTTCATGAAAACCACAATAGCAGATGGACTTGATGACCCCATTCAAATTACAGGCAGCTATCATGAATATTCCACCAGAACAAAAACAAACATTCACTTATAAGTTTACGGACTGGTTTGGAGAATGACCAAACCTAATCAAAATAACCTTAATACCTAATAAAAATGTAAACTACACATGCATAGCTGCCAACCAAATATATACATTAAAAAAAAAATGCAGATTCTCTAGCACAAAACCGGGTGTTTGTGAGAGGTTTTAATATTAGGTGGCAGTATCATTTCAAAAGAACTCTAAACTGACATAATTCACTTAATAATAAATGATATTAATTCTTTACCATAATATATCATCAAGCAATATTAAAGATGGAAATTTAGATAATTATATTAAATACCGCATGAATTGAATTCTCTGATTTTAAAATGCTTGCTTTTAAGTCTCCAAGAAAACTACATTTCACGAATATATATGCACAGAGAAAGCAGAATAAGAAGTAAAAAATTAATGTAATCACTTTAAAATGTACTACAAGGAAAAATACTTTACATGAGGTATATTTTATGAGGTACAATTCTATAGTTTACATAACAAAAGTTATTTAACAATAGGTGACAGAAACAATTATTTATTAAATAGAACATATTTTAACCAGTTCACCGTTCTGAAAATCGCAAACATTTTGTGCCATTTTTCTCCTCACAAAGTTGAAATTTTTGTGTCTAAAACTGGCCTCAGAATATTTCTTTCCCCCCTTTCACCAGCTGTGAAAACCTATTTAGAAGTTCTATTCAAATAAGATTGAACCGCGTACCTGTCACACTGAAGGACGCTGAATAACGACCCCCTAATGAGGACCATTAAACAGAAAGACTAGTGTATTCCTTAGATTAGATACTTTCCCCTTTGCCTCACTTCCTACACCCAAACCCAAATCTATTACAATGTACTGATTTTACAATTGTCAAGTAACATCTTTATTTAAAGCGAAAATAAGTGTATTAACTAGTAGTGCCTATTTGAAATATGCTTGAATTGTGTTTTATTATTTTCTTGATGCACTGTAGTAAAAATTGTGATCCGTATATTTTTATATATTTAATTAAAAGATTTAATTCCTTTATGTGAAAAAAAATCTTTCTTTAGCTTAGATATTTAAGGTTCTTTTTAAAAATTGCAATTTTTTAATTTAGAGGGTTTTTGTTTTCAGTTTATTGTACTTTTTCTACAGCAAAGAAAGTTTTGATTATGTGAAGCGCCTATTTCAAAGAGTAAGAAAGTAGCAACTGTTTTTAGCGGTTCTTGTTGAATAGATTGCTAGAGGAGTGACCATTCTTTTAATTAATGGACTAAAAATTCAACAATGTTAAGGAGCACATTTTTTATCATTTTTAATTTTTTAAATTATAATCGTTGCAACTATCTTTAGAATTCCATTAATACTCCCTTTTCCTTATTATATCCAAGAATAAATCTAAGAATAGATGGAATATATATATTCAAGAATACATAGAACATATATATTGAAGAATAGATGGAGAATATATATATTCAAGAATACATAGAATATATATATTCAAGAATAGATGGAATATATATAGTCAAGAATTATTATTAATTTGATAAGACTGCCGTCATAAAAACCTTTCAGTCTCTTTAAAATTTGATTAGGTGAACTAAAATACTTATCTAAACTTATTTCTTAAGGTTTTGATATAGGTAGGTCAAAAATATGAAACACTCACATTATACCTTGTATATTTTAAATGATATAATTGTGTATAAAATCCAGTTTTTCACTTTGTTTTGTTTCTGTTAGCATAAGCCTATAAGTGTTAAGTAAACACCGAGAAAACGTATAACAAATTACAAATTATAAAATACCAGAACTTTATTCTTATTTACGTATTTCTCTACTACTTTACAATGAAGGCATACCTAGTTCTACTTAAAGAAATTAAAATTGTATTTGCAAAATAATCTTTTATGAGGTAGAGATATATTATGAGGTTTGTTTATTAAATGTGAATGCTAATTATTTTGAAGATTTCTGCTATGTAGATAAAAATTTTATAAAATTTTGTATCAGTATTTTTTGCAAATGAAGATATACTCGGAAAAACTTATTCCATATATCTCCCGCATGTAATTATTCCAGTCTACAACAATCTTACCGGCCATTTCTAACTCTTCTAAGCAAAATTTAACATTCCTTAATTCTTCACTTTAGCGGTATACAAATCTTTCTCCTGTAGGAAATGGCAAAATGGCAAAGACTATTCTCGAACCAAAAAAGTACATATTATCGAAAATGTTTTGTGCAAAATATAGTTACACATTTAGGACAGAACTAAAAGAAACAATATAGGAATCCAAATTTCATACATTACTGTTGTTTCTTTTAAAATTCCCAAACTTTTAATGCTATAGCTTTCTCGATGAATAAGATTTTAAAAAATATAAAGGTATCGATTAAAAAGTAAAATAAACATTAATAGTACAAGTTTTGAAAAATGAGATGTAACTTCGAAAATTTCAGTTCAATAATGTCATCCACAATCGGCGCAACATAGTCATAATGAAATTTAAAGCAAGTAATACTTCCATCTGTGTAGGTAAAGTGATAAAGCAAAATGCATATATTAGGTATAACATTTCAATGCTATTTAAAGTTCAGAGAATAATATACAGATCATATCCTCGGGGAATCGTTAGGAATTGAAAAGAGCATTTAAAACTTTTAAATCCCTTTGTTCATTAATAGAAGGGAGAAAGCTGTTGTGGATCTCATAAGACATGTTGAGGGGGTATCCATTCGACGGAAGTGATCCCCCATCCTTTACTTTACTGAAACAACCCCGCTGCGATCATACTGCAGCACCGCTGAGAAGATAAATGTGACTAAATAACCTGTCAATCACCCCTTTTCATTTTCGACTCATTCTAGGGGGCTGGAAAAAGACGCTGCGACGTATGTGTCTCAAGGGTTATGGTCTAGCCCAAATTTCAGCCCGACGAGAGTTTGCCGTTACTAACGGATGACGATGAATTTTTTCTGAATGTATCTCTCTCGGGGCAAACGGTGAACTGGTTAAAATACAGGGGGTGAAAATGCGCTTTAGCCCACTGCTTGGCGATGTTTTGAAAATCGCCAATTCGGCGCGTTTCTGAGAAACGTCTTTGCAATTGCAACCTTCCCGACACGCTCCGCGAAAACCTATTGTAAACAAAACAGAGAAAATTTAGCATAAATAGTAAAAAATAAGCATAAATTAGTATGGAAACTGTTTCCACAAAAAGATAATAAAATAATATGCAAAACGAACATTATGATCATTAAAATATTTGTCAGTTAGGTTTAAATTAATTATTTACATTTTATGTTGTAATACTTACACATTTTATGCCGTTACATAACCTTCCCGACACGCTCCGCGAAAACGCTTTTTTTTTAAAGGGCATTAAAATTACAAACGATACCATGTACACACCGTTCCGTTTTCACTTGAAAAAAACATCTGCGAATTGCACAATGTAGGCAACGTACACAAAAGAACAAAATAAGATAAAATAACGAAAATAAATTACAAGAAAATGCCATGTGCACAGCGCTCCTTTTAAATTTAAAAAAAACTTCAGCGAATTGCACAATGTAGACAACGTACACATGTTATACGGAGTTACCCATGTTGGCACGTTTATTGCTCATTCAAAAACAATCGCCGCCAAGCAGTGGGCTAAAGTGCATTCCAACAATACAGGGTGTTTATAAAGTCCCAGACCCATTTTGATGTTTAATAACTCATAAAATAATAAAGATAGATTAAAATTAATAACATAAACGGTTAGATAGACTCAAAAATTTCATGACCCTTGTCAATGAACTTCTATGTGTGTCCCCTTCGTCGCTAGAAGATTATCAAGTCGATATTCAATTTCACACCAAGTACCAGCAAGCATGTCGGCATCCACAGAGGCTATTGCAGTTATAATTCTGGCTTTTAAGTCATCAATGTTCGACTCCTCATGTAAACATTGTCCTTTACAAATCTCCAAAGGAAAAAGTCCAGTGGCATTATATCAGGTGATCTGGGTGGCCAAGGAATTGGACCTCCTCGCCCAATCCATCTGCCTGTAAAATGGTCATTCAAAGAACTACGAACGATGGTACCCCAATGAGATGATACACCACCCTCTTGTTGCAAAAAGACATGTGGCATCTTTTCTGTAAAAAAGAAAGGCCCAATGACTCGGTTATGCATTAGTCCACACCACACATTAACCTTTGGGAAATCTCTTTGTGCCTCATGGTATTCATGGCTGTTTTCAGATCCCCATATGTACACATTATGGCGATTAACAATGCCAGAAAGATGAAAGGATGCTTCGTCGGAGAACAAAAAAAAAAAGTACAGATATTTAGACTGGAAAATGAAATTATCTGAAATTAACCACACACACAGACAATATTTACAAAAGTAAAGATATTCAAACCTGAAAAGGAAAATATATAAGTTATTCCATCAATAAATGCCATAAGTTTGTTTATATCTTCATTATTTTATGAGTTATTAAACATCAAAATGGGTCTGGGACTTTATAAACATCCTATATATTAACTGATGGTCATTTGTTCTCTTTGCTATATCATGGCTGACTAATGTTATGAGAAATTCTGTTAAACATTTGCTTTTACTTTATTTCATGAATTAAAAATAAACGCGATAAAATAATGTTTTATAACACTTACCTTAATGAAGAAACACATTTCTTACACAAACAGCCACATTCCTAAAACGAAATAAATTAAAAATGACCTCAAACAGATATTTTAATTAAATATTCATACTTTAAAATGGCATTTTTTAAAAATACATATTAAAATTAAATAAACAGAAAAGGCAATTTAAAGCTATGAAACTCACCGAACAAGAATCTTTTTCTGTCATTTTTAACAAATGGGCAAATTAACCTAAAAAATAGCCACTTATCAACAGACATGTACGTGTTCTTATAGACAAAAAGTATAAAAATTGCTCACACAGAAAACGTTGTGTATTCGAAGAATGCAAGAATAAGCACTTTCTAATTCGCTAGTATACTCATTCATAAGGTAATAATGACAGCAGTAACTAATTTCACACTAAAGACAATAAATGATGTATAAGTAAAAAACTTAAGAGTTCAGAATCTTTATTTTATTAACACAAAGTTTTAAAAATACGTACAATTCATTCGCTAAGTGAAGTTAATTTTCAAAATTTGTGGAACAGACACGAATAAAAACTAATATACGCTCATTACAAAAATCATTGACTAGTAATTATGCTTAGTACAAAAATAAAGAAACAGAAATTAATTTTTCAGCACTTAATGTGTAAGCACAGAATTCTTTTAGTAAACAAACCCGATACGCCATATTTTATTTCAAATATGTACTTCTAACACGTAATCATGACAGCACATACGTTTCTTCTGCTAACATACATTTGTCAACAGTCAGTAAATCACCATTAAGTTTACTGCCAAACTGAAAGTAAATAAAATAATATATTATTTCTCTGGCTAGTTATTATAAATAAATGTTAGTACAAAAATCATTTATTTAATTTCTCACTATGCTGAAACGCATAATGCAAATCATATTTAAAAAAAATGTAAATTATGTTTAACAAATGCGTTAAACTATTTAATGTTCAAAGTTTCATATATTGGCAACACGTATCAAATTCGTCTGTAAAAAATTTGCCGGCTAAAGCAAAATAAGCAAGCGTTAATGCATACGTAAATTTCAATGTCTCTTCATGTAAAATCTTTCGTTTATGTTATTTTGGTTTTAATAATATCTGTAAATTATGAGAAGGTCTTAGTGTTCTGGGAATCATTTTCAAAAGGTGCTTTTTATGTTAGCTTACTTTTGAATTATTTGTTATTCACTTTATGTAAATATACTGTCTAAGGAATTAAGTATATGCTATATAACAATAGATAGCAGGTTCTTGTATACTTTTAATAATGTTATTTTGTTTGCTTCTATGGTATTTAATATGATAACAGCTTAAAGTAAGCAAACATGAAAAATCCGAAGAGACATTTTAAAACTGTTACTTTTGTTTTAAGAGTAATAAATGTAGGTAGTGTTTTATTCTTTTATGCCTGTCTTTGAAGCTAACCCTTCTTGATTTACTACTAATATTATGATACATGAGTGACTTTATTTAAAAAAAAGTGGAACTTTTTTTTAAAGTTATTTTCCCGTTTTATACGTAATCAACAAGAAAACAACTAGCATATATAATATTAAAAGGTGCATTGTTCTTTACTTTCGTTTCTTAGTTTATTCCTTGAAAATGGTGTGTTATTTCTAAATTTAAAGCAAGAAGTAGATCTAGCGAGCTGGAAACTATACCTGTATACTAATAAAGACAAATTTTGATGTCTAAACTAGGCACATCAGCTAGGTAACAAAATCCACCCCATTACAAGAAATGTAAAATTGTAAGTCTAAGCAATATTTGAATAATCCTCCAAGGGCTATGTGGATATAAAATTCCATATAGAAGGATGGCCTTCCAGTTAATTACACATGAAAATTTCTTCCAGTACTTGATGGATTCAATTTCAAGTTGGACGTATATTGGAAGAAAAGAAATCAAGGTACAAAGTGAGAGGATCATTTTGGAATTGTAATCTAGAAAATAACACTTATTTATGACATTTGTCTGAACTTAAGGGTGTCAGGGCTAAACCTGTAGCACTCAGAAGGTTAATAACGTAAATTTTATTTTCTCTAAGAAATAAAAGGTCTTTGCATGTATGTGCTGAGATTTGTGTTTTTTTTTAAAGCAACCTGGTTATCTTAAACTGATGGAATGGATAGGCTCAATTTTAAATCCTAGATGTGATTGTACTGCCTGTGACAATCACTTCTCAGCACGATAAATTTCAGAAACCATCCAGAAATTGTCTATTTTTGTATTACAGAATTTGAAAGAAAGCTTCACTTTTTGATGATTTATATTTGAAAAATCATTCATGAATGAAAAATAAAATTCATGTATAATAAACTATGTATAAGTAATGTATTCATATGTCAGAAATAAAGTATGTATTCCCCTTCTGGAAGGAATTTTATAGTTTTAGGAGGAGTAATAATTTAGTTTTAGTGTGTGAGTATGAAAAAGTAATTTTATTCAAATTTTGCTATTTATCAACATCTTATAAACTTTGTTTAATTTATTTAAAATCCATTAAAAATAATCTAAATTTAAGTATATATGTATTTTTCGAATTTTGAGGGGACTTAAACAGTGGTGCATGAGTACTTCCTTAAACAGTGGTGCATGAGAAAGAAAAGGTTGAGAACCATTACTATAGCATATATATTAGAAGCAATTAAGCATATATATGTTTAATTGCTTCTAATATAATGCTCATGGATCGGTTTGGCACCTTTACAAGGAAACATTCAATTGTTTCATGGCACGCTTCATCAAAGATCTACTGTTGTGGTAGAATCCATTCCACATTGTTTTTATGCTTCATGAACATACTTTCATCCACTCTGAGGATCCTACTTTTCCATTGTTGATGTTTAAGCAAAAAATCCACAAAAACCTCGTGCATGTAGTTATTCCAGTCCACAACTGTTCCATGTAAATATATATATGTATTTTTTGAGTTTTGGAAAGGGGAGATGATCTTTTAACAGTTGTGAAAGGGATGGATGGGGCAATACAGTTTGAGAACCACTGCTCTAAGATGTTCTTTGCAAAACAAATGAACTTGGGCAGATAGTCTATTCATTCTGTCCCAAAAATAAGTTCCCTTTCTCTTCTAATATTTTGACCTTGCATAATGAAGACAATAAAATATAAATTATTTAAAATTTTTCTTAATTTTTTAATTTTTATTCTATATTATTATAGTGAAGTCAGTGTTGGTTATTGGTATTTTATCAGCACCTGAGAACTTTGCCCAACGAGAAGCTGTACGATGTACCTGGTTGAAAGATTTTGTACCTGACAAAAGAAACTCTGTTAAAGCTTGGTTCGTGATTGGAAATCACTTTTGCAAAATACCTCCTGATTACAGACTGAATAAATATGGATGTGAGAAATGGAATGTGAATATATCAGGTATTTTTAACAAAAACCGGCTCCTATTATTGTTATGTTTTTAATGATTACAATCATAATGTCTTGAGTTTTTAATGTATACACAGTTTCTGCCACTTATCACGGTACTGTTCTGTTATCGGGACCAGATCCAGAAATATATGAATGTATGCACATGTGTATGTATATATGTGTATATGTATACACACACATTTGTACTTACATGTATACATGCATACATGAACACATGCAACCATACATACATATCCATATGCTCCAAGCATATTTGAGTGTATTAAAAGGCGATTGATACTGTAAATTGTGGTAAGTTTTAAACTTATCTAATAAAATAATAACTAGCAATTAATTCTAAAATAATAATTACAAATTATACTAAAATAAAACTGTTTGTGGAATTTGGAAATTTATTTTTAAATTTTCATAAAAATATTTTCATAATTATGTGTTTGATGAATTTCACATTATGCACTTTGTATGTAAGGATTTATTTTATTTTAACCAATTATTTTTAGTTTCCCTTTCCTTTCTCCTGATTTCACTTTCTTGCTGGAATGTAAATTTGTTATGATATAGATGCTAATCTAAACGTGTTTCAAGAGTTCGAAAGGGGTAATTGCGGACTTAGTTGAGTTTATGCTGCGTGTTTGAAATTAGCTCTCTAGTTAGTGTTAGACACCTTTCAGTTTATACTGATATTTCTCAGCTCAGCTTTGCTGTGTGCAGCCGACTTACTGTTAGTAAAACTCAGAAGCCAGTCTTTAGGTATCTTAACTAAGTGATTTGTTACATTTTTACTTTTTGTTAAATTCATGTTGACTAAAAGTGGTGGTGATTTGTGAGCATGAAGTGCATGCATCTGTTTTAATTTAGTTTAAATAAAAAGGTTAATTAAAACTTTTCTTCTGCAGTATTTATTCTTCAAGATATAGGAGAATTCACTACTTCGTCTTCTATATAGAGTCTAAGTTTTGTGCTATCTAAGAAAACCAACAAACTCTAAAAATTGATCGACTTTTTAATTTTTATGTACAGTTGTTCTATCTTAGTTTCAAATTATTCATCAACAGATTTTTTTATAATTGTGTTATTAATTTTGAAAAACTGCTGGTAGCTTTTTTGATCAGCTTTCAGTTCTCTTGTTATCGGTCGTGCTCTTCTAAATTTGAGTAATGTAGATAGGTCATCACTTTTTTCTATATTTCTGTCTTTCTGCAGTTCTTTTAACACTTTCTATAATATCATAGTCAGTGTTTAGACATGTTGTCTCAATATTGTTCACAATTGACACATTTTTTAAAAAATAATCTTTATAACTTCCCACACTGATATTTGAAATATTACTTATAGCTTTTAATTCCATTGAGGCTTCTTCATGAAAGCCACATATCTGAAACTGAAATTGACCTTGTATTGAACTATAATTTGCATGGCCTTTATCAGAGATATCAACTTAGTTATCATGGTACTTTCATATTATTTAGTCGGATCATGAAAGTTGCCTACTATTGAACTATGAAAGTTGGCGGAAATCCTATTAAAATTGTTTATTTTTCTCTTCACTGTTTCATTAAAAAAAATCAATAAAAATACTACTTATTACCATGAGTTCTTCTTGCTATGGTCGTTGTTTGGGTTTTGGGTATTGTTGAGAGTATTTTACATAGTAGAAAATGTGGCAACCAACAAAGGATCATATGGAATGTATGTGAAACATATAAGTTTTAATGGTGCTTTCCTTGAGCTTAACCAAATAGATGAGCAGGGTTTGTTGATCTATGACATGTGGGAAAAAGCGTGAGATAGATAACAGGGTGAATACTTGAATGGTATAAATTTGACAATGATTAACTATGTGTTATTTCAGGTATGCTTTGCCATTACATAACTTCGGCAGTACTTGGCTGCAGTTCTATGTGTTACTTTGTATCAAATGCTCTGCAAGATTTCTACTCCCATTCTAGTCTTTGACAGCTATATTCCATGCCAAGGTTTCACAGTCAACTCACTGCACTACGCTGGAGAGAATCATGGCTACCGAGTACATTGATAACAAGGGCAACAGAAACCCTGGATAGGTACATCAGGATGATATACAGTCTTGGCTTTTACTGCAGAATTATATAGCACAGTAATGCACAGCCACAAAGCTTAATGCAAGTTTCCAAACAGTGAATTCTGGACTCCTTTCAAACGTCAAGGTTTTCTGCTGCTATCAGTTACCAGTCATGTCTTCTTAATTGTTGAGTTCATATTACATGTAAATAATAGCTTAATTTCTTCCTTGATTTTTTTAAACCTTCTATTGTTAATATAATAAAGTAATGTGTGTTTTGTTAATGTTCTGTAATGCAGTCCAGTTTTGTTTGTATTATAAATTTCTTATGACTTGTCATTTAACAGCCCAGGTAATGTCGTTTATCTAATTTTTAGTCGCATATGCATGATGATATGTCTTTTACTTCTGACCGTGCAGTTTCCATTTTTATCTGCCTAACTCATGAGACATCTATTAGTTGATATAAAATTCTTTCTCAGCATTTTAGCAAATTTCACAGCTTTTATAATGAAAAGATGTCTAGAAATAGAAACAGTTTTAGTTTCACAGCTTTAAACCATTCTAAGAAAGTATTTCTGACAACTTCTAATTTTAAATCATTTTTGCACTTCCTTTATTATTCTTCTTCAATTATAGTTCTTTATAAGTTCATTATTTATTATTCTTTGCTTAAGTGAACTTAACAGTGCAGTTTTTATTTCCACTTTAAGTGCAGTTATTCTGTGGCTGCACTTAGTAATAACATCAAGATTCTTTAACAATTTCCATTTTCCTTATAGCTTAAATCTTTGCACTTAAGCATTTTCAAAATGTTACATGTTAATTTAACAAGATATTTTTAAAAATGCTTCACCCAGTGATTTATTACCCAGTGCTTCTAGCTGGTGGAAAGTTTGTCAGTTGAGTCAATTTGTTACTACATGATTGCAGGTGTGACTTAATTCTTGATTATGTCTTCAGTTACTACTATCATTCTATTCAAAGATTGTTAATGTGCTAAATACTAGAAAGCATTTCATGAACTTTTTTGAGAACTGTGTGTAAAAATAATGCTTGTATCATAAAAGAAAGATTTTGAATCTTAAAAGATGGGATTCAGAAGTTGCACTTCTATTCCTATCAGCTGATATTCATGAAGACACACTCACTAATTTACAGTGCATCAGGAGGATTGCTTATGCTAACCTTAAGATAAGAAAATTCTGCCCTCTGAGCCATAATGTGGACAAAGAGCTCTGAAACAGACAGGCAAGACTCTGGAGATGGGGAGGTCAAAGAATTTTGATCAGTTTGTTTTATCGAAAAAGATACCTGAACTATGATTGATAATATGGCTGAACTACAAATAGCTTTGATAGCTACAATAAAATATTTTTGCACTAAAAAATCCAGTCTTTTGCCAATTTGAGTTTTGTAAGTGGCAGATATAAGTTTAATAAATGGCAATTTCTGTTCTGATTAGTATGTATTTGTTTTGTAGTATGTATGTCTGGAAATTTGAATGTAATAAGCAGCTGATTTTGTTAACTATTCAGTTCAATAAGCGACGGCTACTGTATTACTAAAAATGTTTTCATAGGTCAGATATTTGAAGTAAAATTATTAATTTCAAGAACAGTTTTTTTCTTGCATGTTTTTCATTTATCTATGAGATCATAAAATAATAATCTATTGCTTTTAGTTAGTTATTTATTTCTTAGATGGCAGCATTAAAATTATTTGTAGTTTTAATCATTTCTTTTTTGTGCCATTTGTTCGGTGTCTGAAAAGAGTATTGCTTGGCAGCGTTGTTTTACGCCAAGCACAGTTTGACTTTTAATGTAACCCTAAAGTTATTCAGTTTTTTGCAGATTAGTATGTATGCAGATTGTCTTGATGTAAGAGCATATGGTTGCTCGCTCTTAGCTAAGTTACATAGGTAGCTATAAGCACATGTGTGTGCTAGTATTCAATAATGTTGTTTTTGTTAAAATAAATTTATTATTGTTAAAATTACAGTCTATTTACTAGGAGTTAAGTTTCATTAAATAGTAAGTTTGAGCTATCTTCGGCAGGAACACCATTTTATTGCAGATTGAGGTTTAAAAATAGCATTTTAATGGCCCCATCTAAAAAATAACTAACTAACTAAAACCAGTAGATTACACGCTACATGATTACTTAATAATCTATATTAAGATATCATTTCAGATTTGGAAGAAAACTTTTATACATCACAAGAAATGTTTTCTGATACATGTTCTAATCTGGTTCACAGTTTTTATCCAGGCTTTAGCTTCCAGGTATGATTTTGTTATTATGTTTCTACAAATATTCCAATACATATTAAAATTATGTGAATTATCAAAAAATACTTTTTCTCTGTATCTTCAGAATTATGTAAAAGTATTTAAAATCATTTTTGCTCCCATAATATTGATAAGCATAACAAAAAATATGAGAAATGTTCATTCATTATTCAAATGTTTAATTTTGCTCATTTTACATTTTGATGTTTGTAGTAAGTAGAAATAATGTATGTGCTCTGGATCAGTTTTTTTGCAGAAAAGATCTTAGATTGTTGGCTGGTTGACTAATTTAGCAAAGCACAAGGGCTGTTCTACATAAGGAAAAGAAAGCCTTTGTGAAGGACTTTCAAAAGGAAACTAACTTGTATTTAGGTTACATGTGGGGAAAGCCACAAAAATGTCCATGTGACAATCTGTTCGCCAGGATTTGACCTAGATTAATATAATATACTGGTGTTAAATGTTATTAATAATTTGGCCACTCATGGATAAGAGGTCTTAAATGTATATTTTAATATTGGTTACAAATTTGAATATCTGCCTTAGGCATTTCTGTCTAGATTGAAATCATTGAGTCATTCTTGGCATAATGAAGCTTCAATTACTTCTCTAAATTATGAAGTTTTGTGACTTGCGGTTTACTATATTTGATGTACTTACATCACTGAAATAACTGCTTGACTGCTGTTACATTTTCACCTTTCACCAACTTATACATGTTGGGAAAGGAGGTAATGTTTTTCATTCCAAAATTCGGTAGTGAGTTTACAATGAATAAGCACAAATTAGGTTCCTCAGAACATGTTTTCATTTTTTTTTAAATGATGTTGTGAGGATATGTGTGACAATTTTTTTATCCTTGATAACTCTTTTATCAAGCTTCCAAACATTTCTGTTTTCTGTATTTAACCCTTTTGTGACAGGTGCTTCAATCAGAAAACCACTCTCTTGGGATGGTGCATTAACAGGATGCACTGTCTTTTTGGGATGGGTAATTTGCATAACTTTGGAAAAAATTTGCATAAATTAAATTTATGGTCTAACTGTTCCAATTTTTGGCACATTATGAAAAGTAGCTGTCAGAATTAATAAAAAAAAATTTATTATATTTTCCTTACAACTTGAAGTATAAAAGTATTTCATTAAATGATACACAAAATATTCACCTCAACACTAGCCAAACTCCAAATAAATGAATAAAACCTCTAAATTAGGGATGTCAAACTCAAACTCATAGGTACACTTGGGCCAAACAAACAAGGTTTAACTTTAGGCGGGCTGCAAAAAAAAAAAATATTCATAGAAACGTAGATTTATTTCGAATAATACAATAATATATATATATATAGAAAAGAACAAGAAAAATTTAATGTTTACGTCCTGATACTTGACATCTCTTCTCTGCTATTATCTTTCCTATTTCGGGAGAAATTTTGTTTGCAGTGATAACTTTCAACGCTGACCCAAGGTGAGCATCATTAATACGGTTTCTAATAGGAGACTTATTACCTTTCATGACTGAAAATAACTGCTCGCACCGATAAGTGCTACCAAACATGGAAATAATTTCATATGCGAATTTTCGAGTATTTTCAAACCTGGCTGGTAAATATTTGTAAAATTCAGGCACGCCCACTTCAATGAATTTTGCTTTCAAATTTGAGTTGCATTGAATCTCGATCACCTCCATTTGCATATGGCTGGGTACTGAGTCAATACTTATTGAGAAAATCGAAGAAAACAAAAAAAATTTGTCTTCGAGGGAACTAAAATCATTAAACCTCGTTTCAAATTCAGTTGTTAAATTTGCAATTTTTTCTGCGTATTTTTGATACGAACAAGTATCATCTAAACTTGATTTGTTCATGCTGCACGTCGGGAAGTGCGTCAAATCTTCATTTTTAAGTTGTTTTTCCCAAAGAACTAGTTGACATTTGAATGCTTTAATTATGTCAAACATGTTCGTAATGATATGATCTTTTCCTTGTAACGATAAATTTAAATCGGTTAAGTGTTTGGTTATATCAACCAAGAAAGATAAATCTTGTATCCATATTGGATCGTAAAACAAACTTACGTCTTGATTTTTCGTTTTTAAAAACTGACATATTTCTTCTTTCAAATCCCAGAATTGTTTGAGAATCTTGGAGCAAGATAACCAACGTACCTCGGTATAGTAGGACAAACCCGAATATTCACTATCTAACTCACTTAAGAAAGCAGTGAATTGACGCTGATTTAAACCTCGAGATCTTATAAAATTTATAACTTTTTTTATATATGACAAAACATTCTCCATATTTATTACTTTCGTGCATAGAACTTCTTGATGTATAATACAATGCATATGATGAATGTTTGCACCGTGAATTTCACTAAGTTTTTTTCTTAGTAATGCTACGAAGCCCTTGTTTTTCCCGGTCATTGATGGAGCGCCATCTGTAGCTACAGAATTTAATTTTGCCAAAGGTAGATTGTATTTCTGCAAAGTCCAAAAACACAAGTAAATATATCTTCTCCTGTGGTAGAACCAGGCATGGGTATTAGTTCCAGTAATTCCTCAAAAATGTTAAAATTCTTGTCACAAGAATGAAGAAACACTGCTAACTGAGCTTTGCCACTAATGTCCGTGCTCTTGTCACAGGCAATGGAGAAACTTTCGAAACTAGATGATTTTGCTTTGATCTGATCACTTAAATTCGCGGCTAAATCAGTAACTCTTTCCGCAACTGTATTTCGAGACAATGAAATTGATTGAAAAGCCTTCACATTTCCAGGACAAACAATTTCTCCAGCTTTCATTAGGCATTCCTTGATGAAATCACCGTCAGTAAAAGGCTTCGAATGTTTAGCTATCAACTCGGACAAGACGTAGCTTGCATGTACCGCCGCTTCACTTTCTTGCAATACTTTACTAAACATGGACTGTTGCTTTTTCACTCCTAACTTGAGCTCTTTCAACTTTTCTTCTCTCATTAATCCTTCGTAATTGTTATATTTCGATTTGTGTTGTTCGTAATGACGTTTAATATTATATAACTTTGGTACATTAATAGTATTATTACATATCAAGCAGATTATTTTATCTTTTATTTCACAGCAAAAATATTCTAATTCCCATTTTACTTGGAATATTCTATGTTCGTCAGCGATTTTTCGTTTAATTTTACTACCACTTGGTTTTGATATAGACATACTGAATACAAAGGGCTGGAATAAAAACGGTTAACGTTAAAAAGTTAACAAAAATTTATTCTTTCCACAAGAGATAAATCAAAATGCTGAAATATTTCTTGAAAAATATTCTAACAATATCACAAAATGTCAAACGTTTAGCAAAAATCAATTCAAAACAGAGAAACTAATTCTATCTCACAGCGAAATCGCTACAAATCAATCACGGCATTAAGTAAACAAACAGTTCACTAGAACTACAGCTACTACTGAGATGAGTTGTTTGTTCTCGGCTTTTATAAGCTTTATAATTAATTTCTCGAATATACTGGAAACATCTATAAATATCTGGATTTTTGTGGATGGCAACAGCAATTACGAGATATTTATTTATTAGGTATTAAATGCACGCGCTGTTCTATTTTTAACCTTCCAACGCAGCTGTCTTTTCAAAAATCGTCTGCGTTGCTAAGGCAACATGAAGCAAATCTAATTACAATTCTAAATAAAAAAAACTAACTAAATAAATAACTATGAAATCCGTAACAATATGAATTAAGTAATAATTAATAATAAAGCAAAGTGCATGCACATGCATGCACCAATATATCGTACAAAACTATGATTGGAAAACTGAGACCATGAGTTCGGCCACATTCGGCTATCGGGGGATGCGTACAAGTTCTGAGTGCACGTGTCCCCCAAAAGCCGAAGGTAGCTGAACGCAAGCTACTCACACGCATTTGTAATTTAAGTAGTGTGTGTGTCAGCTCGCTGTGAGTAATCTAACAACACTGAATAAATTATCGTTAATTACTTAGCAGTAAACATTTCATTTTTTTCTTCGTCGATATGTTATTTTATTATTATATATTATTATTTGCCGATATATTGACCGGGCCGCAAAAATATGTGTTGTGGGCGCGAGTTTAACATCCTTGCTCTAAATCAATAGGAGATATATGACCATGTCAAAAAAATTATAAAAAAGTATTCAGAAGCATCGAGATCATCATCTGCTGATGCAGTTAATAGCCAGCTCTGTTTATTTACTTTACTCAACCCATGATTATCCACTTTGAATTCAAAATAAAATACCAAAATATAAAAGTACTGCAATGGAATGAAAGTCAATATTCCACAGTCTTGATGAATTCCACCATATCAAACATAGGGCTACATGTAGTAGCAAATGAAAAAAGGAACTAATTAAACATTCTGTCAAAAAGTTCATATGTGGTACACCTGTGCTAACAGCCAATTTAAATAGTGATTCATATATGGCATAGCCAGCTGTGAGATACAGTTGGCAGCCAGTGCATGTGTGACATGTCCATCATGAAAAGTTGAGCTTAGTTCATATAAAGAGTTGATTAGATTATTTGTAAAATTGGACAACTAGAAGTCTTGGTCATAACAGTTTTGAATGGAAATATTTTACCTGAAACCCATAGCAGTTTTGCAGCAATCAACATATTGTTGAATATATAAAGTTGAACTAGCATTGATGACTGATACCTAAATATGATGGAGCTATCCATGCATATCAAAATAGATTTAGATTTGTTGGTACTACACAAATAATACAGCTAAAAATTAAATAATGGTATTTATTTTAAATATAGGTTCTTGTATATTAAAGCAACCACCTCGATGCAGTTTGTTGATTTTTTTACATATGAAAAGGTAATAGTTATGTATCATGTTCAAATTGGCAATTTTCGTAACATTTTTAAAGAAGAATTGCAAATTATGGACGTTTATTGTAAGTCAGCAAACATTACCAACATACAAGAAAACACACTATAGAAATTTATAATGCAAATTTTAATTATTAAATAAGCATTATATGATACATTTAAAAAGGTTGCCAGAGGAATGATCATACGCATGTTTGCCAGAGTTTGGTGCTGTCTGAAAATTTGGAGACTTCTAGTAAGATGGTTACGAGAATACATAAGTACCAAGATACTATAAATATTTAATTTTCTATAATTGAAAACTAATAAACTAATATTTTATTTAGCTTCCTGATAAAATACAATTTTTAATAAAAAAAATAAAGTTGCAAATATTTTATGTTGTTGATATGAATTTCAAAAATCCAGTTTTTACTCAGGGCCAATGATACCTAATAAATTGAATCCAAAATTTTGTATGATAGATTCCATTTACTGAAATAACTAACTAATTAATTTTGTTTAAAATGACCAACAGCAAGAGATACTTTAGTTAAAGCTCATTGTAATGTAAAACATGGAATTAGTGGGAGTCGTCTGGTGACCCTATCAGATTTTTATATTTTAAAGCAGTGCGATTATACCTACTAAGGGCCAATCGAACTTTACTGTAGGAAATTGTGGATCAGAGACATTAAAGAAAGAAAACGAATTACATATAACTCCTTAGTTTAACATATCACTTTATTTTACAGTCGAGATACCAATATGATGATTGTCACTGTTTTGCTGACACAAGTTTATTGGTGCTTGCTATAACTTTAAGGCAGAGTCTCAGGCTCAATTCCAGTGAAACACATTCAATGTTCTTGTTTTTGATATAATTTGTTTGAGAGCAGAAAAAGCACTTTCATACATATATATTCTGCCAAACAGTGATAACATTTACAAATAGAATTTAAGCTGTTTTGGGAAACATTCTTTAGAGATCAGTTTCCAGAAATTTTTAGGAGCATCACACATTTTATTCTCATAGAATGGGTCTGCCTGAAGATCATAAATTTCAATTTGAAGGTCGCAGGGCACTTCATTCACTTCACTCTCCATGGGGTTTTTTAACATTGTAAGTTTAGGATTTAGTAAGTCAAAATCCTGGAATCTGTCCTAGAACTCTTTCTCGATATCAATTAGTATTTCATGAAACATACTAAAATTTGCGTCATTTTCTTCTTTCAACTGTTGACAAGATAGGAAGTGTGTTGCATTATTTGCCTTCAGTGCAGTTTGCATTACATCATGTTTTTTTGTGGAAGCCCTCAGTATAGCCATAAAGCTAAATATATTTATTTTTCTGCCTTGTTGTTTCAATTTTAAAGCATTTGGATGGGATATTAAATCAGTTAGGAAAGCAAGATTACTTAAAAAGTGGATTTCTTTCAGTTTTTCTTGATACTCATGCCCAATGTTTTCTTTGTTGAGGAATACAAGTATTTAATTTCTCAACCCCAAAAACTGTTGCAGGCAATTTTCAAACCTTCGCGCACTTCTCAGTACAATGAAATGTCACCATACTTAGCTTCCAAACAGTTCAGGAATGCAATAAATGCTCTGAGCTAGCCTTGTAATTTTTTTCACTGAGAGCCTCCTGGTGGATAATGCAGTGTAAAGACAAACAATGTATGCCTTTTTCTTTATACAGTCTTACTAATCCAGTTTTTCAACCCATGAACAGGCTGACTGCATGGTCATTTTCGTTGTTTTCTTCATGTGTTACATGTATACAAGCTGGTTTCCTTTAGAAGTCCTCCACAAAGGCATCCATCTCCTTAAGCAGATAGCCCTTTAGCCTTTGCCATTTTACATAAAACCAAAACCAAACCAGTTCTTCAACCATTCCCATTAGCTCCATCTGTTGCAATGCTAGAGCACTTCCCAAATTTAGAAATGATAATTATCCAGTGCATTGGATATGACAATACCTTTGGTGCTGCTTTCTGATGATTTTAATTCATCAGAAAGATTTTAATCCATCAGATTTAATTCCAACAGTTCCTCGTGAATTTCAAATTCTTCGTTTATTGTTCTGACAAAGGTAAGGTGCTGGCTGATGTCAGCTGTGTACTCTCATCTAGATATGGCAGTACAAAAAAGCAGATTCAGTGGCAAACCATTGACATTGGCAATTTTGCTCATCAGATAACAATTTCATTTGAGTAAGATCCACATTTTTTCAAAATGCATTTGAGAGTATTTGAAACTTCACCACTATCCATTTCATTAGTTTTTCTATTTACTGTCTGATGAGACAAGAACACTGTTTCAAAATTTGTAGCCATCTTATTATCTCCAAATGAAAATGCCATTTTTATGGCACATTTTTTAATGAGCTCATTATCCCTAAAAGAATAGTATTTAATAGTTGCTGAAAGGTGTTCTTTTGTCTAACTACTTTTAGCTTCATATCATTAACAGACAATTCTTGGCACCACTTCCCTAGTATTGGTCATATTTTGATTTATGCAAGCTGGTATATAGTGTCTATTCCTTCAAAATCTTAACATTTGAGAACATAATTTTAACAAAAAGGTAATTTTCTTGCTACTTTGGCTGAAATTATCATTTCTTATCTTCAGTATGCTGTTTCTTTAGTTCCACCATTTTAGGTAGTACTGAATGACTGAAAATCGAAGCATGCATGCCCGGATTATAATGCTTGAAGAGTAAAGCTTATTATTGTGGGTGCCATTATAGGATAACTGAAGACTGTAAAATACTGCAATCTCTGGGAATGAAAGAAATTGCTATTTGATGGGCAGCATTGCCAATGTCAACAGTTCCCACTAAATCTGCTTTTTTTTTGTACTGCCTTCAGTGTAGCAGGAAGAAAATAATGTTTAGTATTGGTCACTCTGTTCTGAATTGCTGTTTCCAAAATTGCTGATGGCATTTTCTTTAATTTTACTGAATACCGCTTGCTGGTTCGCATCCTAACAACTTTTTTGCATCAATGTGATTTAGTCTATTTATTGTTATTTAAAGCAGTATGACATATGATTATACGATAAGGTATAAGGATATATGATTTTTTTCCAAATATTTAATTCATATTTTTTATTCAGTAAAAAGAGCAAATGCCAACAAAATGAATAAAGAGGTCTGTGTATTGGACTACAGAGTTTTAAAGTGTGTATATGCTTATCAAGTGACATAAATATGCACTAATGTCTATAATTTGGGTCAATATTATTTTTATATGAAATTTTTTGTATCGCAAGATAGTATTAAAAGTCCTTTGGTATGAAGCGAAGAAAGTTAAAGAGAAAGGTATGCTCATAAAGAAATATACATTTTTGTTTTCAATAGTTAAAACAGAAGGGAGAAATAAAAATAAAGCACCATGCTTGGTCATAGCCAAGGAAAAGGAAAACGGGATGCGAAATGTAGGATAACATTCCATAGGAAATGTTAGTAGGATGTATGTCCACTTTTGAATGAAATTGGGATCAAATTGTCCTTGTTCTAGTATTTAGTAAGTTTTCAACTTTTTCTTATTAGATCAGTTTGAGTGATTATTAAGTAACTAGGTAACATTTTTTACCATATCAAAGTATGATGTTTATATTTTTATATAAATTATTAATAATTTCTGATTATCGGGAAAAGTCAGCAGCTGATCAATGACTCCGTGAATTGGAGAAAATCTTTAACTCTCTTTACAACTCATGGGTACTGTTCTGTTCTTAAATAATAACAATAATAAAAGCATTTTATAACATGAATTTATAACATAAAGCATTTTATAATATGAATTTATAACATTAATTAACATAAAGCATTTTATAACAAGAAATGAGGAAAAGAAACAAAAATTTATGTATAAATATATATAAAATAAATAAAGATATATAAAATAAATAAAGATATAAATTAAAATTTGTATGACTGATGCCATTCACTGAAGAGCCAAAGCATTATGATCACCCACCCAGTAATGCATTGCATGATCTTTGGCCTGCAAAACAGCTACAATTAACCTTGGCATGGATGTCACAAGTTCTTGATAGATGACTGGAGACAGGTTGTACCAAATGTCGAAGCAGTGGTTATCCAAAGCCGAGAATTTCCGACATGGTGTTCTAAGCTGCTGCTCCATGACATCCCAAATGTTCTCTATCGGATTGAGATACACCGAGTATGGTGGTCAGGACATTAATTGAATTCATCCTTATGCTCCTCTAACCACTCCAACACAATTTGAGCCTTGTGACATGGGGTGTTGTCCTTCTGGAAGATTCCATTTCCAGTTGGAAAGACAGATGCCATATAAGAGAGCAACTGACTCACAATTATATTAAGATAGTCCACAGCTTCCATGGTGTGTTCTACCACAACTAAGGGTTCCAGAGCCACTCCTAAGAATGTCCACCAGCATGTGTACAACCTGCTGTATATAAGAGAGTTACTGTTCACCTGAAAGATCGTATACCCTGACACGATCATTGATGCGATGAAAGAGAAATTGTAATTCATCTGACCAAGCAGCTGTCTTCTTTGGTCCATGATCCAGTCTCTGTTTCCGGGCCAACTGTTGGCATAATTGACAATGACGCTTGGTTAACAGAGGCACTTGAGTGGAACATCTGCTGTGCAGTCCCACCTGCTGTGCAGTGTCCAATGAGCCATGTATTTCGAAACACTAGCACTTGGACCTGCATAGTATTGGGCTCTGCTGAGCCTCTGTCTGGTACTGGTTTTGCTGTACCAAGCGGGATAGTCTCCAACATCCTTTTTCTGTGATGATATATGGATGTCCAACACCTTGGCGTCTACTGCTGGTTTCACCATCATTTATCCAGTTTGCGTAAACTCACAACAGCAGATCATGAACAACCTACCAGTCATGCAGTTTTGGAGATACTCATTCCTAGTCTTTGAGCCATTACAATTTGTCATCTATCAAATTTGCTTAGATCAGCAGCTTTTCTCATCACTTCCAAAAGTAAGTGCAAGAATGAATCCTTACCTTCTCCATCAGCAATTAAATGCCATTCCCACTTAATCATGTGCCCTCCATGTCATCCAGATGAGTTCATTGAAAAATGTGTGGATGGACATAATATTTTGGCTTGTCAGTGTATACGCATTAGTGGCATATTTCACTGAGATATATTCATTTGCTTAATAATAAATAAAGCAAACACTTATTATATTAGAATTATTTCTGCTTTCAAACAGTTCCTGGTTCACATTCTAATGCTTTGCATGCAGTTTTCTACATCATATTTCTGCAAAATTCGGTTGTTTAGATTGTATGGTTTATAGCCTCAGACTATCTGTATTCAAACTGAATTACAATTTAGAAATGGCAAGAATCACTACTGAATAGCTAAGTTTACTACTTTTAGTTGTTTAACTATCAAAATGAGCTGCTACTTGGAATGACATAAACAGAAACAAAATTCAAAAACAAAATCATCAGGAACAACTACTCATTGCCATTCATAAAAGAAATGTAAATATCAATGTTAACAAAACAAAGTTAATTTTACAAAATAATTAAGCACAAGCAAAAATGTAAAATAATTATTATGCAGCAATAACTCAGCTACTACAGTTTTAATAGAATGCAGATTTCTTGAACCTCTTGTTTTTGGCAGAACATCATATATCTGAAAAGAAATCCAATGCTTTCTTTCTTAACAGTTGATAAACTTCACGGTTTTATTGTAGTTTGCTATGATCTCCCAAGAAATATGCTTGGAGAGTGACACTGATTATCAAAACAGAAAATAAATAAAAAGCTTACAAAATCCACACATACTGAAACACGTGTATTGTATTTATATATTAGCTATATACTCAAGATTACACCACAAACATAGCACTTTTATGAAATGTTGAAAAGGTATATATAATCAGAATGTACCAAATTTTTTTTAAAAATACCTACTTATGAAAAGGAAGATTTAAACATAGCAGGCATTAAATCCTCTCTATAATTTTGATTAGCCACAAATTATGACACTTAATGTCTTCTCTTCCTGTTGCAACAAAAATTTAGACATCATTTGTTTTATAAGCTATATGCTCGGGCTTGTTCTGTATGCTTCAACATATTCTGTATTTGTTTCTTTCTTAATGGGCCTCTAATTAATATGACTGAACTGTTATAATTCCCACGAAACAATGCTATACATCAGAAAGAATGTTATTAAATAAAGGAAACGTGACAGGCAGCATTGAAAAATGTATTTATTAACAGGTCCAGCCTCCAGTCCCCCTAGTCAGCCATATGACTAAAAGGAGGACCAACCAAAAAGAGGGAGCAGAAGCCTGGCTCTTCCCCTCCCCCCCCAAAAAAGAAAAAGGAAACAAACCAACAAAATTAAACTAACCCCAGAGAAACCAGGTTAGGGTCTAGAGTAATGGAGGGGGCGAGAAGTTACACACACACACCAAAAAAAAAAAAAAAAAAGAGAGAGAGAGACCTAGCAAACTCAAAATTACTCTTAGCAAAAGGTTGCAAAGGCAATCAATTAAATCAACACTCACGCAAAACAAGCCTAAAATAAAATGTAGGTGAACAATATGAATGGATAGGAAATTAATTAATGAATGGATATTAAATTAATTAAAGAAGCTGGATCACATTTACAAAATCCAGATTCAAGATTTAGTTGTTGTTGATGCAAAGAGTTATCATTACCAAAATTTTGCTAAGATGACTTGCATGTGGCATATAAAATTGTCACAGCTTGCAATAATTATCTCCAAGAGATTTGCAGTACGGAAACAGAGAAAACTATTCCTCTATTCAAATAGCTACTAAAATTTTTAGTTATGGTTAATGAACCTTAGTAACACATACAAAGTACCACAGATGGCCTCATTTCTTCAAGTATGCATTTATTTTTATGATTACAGAAATATATTTACATATATGTGTGTGTGTGTTCATACATGTACGTAATTTCCATTCAGTCATTTCTTAGAAACAAAAAACTTATCAAACATGGGGGTGTTTGGTGATAATTTATCTTCCAGTAATGGATAAATGTGACATCACAACATACACATAAGATATTTGTTTATGAATTTATGTAATCGTAATTAATCTTCAATACATCTTTTTCTGAAAAGTAGAAATTAATTAATTCTTTGTCCCCCTTCCACATTTTGAGAAAACGATTAGAAGTTGTGGCCTGCTTTCTATGGAACAGCATGAAAAAAATTCATGACATCAAATTTCATTTGAGAACATATAAACAATGGTAATGGGAATGCAAGGTGAAAAATTATGACGAGCAATTTAACCCTTTCGATAATTGTGATCAACATTTTGAGATTTTTTTCATTGTTATGTATTACAATATTATTTTGCTTTCTTATTTATTTGTATGATTGAAATATCCCTCTAATGAATGGAATAGTATGGAAACTTGAGACCAAAAAATTAATTTTAAAGATCTGCTGATTAATCCTGTTTACATACAGTTTGTTTTTTCTGAGCAGATACAAAAATGTTTGCTGCTCAGAAGGTCAGTTTTGTTAATTTAAATGCTATTAGAGGGTTTTTGCATTACAATTTACATCCATATGTCTGTTCATTAACTCAATAAAATGTGATCTATGTCTTCAAACTTCTGCTGGAATGATTGGTGCACACTTAACAGGATCTCCACCAACTTTCATGTCAACAGAAAAATACTCATGTACCTAAATTTATATATTTTTTTTTTCTTTTCTTTAAATTTGTCCATCAAATTTGCCCCATTCATTCCAACAAAAGTTTCAAAAGTTTGAAGAGAAAGATCACATATAATTTCATTAATTTATCTCCCACTGCTTGTTTTTTAATTAGATAATCAATAGATACAAGTTATGGATATAGAATATGAAAAGTTAAAAAACCTGAGCTTAAAAGCTTTAAGATTATATGGCAAACAAAATCATTAAAACTATTACCAGTCATTCTGGTGGTTGAAAATCTCCAATGGAGTTTAAAATAGCAACAAAATTGTCACCTTTTTTATGAATTTGGTGTGGCGTAAAGTCACTTAAATTTGAATCATAAGTGGTACTGTAAGTTCATCGGCATCTTATATTGTATGATATTGTTAAACTTTTATGTTTCATCCTCAAAATATTGCACACATGTATAACCAGTCTCATAACTTTGAAATGGAAGAGGCAGGTCCCAAATTTTAATCATTTTTTCAAAATGCAAGAAAAAAACAAAAATAGCAGTTAAATTTTATTTTTCTTTACAGAAACTAAAGTGGTTTATGGAAGTTTGGGGTTATATAGAGTAGTTATTATTAATGTGTTTAGATATCACACTTATTCATTGATAATTCACACTGTTTGGAAACAGGTTTTATTTGTCAAAAACAGTCAACAAAAAAATACAAGTGTCAGGACTGAGTGTTCTATGCATACTCTTGGCGAACATATTCGTGAGGAAGTTGAAGTCCTGATCTTGAACAGAGAGCTGAATGCAGCTATGTTCTGTGGTAGAATACTGTGATTAAGTGGTAGAATAACTACACGTAAGAAGGATTTAAAATCCTCTTTTATTAAACCACAATTATGTACAGCCACCTCCCAACTCGGGAGGGGTAACAGAAAATAATGACCGCAATACTGAACAATCAAATAATTTAAACTAAGGTTGAGTAGAAATTAAGTAGTTGTTGCTCACAGAGCTATAAACGCGAGGTTGGCCTCTATGCTAAATGGTGCGTAGCAAGATTTAACTAATACTAACGCACTTAGATTTACTTCAATAAGTAATAGAGTAACAGCGCTAAGGCTTAGAATTTAAATACTGGCTAGTCAGGCGAACGTCGAACAGAGGAGCAGTGATCTGAGACTAAAAGCTCTCTCACACTCTGAGTAGTTCCTCGCCAATCTTTAAATACCAAAACTTGGCTCCACTTCAAATTAGCATAAAGCTGAAACGCGCGCTCATTCTAACGGGAAGTTGAAATAAGAAATCATAGCACAGGGAAATTAAAAATAAAACTTTGTTAGTTTAAACTAAAACCTTACACAAGTACCAGAAAATCCGCTTCATTTTCATATACATACATTTTATTTTTATAATACTTTTATATTTATTTCACATTATGTATGCAAGTAATGTTCACTTGATATGAAAGAAGTAATAAATATTAAATATTATCATTGTTATTTATTTTTTTTTTCAATCTAGTAATTTCCAATATAATCTGAAACAGAAGATGCAAGTGATCTCTTACATAGGTTTCCCTTGCTTTGCAAAAGTAGAAAATTCCTGTAATGTCCTTGGCCTAATCACCAATAATTTATATGGAGAAAAATTTTTGTTTTGGAAGAAAAAAAAAAAGGTGTCAAATTATGCCTATTATCAAAATATGAGGTAACATGGAAAGTAATAATAATGTAATAAATATAACTCGTGGAAGTAATATAAATACTTGTAATACTGTAGGTATAATAAGCAATAGTAATGTGATAAATATGCAACTCATGCAAATGAAAGTAATATAAATTCTTGTAATAGTGTATGTATAATGTAGTTTTCTCTTTTGACATTGAGAAAATAACTAACTCAGATGCGCACACAAGTATGACAGTGGAGTGTTAAATTGAGACTGAACACAAAGATTAGGCTGTAAGGAAAAGAATGTGAAGAATATCTATTAATGTTTCATCTTCAGTATGCATCTGGTCCATTAGCTTTACAATTTCTATACCTGCCTTAGTGTTGAAAGATAAGATTTGCCTTTTTCTAATGTTGTCACAATATTTTCTGGTGTGAAAGATTTGAAATATGCAGCATATGTCCTTGTTTAGAGGACATATCTTTTCTGTTTTATATAGTTCATGGTAGGCAAGCAAAATATGTTGTAAAACAGCCCCAAATTCTATTTTTACAATTAAACTAATTCTTCTATGTAATCAGTGTATAAAACAAATAATAACAAATAAAAACATTTTAATTTTCTGTAAGATCCAAAATTGTCTTCATATTTCTTTTAATATTGATAAAGGTAGTAGAAATGGGTCTTCTCTGAAAGCGAAGTGGTATAAAGTAACCTTATGCTGGCTGGATGTATAATAAAGTGTTGTATATCTCTTACTCATTTTTTTAGTTTTGTAATTTTAGTCACAATTTTTATTAACTCTTTTTATTCAAAAGCAAAATGTATCTGGTTGTAATGAAAATTTTCCGCTAGAAAATTTTCTTAATAAAAGTTGGGGGGACATGCAAGTAGTACCTTTAGTGTGGGTAGTAATCACCATCCAAATCTGTTATTTTCTTCCAGCGTTTTGATAGTTTTTCAAAGTCTTCGGCTCAGAAACTTGGTGGCCATGGGTCCAAAAACAGATCAGCCTCATTTCGGACATCCTGTGCAGAATGGAAGCTAGCACCAAGATGGTACTGCAGGTATGAAAAAAAGGTAGAAGTCCGAAGGAGTGGTGTAGGGCTATATGGTGGATGTAGCAAAAGATCCCATTCCAGTCCCTACAGAGTCCAGCTGGTGAATGCAGACACATGTGGTCCTGCATTATCTTGATGGAACCTTACCTTTTAGTGCCGAACTCAGTTTGATGTTTTTCCTTAATAACAGTGTCAACATGGATTAGCATCTCACTGTATACCTCATTGTCGAGGGTTTTACTTTTTTCCAGATACTCTTTATTGATAATATCATGGCAATCCCACTAGATAAAATGCATGACCTTTTTGTTAGTCAAATTGCACTTTGCGACACTGTCGACGGGCTCAGCAATTACAGACCAACCCCCTTTCGGCCTATGTTGTTGAAGTAAATCCACTTTTCATCACAAGTGATGATCCAGTCAATAATTTTGTCTTTGCATTGATATTTGAGCAGATTACTGTAGGCTCAAACACGTCTGTCCTTATCTGCTTGAGTCAGCTCATGCGGCACCCAGCGATTCAACCTGTACATCAAGTTTATGCAATGCACAGCATGACTAACAGACATGGCATTAATGTCTAACTCCTTAGCAATCTCTCGACTGGTTGCATACTCATCATCTTCCACAAGTTCTCACAGGTGGGCCTCATTAACATTGTAAGCCGGCCAGAGCACTCTGTTTCTTAAATGTCATCTTGTTTTTGGACTTTCGATACCAAACCTTCACAGTGTCATATGGTACAACATTAGTATCTAAAGCTGTGCACATGATTTGGTAAAATTCTGTAGCTGACGTTTTGCAATAGAACTAGAAGTAATGATGGTTCTTATCTGGTAGCGTGATAGTTCCATTTCAGACACCTTGTACTTAATGATAACGATATTTTTTTACAAATTTCACAACACATTGTTCAAAGCAAGTCTGTTTCTTTCAGATGTTAAAAATCGTTTGACAAAATATGATTAAATATGGCAACGGAAACAGTTTATGCAGACAATATTTGCAGTGGCATGAAACTTTCATAAAACCCAATGGTTAAGGTTTCCTTAATGTGGCAGTGACAATCATGTACTCCTTTTTCTTAATGTGTTTTATATAAAAACCTGAAACTGTTAATATTTGCTGTAATTTTAAAATTTACTGCATAAGTTTTTAATCTTTAAATAAAATAGGAAAAAAGAATTTTGGTACTTACATATTAATTGCTAATTGCTACCTGGAACTTTGGTTGACTTAATCAAAGGTAATAACAATAAATATTTGTGTAATAACCATTGCCCTCAGCATATGCTATTTTCTTTTAATTAAGTCAACTCCTGATTAACCAATATAATAATAATAAATACTTGCATCAATGTCCACAGTTAGTTCAGAGTCATGGTTAATCCAAGAGCAGTTAATGTAAAAGTTTAAATCATTTGATATGGCAAAGCACACAAGAGCTATCTGCCTAAGGGGTAGAAATGCCTTCATGGAGGTCTTTTTAAGGGAAATTGGCTCATATTCACATTACACATGTAAACCACAAAAACTGTCCATGCAGCCTATTCGTTTACCTAGTTTTGAACCACTAGTATCTAGTTGATCACTTGGGGCAGTAATCTAAAAACATAGTTAGTTCAAGGCAAAAGAAAAAGGAATAACCCACCCCATATTGTAATTAGTGGAAAAATACTATTATTAATTTTTTCAAGCTTTTTAATGTGGAGAATAAGTTTTTTCAGTTATATAAATTATACTAGTATTCAAAACAAAACAAAAAAAAATATGCTGTAAATAACACAAGAATAAACACACACTGTAGAAATGAAGGAACTGAGTTATAAATGACACAAAAGAACAATCTTTACAAAAGAAATTGAACAATGTTATTGAGTTCAAATTTATTATTTACTCCATTTTGTCTTTTACAATTACAATATTGATATATTTCGAATTCTCTGCAATTAAATAATATACTGTGTAGATAAACACAACTCTCAAATTGCTGTTATTATCTGTACAAGGAACTATTCTTTCACACCCAGTCACCACACAGGTGATTTTAATTCCCACACAATGAAATTATACTTTACTAAAGTAAGTGTGCTGCAGAAGTGTAAATACATGATGATAATCAGAACAAGAAACTAGTTTAAAAGAAGCCACATCACTTTACAATAATAATATGATTTTATTTACTGTAGGTGCATAAGACTTAGAGAATTAATATCAGTCAAATTTTGTCAGGAACTAAATATGATTGGTAAAATTGTCATAAATAATAAACTTTAAAAAGTCTGCCATAGTTGCCAATTCTCATAAGTTTAGCTGACATTCCCGCTTTTTTGTCACATCTCTAGGTAGATCTCTGAATCTCCCAGTTTTTAACCTTTAGATTTTGCTAAGACTGTGCTTGTAGTGAACGTAATTTAATGAATAAAAAAACTTAAAATTTACCAGTTCCATTTTCCCACCTTAAGTGATATAAATTTAAGTTTTATTGATCTGAATTATCTTAATTTACTGTAGACACTGAGCTTTTCCGAAGATTCAATGAATGTTTAATCAGTTGAATATTTATATTTATCTTGTTTTGCATCTATATGTGGTACATTATTACATTTATTCACAAAATAGGTACATTAATTTAATTTTCATCATATTTAAAAGTATTTTGATAAATAAAAGCTGTCATTACCAGATAAACATTCAAACAGGAGCGTTAAAAAGTGTAAAAAACTTACAAAATGAAATTAGCTAAAGAATATAAAATTTAGAATATCCACTTAAATATTAATACATTTTATACTGGAAGCATACTATAAATGGTTGGATAGCATACATTATAAAATTAATATAAGTCAATATGGAATTCTTTCAAAGTGGTGCCACAACACAATGCAGAAAATCCTGGATTTGGGCATCAGAATCTCCTCCTTTTCCATATTTTAATGTTGGCAGGTATGGTTTACATTGCCAGAACAGATGAACCAAAGTTTCTGCTACCTAAATCCCATCAAAATTTCCTTAGTACCAAATGTTTATCAGAATTAGAGTTAACCAAATGTGTATCAGAATTAGAGTTAACTAAATGTTTATGAGAATTTAAAATCACATTTGATAAAACTTATTTAACCAAAAGATTGAAGGAGAAAATTTAATCATTTTGGTGGTTTCTTGGAGGGATAGATGCTAATCATACATTAATTCCTGCTTTATTCTTCAGAAATTAATACAGCTTTGTAATAGAGATTTCGGTATAATGTAATGTAGCAAGCAAGTAGTTATTTATAAATGTAAAGTGTTTAAAAAACATCTAAGTTGTTCATTTTTCATATTAAGTGCGTGTAAATTGGTAACTTTTACAGATATAATAAAAAGCCTTTTTACATAAAATGCTGTGTAAGATGGAAGGTAAAAGTGGTTATCTATCTGTCTGTGTGATGAAGTATTCTGTGTAGTAAAGTAAAATCTTCCAATAAACAATCAGTCATATCAGAATATGTATCTTAATGTCATAATAAGTTATAAATAGTCTAAATATAGTTTTTTGATTAGGTACAGTATCCTGTTGTTATTTCAAAACTGGGCATCTTATCATCCCTTCTTCTACCAAATAAAAAAAATAAAGTTGTTATTTTAGATATTCAAACTAAAGTAAGTTTCATGTCACTGTTTTTAAATAATATTTTGATTATTTATTATATGAATTATTATTCTAATATTATTATTAATTTAGAAAGACGTATTTGCATCATAATAATAGAGTTTAAATCATTTTAGGAAATACTTGTTCAGATGACTATGTCAGCAAATGAATCAACTCAAGTTCATGGATACATTTATGCAGAAGTAGAGAAATTTGTATTACCAAAGGTTAGTCCTATTTTGCATTGATGTGTATCACTTTTAGCTGTATTAATAAAGAACGACTTTAGAGATTATTAAATACAGAATGTATTTTTGTTTTTTCATATTCATCATATAATTTACAATGCAGAGTATTTATTTTAAATTAAGCACTAGTTTAAAGTAATGAATATAGCATTCAGGTATATTAATAAATAAGGAAAGAATTTGTGATTTTTAATACTTATTGTATAATTTGCAATACAGAGGGGTTCCCCCCCTTTTTTGGCCTACTTTGCTCAAATTGTGTTTTCCTTAGTTGGAGGAAGCTGTTCCCAGCTTCATTGTAAAGCAAGACTATGCTGCACCGCATTCACATAAAAACATATACCAGTACCTAAACAATAGTCTACTCCCATCCCTGGATTGGCCGTGCTGAGCCAAATGATATGTCATTGCTTTGTTGGCCGTCAAGATCCCCAGATCTAATCCCTTGTGATTTTTCCTATGGGGTTTTCTGAAAGACAGATTGTCCGTGCCTCCATTTCCCCAGGATTTACAGCAACTGAAGCAGCAAATAAGTAAAGTTCTTGAACAATTAACAGAGGATATTCTACCACCAGTGTGGTAGGAACTAGAATAGTGCATAGGTATTTGCCATGTCACTAGAGGGGCACACATAGAATATCAATAGAAACTTGTCTAACTATAATTTTACTGTAAATTTGAGTTATCAAAATAACAGCATTCACAGGTATGCTTTCTTGTTGTCCTATTCAATATGGAACACCCTGTATAACTAATTACATTAAATTCAGGCATCACAATGACGATAATTATTAATTTTAAATAATTGTAGCAAATGGGCAGGGACAGGATTTATACACTGTCTCTGTTTCTGCCTTCCCCCTCCGGAAAAAAAAAAAAAAAACACCATTTACCCCTATCCTTATCATAAGCCATTGGTGCCCAACCTTTAATATGACCACCAAGTATCTGGTTATGATGAGAAAAATAAAAATTTATTGAAAAGCATTGTTACTAAAAAAAATTGGACCTTTTTAACTCGCTAACATTTTGTAGGATTTCAAGAAAGAACTGAACTTTTGTGATGTATTTGGGTTATTTTAAAAATTTTTATTTTTTTTTGGGGGGTTAATTTTTTTCAGGTTGAATTTATTAAACTTTATTTAATTAAAGTTTTACATTTTATTCTTTTTTGCCTTTGCAGGGTAAATATGAAATAATTCTTTAAAAATTTAGTGTTTCTTTTTTCTTTTTAGTGAATTTTTTCCAAGCAGAACTTTAGATGTTTTCCATTGGATGAAGGAATATTAAATCAACACAGGTTTCATTTTGTATCAATATAATGCTATAAGTGAATATACACACATTTTGGATTTGTACAGATATCATAAAGATGCATGCTTTTAAAGTATAAAATTTGATGGTAATGAAAATATGTACAGAAGTATGATATTCAACCAGTCCGAATGCTGTCTTTGCTTTTTTAACTAATAAGGCTATGGAAAATGATGTTATTTTGATTACTGCTATATGAAGATACTGCTGCAGATGGCTATCCATTATTTTTGTTCTTATTTTAGAATTTCCACACTAAATTCATTGAAACAGTTGTTGGATGTTTTCAAAAAATCAAAAAATTGTTGCAGCTTTCTGTCTTCTAATTCAGAAAATTATTCTTCACTTCATACTTTTGATAAAATTCTTAAATGTTCAGAATTTGTTACTTTGTAATTTTAGTCATTTTGGTCTTCTGTTTAAAATTTCTCCAAAGCATAGCCGATACCACAAAGAATGAATTGAATACCATCTGCATATTCTTCCTTTGGGTATGGTAATCCTGAAATCTCGCTATGACTTATGTCTGTAGTTGATGAATTTCCACCTTGATCAATATATTGGTTAGAAAGGCTGGCTGCCATACTATCGGATATTTGTTTAAGCCTTGGAGAAATCTTGAGCAAGTGTAATGTCTTCATAGAAAGAGAACACCTAGAATACTAGAAGGGTGTTCTCCCCTCCAGTATTCTAATAAAATGGAAGAATGAGAAATTGGGATAGATCTGAACAGCATAACAAGACTATAATTGGATTGTCATTGACTGTAAATCCATTCTGGTGTTCCAACCACTTTTATTGTTCTGTCTTAATTGATGCATTGCAGCAACATAATGAGGAATATATTCTAGTACGAACCGCTGTTTTACAGTTCACACTTAAACAACTCAATTTAATTTGAAAAGTTTTCACCAAACTATTCATTAGTTGATATTTTGACTGAAACTTCAAGTCATATTCTTCCAAATGAAAAGATAAATTCATAAAGAAGGCACAGTCCGCCATCCACTCTGGATTGTCCGACTTGGCTGCTAGCCTGACTTTTGTTTTTATGAACTTTTAGATAAACTTTTGAGTTAAAAAATTTGTCTCTGCCTTCTAAGGTAGTTCAGTCATTGTACATGACAAAAGTAGGTGACATCATTGTTGCTATTATCACATTCTGTTTGCAGAAAATGTTGAAACTGAGAACAAGTCCAAACTTGAGACTGGATGAATTTTACTATATCAATGACAACTTTCATTACATTATCAAACCTGACAGATTTTAAATGGAAATTCTGATGAATTATACATTGGTACCTGATGAAGCTGAGCCACTTATTCTTGTAACAAAAATATTGGAAATCTAAAATTTGCCATAATTGTGTGATATTAGTTAAATGGATACTTTTACTCAACGTGAAAGAGTTGCACAAGCAAATCGTTGACTTCTTTTTTCAAATTTTCTTTTACATTAACAGCTAATTCCTCCATCCATTTTGTGAGTACCCAATTTTTTTAAAGCAGCAACTTTGTTAGAATACACGTTCTACAGTTACAAAAAGTCATTCTTTGGGAAATAACTGCCAGAAAAAAAATATTTTATTTCTGCATATTTCAAAAGTTACAAAAGAAGCAAAATTTATGGTTAAGCAACATAACTTATATCTAAAATTCTTATTAGTGATAGAGGCTTATAACAGTGAATTATATAAGGAACTATGGGGTAAGAAAATATATGACTGATCAAAATTACCTGTATAACTATTAGGGGTTTAACAGGGTTTAGTAGAGTTATAAACGGGATATTAAATACTAAAACGGGACCATCCAAATCAACAAACAGAACAGCCACCATACTGCTTTACAATAACTCAAAAAAAAAAAAAAAAAAAAAAAAAAAAAAAAAAAAAAAAAAAGAAAAGAAAAGAAAAAGATTAAGTACTACAGATTTAAACTTCTTCTCCAAAGACTGGTAAGATCTACCAGCCACTCTCACAAATAAAACTTAATTACAAACTTTGTAATATAAAATAAACACATGTTTTTTACATGTACAAAACACATGTTACTTTCATGTACAAAAGAATAAATTAACAAAATAAATATAAACATTTTAGTTTTAAATAAAACAAAATATTCTGAATTCATTCAATATACAATTCCATTTCGTTTAGACACATATTTTACGAAATTTGACAATCTTAATTTAGACACTACATTTTTACATAAATTATTTAAGGTATTAAATTTAACAATATTAGGGATAAATCTTCGTACAATATTTTTCATTGCAAAACTACTAAATAACAGGTGCTCTGAATTAGTATTTCTTATACCACAAGAACAAGCACAATTTTTAATCGAGAACCTCCAAGAAAATATATAAGTGATCTCGAATGCCTATAGTACTTTTTTTATGATTGGAGTTGGATTGCAAGCAGACAGACATTAAGGTGACAGAGAGGCATTGCAACTAGAACTTTTAGAATGAGGAGGAATATCTACTGCAATATCATATCATTTCTTATTTCTTTCAAATGGCAGCAACAGCTAGATTAATTGATCGTCACTGAAAGCATTGTCTAAGGTGCAATTCAGAGGGTAGGTTTATATTACATCCAAGGGAGACACAAACAACCAGTTTCTCCAAGGAAATCAAACCTATGTCATTAGTTTCAGTCTGGTTATTCGATGATTGTGTCAGGGTATGCCATCTTCCAGGTGAACACCTATACAGCAGGTTGCACACATGCTGGTAGACATTCTTAGGAGTGACTCTGGGACCCTTAGTTGTGGTAGAAAGCTGCGGACTATCTTAATATAATTGTGGACCAGTTATACCCTTACATGGCATCTATTTTTCCAACTGGAAATGGAATCTTTCAGAAGGATAATGTCCCATGTCACAAGGCTCGAACTGTGTTGGAGTGGTTCGAGGAGCATAAGGATGAATTTCAATTAATGTTCTGGCTATCTAACTCACCAGATCGTAACCCTATAGAGCACGTTTGGGATGTCATGGAGCAGCAGCTCAGAGCTTGAACACCAGCATGTCGGAATATCTCGATGTTGCATGACTGCTGCTAAGGCATTGGGTATAACCTGTCTCCACTCATCTACTAAGAACTTGCGGTATCCATGCCAAAGTGAGTTGCAGCTGTTTTGCAGATCAAAAGTCATGTAACATGTTATCAAGTAGGTAGTCATAATGTTTGGGCTCTTTAGTGTAGATTTAAAATAAATATACAACGAATGCATAATTTGTCTGAACCCAAAAACTATGTAATATTTTTATCATAAATTTATAAAATATTTTCTATAATTCCAGCATTATGAAGGTATGGTATTCGTAGAAGGCTATTTAAAAACCTCAATGTGTTCCAAGATGATTTGGAATGATGGAGGTGGAGTCATTACTTACAAACGGGTAAGAAATGTTATGAAATCTAAACAATTGAATATTAAATACTTTTAGTATCTTTGAAATCCTAATTGGAAAAAAAAATGTGCAGATAGAATAATTACACTAAAAATTATTGTAAAATAAATCTTTTAGTATTTTAGTATGTATTAAGTTAATAATGATTGGAAAGTCATGCATTCCACGGTAAGCAAGTAAAGTTTGCTGGTTCAATACACAGACTACAGTTTATTGTTTTATATTGTACAAATGTAACTTCAAACTGTATCTTTATAACATAAGCTCTAAAGGCAGTTGTATTAATGATGCTTGTATGTGCTGTTTACTTTGTTTAACTAACACTGTAATGTTCTTCTTTAAGTCCTCCAGTATATGTGGATTATATGTATTGAGCTTTCCTTTAAGGCAGCAGTTCCCAACTTTTTTTTTCCTTCACTGTACCCTTCAATAGTTGAAGTACTCCTAACTTCCCCTTCAGAATCTTTGAACCCCACCTTCTCTAGTACTCCTGTAATATATATTGCTGTTGTATTATTTTAATACAGTAAATTTAGTAAATTGCAATGAATAAGAAAAAGTGTAATCAGAAAGTTGTTCTTTTTTAATCAGAGTGGTAATTTTGAGGTTGTTTTAAAGAAATCTTTGAAAGGATGTCAAATCCAGATGGCTTTCTCACGTTTTTCAGGAAAGTAATGTTTAAATAACCTAATCCATTTAAGTAGGTTATCGTATTCTCTTTTTTTATAAGCTCATACTTTGGCAAAGTTGTAAAGTTTCTAAAACATTTTAGTTTGAAGCTTTTCAATACACAATACTTTAACTTTTTAATTATAGAATAAGTTTTCTCAGGAGCTAAAAAAATAAGCAACAAATGCTAAAATAAAAAGCACAAGTGTAAAAATGGGAATTAACACATACAATTTACACATGAGGTACAGATTGCATTGCTGAATGCAAATAGGCAACCGAAATTAGCATAAAATGCAATCCTGCTGACACAGCATAACACCTTAAAAAGGCGCATGTCAGACCTATGCGTCAATTTGCAAGTAGCAATAGTTCCATGTAATCCGAGATAGCCAAGTGAAAAGCATGAGCCAAAGACACCATTTGCAAGATGAAATGCATTGGAAGGCTGTTAGGATGTTGCAAGCTGGTACAAGATAATCTGCTGTTGGGAGAAAGCTGAATGTGCATCATAAGATCATCATTAAGCTGTGGAATCATTACCAAAGGAATCAAACCCCTGTAGAAGACATGGGTCTGGATGCCAGAGGATTACCACATCAGCAAGTGATCACTTCCTGTTGCTGTGTGCAAGATGCTGTAGATCACTAATAACACAGCAGCTGGCATCAAATTCTCTGCTGCAGCAGGATGGCCCATATCTAGCTAAAATGTGTCACAACTGCATGAAGGTGGACTGTATGCCCGATGACTTGTCACTGTGTTACTTTGTCCCCATTGCATTTCAGAGCATTGTTGAAATGGGCCCATAAACATCACAGTTGGACACCAGCGCAGTGAGTCTGCATACTCTTTACGGATGAGTCTCAATTTAACATCCAGAATGATTCCTGAAGACAGGGTTCGTACACATTTCTGCACAAGGAAATTAAGTACTTTTAAGGATTTTTAAGGACCATTAATGAAAAACATTAAGGACCTATGAGCAAATGGGAACTGAATAAATTCAATTAAAAATATTATCTATGCCTGAACTTCATTTTTGTAGTACCATCCTAAAAAGAAAATAGATCCGTAAGTAAGATGAATTATTATTAAACATGAATTAACTAACAAAATTATTAATAAGTTTCAGAATAAAATCAACTTTATAAAATATATCAAATAGCATTAAATATTTTACATTTATAATAGTTGGACAAATTTGAAAGAAGATAAGTGACATTTCATTTACATTTCGCTAACAGTTAACTTTATGTTGATTTTTTTTTGTTTTTTTTTGGTATGTTTCATTTTTGTCACATACTTGCTCAGTCTAGAAGTTTCGTAAATAGCAAGTAGATTTTATGGCAAGCGACATAGATTAAAATAGAAGTAAGGTTATAATCAGCATGATTCATAGCAAAAGGTCGTCCTGTCACCGCTGCTGCCTGCCTAGAGAGAGCCCTGCTGATTAGAACAAACCTAAAAGGCCTGATGTAGGCACGGGTCAGCAAGATTTGAAAGTTAGTTGAGCTCTATCTGTCGCAGTTTTTGTCGTAGCTTCATGTAGGTCTAATAAGCCACTAAAGCACCACAGGTTAAAAGTTGTTTTGAATTGTTTAAGTCTCACTAGATGCAAAGAATAAGTTTTACATGAATTTTTACATTTTGGTGTTTTATTTTGTGACCAAAGGACTAATGAAAGGCAATAACTCACTTTAATATGCAGAGCTAATTTTTAAGGGTAAGCAGTTAGTTATAAATAATTAAATTAGGTAGTTAGATAACCTTAGTCATTATGGATTTACATGGCCAATATAAAATTTTATTTATTTTTTAACAATATTTGTTAAAAAAGCCCTATTAAAATCACAATCTAATAAAATTTCACATTTAAAATACATATAATTTATGACATTGATTCTTAAACGATATTAGACAATTACACATTAAAAGCATAAAGAAGTAGTTCTGAGAATTTTCAATCATGAACACAAACTTCATAATCAGGGTTCGTACATATTTCTGCACATGGAAATTAAGTACTTTTAAGGACTTTTAAGGACCATTAATGAAAAAAATTAAGGACCTATAAACAAATGGGAGCTGAATAAATTCAATTAAAAATATTATCTACGCCTGAACTTCATTTTTGTAATACCATCCTAAAAGAAAATAGGTCCGTAAATAGGATGAATTATTATTAAACATAAATTAATTAACAAAATTATTAGTAAGTTTGAGAATGAAATCACCTTTATAAAATGTATCAAGCAGCATTAAATATTTTACATTTATAATAGTTGGACATATTTGAAAGAAAACAAGTGACATTTTATTTATGTTTTGCTAACAGTTACTTTTATTTATTTTTTTTTTAATGCTTCATTTTTGTCACATACTTGCTCAACCTAAAGGTTTAGTAAATAGCAAGTAGATTTTATGTCAAGCGGTATAGATTAAAATGAGAAGTAAGATGATTCATAGCATGATTCATAACAAAAGATCGCCCTGTCACCGCTGCTGCTTGCCTAGAGAGAGACCTGCTGATTAGAACAAACCTAAAAGGCCTGATATTGGCAAGATTTGAAAGTTAGCTGGGCTCTGTCTGTATCTTGTCCAATAAACCACTAAAGCACCACAGGTGATAAGTTGTTTTCTTTGTTTTAAGTCTTACTAGATGCAAAGAATAAGTTTTACGCGAATTTTTACATTTTATCTTGTGGCCACGGTAAGGATTAATGAAAGGCAATAATTCGCTTTAATATGCAGAGATAATTTTTAATGGTAAGCAGTAAGTTTAAAATCATGTAATTTATAACATTGATTCTTAAACGATATTAGGATAATTACACATTAAAAGCTACAAAACATTCATGTTTTGTAACAACAAAACTCAACAAAATATTTATGCGTCTTTTTAATTTGAAGCCTTCCCAGACATTTTGGCTAATCGATTTCCTTCTCTTTAAGCATCTTTTCTAACAATCAGAAAATTGTCTCAAAATGCAAACCAGTGTTCTCACTAGTTTCTACGTGCTTTATCTCCTAACTTGCCAACCTCTCTACAATATAGTTATGAGGGTTTACTTGATCTGGTAAAAGTTAAATAGTCCAAAACGTCCTGACAGACGTGAAGCAAATTATCGCTATGTCTGAAAGCAACTACAATGTCAGACAATCGTTTAAATAAGTCTCTTATTTAAAAAGAACTTAGAACATAAAACATGTTTTGATGCTAACAAAATCAATTACAGCTCGAAGTGATGTAATTAAACAAGAACAGTCAAATTCAAACTAAAAATGTGGACTAAGAATCAAAGACTGTACAATTTAATTTTAATTTAAGTTGGCTTAAAAACTCTGTCATATGAGGAAACAGAAATGGGAAACTAATAAAGGCTGAAATCATAAACAACTGGGTAATTTACATAATAATAACTATACATATCTTTGAAGAATAATTTTCTTTATGTATTCAGTTTCTTTCTTCGATGCATTTCCTTTTAATTTTAGACTTTTTGGATTTAATTAAGGATTTCTGTTATTCTAAAAAACTAAATGCATTTAGAATGTATAGAAAAAGATGCTAATTTTATTTCTTTAGCAATATCAAAATCCCGAAGAAATATGAAATATATATAGTAAGGGCTGGTTATAGAGGTGATGTGGCAGAACTTTTAGAATTTAGTGACAAACTGAGCAACAAAATCTAGAAATGTCATAACTTTTAGAGTTTAGAGCGAGCACTGGAAGCAGAATTTAGAAAAGCACTAGGCAGCAGAATTTAGGTTTCACAGAGATTGCATCAGGTGAGAAAATGCCTAACGCCAGTTCTGTATAATGCATTAAGGCATATTATATGAATCTTTTAAATTGACAGTTTTTCAATTTCTTTATTAATAAAAAAATACATTTCTATAACGCCTGTTCATGTGATAAGATTAGAAGCATTTTTGATATTTTCCATGCTTGTGTCCAGTGAAAAGTACAGAAAATAAAGGGATGATAAACATGTTAAGAAAAAGATTCTAGTATTAGAAGTAAAGCATTCAAATATTATGTTTTCATTGTTCTTCCAGACGTTCTCCAAAAAGTAAGAAATTCATCACAAACTTTCTGTAAAATGCATCCATTATGTGTTAATACCATGGAGACATTTTTTATTTTGTTACATATTACTGGAATCTGCTAGAATCTTGGGTCTATAAATCTTGCCTTCAAATGCTTCTAAACTTTCCAAGCTGCATTGTCTAAAATCCTAAAGAAAAATTATCCCTACCAATTTTGTAATACCCAAAAGGCAGAATTTTTTTGAAAAAAAATAGGAAAAGTGTAAAATTAATTTTATAGAGAAAACTGATGCATATTCTGAGAATTCTAAATATTCTGAGAAAATTATATGAGAAAAACTCTTACTATGAAAAAATTAAAAAGAAGACATTTTTAATTAATTACATAGCTAATTTTGCTTTTAGTAAGATCTGTTTCGTAATTTGTGTTTTATAGCATTATACCTTGTTTATTTCTCAGATTCAATATATTGTACAATAAGTTGTTAAAATGAAACTTTAAAATAAAATATTTTTATTTTTCGCTGTCATATGATAATGTTATTTTTTTAAATATAATTTCAATATATTACCATTATTTTAATGAAATGTATCAATGTTACAATCTATTTAAAAAAAATTCCCAGATCTAGGAATTAAAAATTTTCTATAAAAACTGATTTTAAAATCGGCAAAATGTCGATAAGTCGCCAAATTTAGAACCGTTAAATAAAAAAATTCACATCACCGAAAGCGGAAAGTTGTTTAAGAGCAATTCTTCATTAGAAAAAATGAATTTCGAAATGCTTATGTTTCACTTCTTGCTTACTCGAGTATCCCACTAATTATATTAGAAATAGGAACAAATTATAACACATGAATCCATTCACCCATTCAAAACATAATCATATATGTCAGTGAATCGCCAAAAATATTCCTCCAAAATGGCAGTCGTAAAAACAGACAAAAATTTCAGATGATTAAAATTAAGGATCTTCTGCCGAAGTAATTAAGGACTAATAAATTAAGGACTTTTAAGGACCAAAAATCGATTCCAAAAAACCTAAAGACTTTTAAGGACTCTTAAGGACCGTACGAACCCTGTGAAGAGCAATCATATCGTAAGAGCCAGGGACATGTTGTCAGGCTCCAAACATCGTCAAGAGAGACATTACTGAGGAGGAGACTTCCTTGTATGGGCTGGGATAGCAATGAACAGCCGCACCGGCCTTTAGGTGATTCCTGGTTGTCTGTCACAGCTGTCCGATATTCTACTTCCCTTCCTCCTTTTTATCACAGCAATGGATACAAATGTAATATTTATGCATATTAATGACATCCCGCTTGAATGGTATGGAGTTTTCTAAAGAGTGAAATCATTCCACATCTGCCGTGGCCTGCTAGATCATCATACCTAAATCCCATACAGCATGTTTGGGATATGTTGGGATGATGGATAACAGGTCACAGTCTACCACCAGGCACCCTATATGAGCTCCGACATGCATTACTACTGGAATGAGTACTAGTGCCACAACAAGTGATCAATGACACTGTCAGCTTGCCTTGCCTAAGCATGCATTTCTGCTAGAGAGTATCATACTCATTATTAGCATGATATTTCCATTGCACATTCTTCAGACAGATCTTTCGCTATATGATGGTCATAATGCATGTGTTTTTTAATTTCTTTGCTTTCTTGTTTATTATGTGGTCTAGCAAGGCCACACCAGCTTTCTGGATCAATTTCATTCATATCCATTGAATAGTTTTTGTTTTATTCCATGCTTTGTTGCTTATTTTTTTAACATGAGTAAACTTTGGAAACCATTATGAAAGTACTGTGCAATTCTAAGTTGAGTTTATTCATCAAAAACTATCAGATAGCTATGTTTGAAAAATATCAGATATCATAAGTGTTTGAAGTTATTCATGATTATGAAATTTCAAATTTAACTGAAATGGGTGGTCTTCAGATAAGCTCTTGATGTGGAACGACTTTTAAAATACATATTCATTTTTATATAAACAGCACTTTACATTTAATAACTTTAAAAGAGAAACTAATTTAAAAATAAAATTCTGTGCTCTCAAATTGATTTAAATGTTAGTTATGAAAAAGAGAATTCACAACTAATGTCATGATTTACTCAGTACCAAAAGTAGAATTGGTTGCCAGTTGTTTTATATAATATGTGGTGA